>VWZS01002228.1:1939-201715 GCA_013397075.1 Rhabdornis inornatus | reverse complement strand
TTGCATCTACTACCAGCTTGCAAAATCAGACTTCCCGATAGCCCTTCCTGCCTTTGTCTGATCAATGCTGCCTATCTCAAGGACCAGACTTCCAGAATTTTGCTGGTGGTTATCTACAAAGACCAGATGGTTATCTGGTTATCTCTGATGAAGATTTTGTGAATTGGGATAAGGATGTTTATTTGATCACCACTGCTTACCTGGCAAAATTGTGACAGCTAAAAAAACAAAAATTACTGATTACGGCGGGAAACCATAGTATAAGAGGCTGCGGGCCAGGGTTCAGTGGAGCGTAGAGTGGGCAGTGACCCCTTACGTTCCCCAGCACGCTGCTTGCTCTGTCTGTATCAAATAAAGCAATCCAAATTTTGCTAAATATTGAGACTTTTGTTTCTCATTTATAACATTAGCAAATACCTGTCTTTCAAACCAAGACAGGTGGCTCATCCTCTTCCTTTGTAGCCCAAAGATACAAGAAGCAGTAGGGTTGTGACATTTCTTCTCCAACCTTGCTTAGGAGCTACAAAATGGAGCACTCAGAAAATCAGATCTGTTTCCTACATTTTTCTGCAAGTTCTCACAAAGGAGCCCTCTCCACTTTCTTGCTGGAAATTTCTCTTCTCTGCCCACTGGAAGAAGGCTAGCAAGACAACTGAGAAGAAACTGATGTTCTGTCGCTCTGGGTCCTTCTGCAGGCTATAGTGACAGCAACAGAGCTAAATCATATGTGCTCTTCTGCTGCGTGATGTCAGGTCAGTGCAGCCCCAAGGTAGGTGGAGGGTAAGGCAAAGGAGAAGCAGTGGGTGGCCTTAAATTTGCTGTTTATCCCAGAAAGCTGGGTGACTGTAGTAACATTGGATAAAAATTAGAAAGAGGCTTCCTTCCCTTCAAGGACAATATCCACACCCAGGGGGCAGAGTCCAAAGAAAGAATTGACTAATGTACCAGTAAAATGATGGTTTATTAAACTCAAGTCTTTTCTGTCAGTCTGTTACCTGTTTCAAGTGGGGGTTTTTGCTGGAAGAGACATCTTAGATCCAGAACTGAATTTCTGAATAGACCAAGCCTAGCAGACGAATGTAGGCAGATTAAGAATGTGACTAAATCCCCAGAGATTTTCTTGACCAGTGGATTATTTTAAGGTTACTGTGTCTATCTGTCTTTGGAAACAGCTTTACCAACAGGTTTGTGAAGGCCCATTGCTGCACGGAATGGGACAGAACTTGCAATCTCAGTTTTGTTGCACGGGACACTGTCTCCTGTCCCACTCATCCCTGATACTTCAGAGAATTGCTGGTAGAATAACCTGAGCAAGCCATCTATCATGTTCTTTGATGCAGAAATGCACTTCTCATTGCGCCAAGTGTACAATGTCCATATAAATACCCAACAGAAACCCCTAGAGTTTGATGTAAAAGGAAAAAAAAAAGGGGGGGGGATAAGTAGGAAACAAATTTAATGAAAAATGCCAAGTTCTTGGGCTGCAAATGGACGGCAGCAAAGACAAATACAAAAACTTGCAGTTTTACTCAACTTTGAATCTCACAGCCTGAGCAAATACAGATAAATCAGCACTGCTAGTTCATATACAGTATATAGCAGAAATCCATCTAAGTTGGCGCTTGTCACACCAGAAGTTGTTAATGGAAGAACAAATAAATATGCTCATCAAACGTTTATAGGAATCAATAATAAGAGCTGTATTTACCACAGTTAAGCTTCAAAAGACAATCTGGGCTGTCTGGAATGATAGGGAAAAGGAGAGGACAGACTTTTCCAGACACAGCATAGGCCAGAGAGTCCAGTTTGGTATGGACATGTTCCAGCCTTTCGCATTTATTTGTGTGGATGCAAACATTTCTTTCTCTTTTACTTTTTAACACAGCTTCAATAGAGTAGTGAAGGCATAGGAAGAAGCAGGTATTTGTCTCCATGTCTTGCCAACAGTGGCAATATCCACAGCTGGAGTAAAAGAGATTGGATAGGGCTAACAAATTAGAGAGCAATAATTATTACCCACTGCTTTCATTATAATTTTGGGCCACTTATTCCATCATCTCACTGCCTGCCCTGGCAGCTCAACAAATTGATCAGGTGTTTGTTGGGCTCTTTTCCTCCTCTCCATTGTCACAGGAACTCCTGACAAAATTTCAGTTGGAACTTGCAGGTCCATCTTAGCAATTTATACCTAGTGGTCTTTGGGAAGCAGCATGGAAGGCTGTGGTAGAGGATCACAGATTGGTATCAGCAAATTGGTAACATTACAAATTAAATATCTAAAATTTGGCATTTCTGAGGGGCCAGGTTTATTCCTGTCAATGAACAACTGACAAGATTTTTGTATGTGGAAAAGACTGAATTCATACTATGGTCACCAAGTGTAGCAGTCTTGTTTTCAACTATTCTGTTAACAACTGAACAACTGAAGGCTACTTCTAAATATCCCAACGCCACACTGGTTAATGAGGCCAGCCATCGTTATCTGGGAGATACACAGGCGGCTGTCATAGTAGCTGTCACTCACAGCAGCATTAAGTATAAACCATGGCATTAAAATAACAAACAGGAGAGGAAAGCTGGGCTGCAGAAGGATTATCCCGGGTCCTGTCCGTGCTGAAAACACCACATGACCTTCTTCCCAAAATGGTAGGCAATCACTTGGTCGCGTGGCAGTGAGTGATCCCCTGGTGAAACTCTGGAAGGCAGTCTCTTCTCAAATTACTCCTGCTAGAGGTTTTTCTTGTCTGCTTACAGCATGGATTTCTCTTGGAAGTTTATTTCACTATTTCTGAAGATGATGATCTTTTTTTGAAGACTGTGCTTCCACCATAAATGACAATGACTTTCTGTTTGGTGTGTGGTCTTCATCTGGCCAAAATTGTTTGTCATTTTTACTTTCAGTTTAACTTAGGTTTAATTGTCTTGACTTAAGCCTCTTGCACTAACACTAAGCTGCTTTTGTTTTTACTTTGGATCCAATAATTTTAATGTTTTCTCCATATGTCAGTGAGTTTTTTAAGGAAAAAACAAGGTCTGAGATGAAGTTATTTGAATGGATTGAAATTTGGAAAGTGAAACTAAAAATATTGATAGGAAACAGCAAGCTAATGTGACATAAATGTAGGGAATTAATGTGTGATACAGACACACCTTAAAAATTGACAAAATTTTCCACTTCTTTTGTATCTATAGTGGATGCCTTATGCCTTCAGCAGCTAGATAAGCAGCACAGCTACTCCTTTGGGGTGAATGCCAGAGAATAACAGTTATAAAATACATTTTGGTGATTCTAAACAATGAATTACACCTCCTTGTCAAAAGTATTTTTGTCAAGCATAACTGGCCTGTGGGCTTATTCTGTCAGTGTGGTATGTTTTGTTAGCCAAGTTCCTTTATAGTCACTTGGATCATCAGAACAGAGAAGAATATGGGTATGTCGACCCAGTTTTTTTAGTCCAATAGGTATATAGGTAAATATTCACCCTTTGAGAATATTTAACCATTTGTTTAATTGCTAAAACCAATATTGTTTCACCAGAATCTGAAATTGGGTCCTCATCCAGTTGTGGCTGTGTCCTGTGAGGCCAGGCTGGGGGGCTTTGCTCCCAAACATGGTAGGTCAGAGACTACATTCCAGTTAGAACTGCAGGCTGAGACATTTATGTGATCACCTTGAGCTCATTTCATTTCAAACATGCTTGGGTAGCCAAGATCTCCTCCTTAAACCAGCTGATTTCAACTAAACACCTTGGGGAGCAATCATATGCTCCCTTTTCTCAAGCCATCCACCCACTGAGGCAGCTCAGGAGGTCCTGCAGGTCATAGTAGGCCATTTATGACCACAACTGGTGCAAATCTACCTGAACCAGCCTCTATATCACTTTGCTAAAAAGCACAACTCTCTTTTTGCCTGTAAAAAATGTGTGAGATACAGGAAGTGGCACATTTCTGCATCTGCTTGCACTCCTTTACTTCCGTTTAAGTCTCAGGTTGCTCTCCAGGTATCAGGTCTGGGCTCTAAGGTGGGAATTTTTTCAGTCCTTGACTGATCTAAAGGTAGTCCAAGTTGTTAGAGGATGTATTTCCTGCCATGTGATAGCCATATGGCAATATCTGTAACAATGGATGATTCTGCTCTACTTGCGGGCAGAAAATACTTATGTGTCATTAAAATCATTGACAATAACTACTTTTCACACCATGTCAGTCACAAAACTGGAATCAATTTAAACAGAGATTAAATGGAAAGTGTATTTCCAAGGTACTCTTGTAATGTCAGTCACTGTGAGGCTACTAAGATGTAGGGGCTCTGTGCTCCTGATGGGCATTATAAACTGGATGACAAAGTCAGCAGATACTTCAGCTCAGGATCTGCGACCAGCACTAAATTTACATCTGTCTTATCCACGTGGAGAGCTACAGAGAGCTCCCAGCTTGATTCTGCTGTGGCATGTGGCATGGAGCACTGGCACCAGTCAGTGAGGGAGTACCTGGAAACTTTACCCAATGAAATGAACACAAAACTCTACAACTTGAACCTATGCAAAGGGGAAAGGCAAATTAAGCCATTAAACTTCTAGCTGAGACACAACATGGAGGGCACGGCGCTTCTGTAGATTTGCAAGGGATTCCAG
This sequence comes from Rhabdornis inornatus, assembly GCA_013397075.1. Classification (NCBI taxonomy): domain Eukaryota; kingdom Metazoa; phylum Chordata; class Aves; order Passeriformes; family Rhabdornithidae; genus Rhabdornis; species Rhabdornis inornatus. The sequence goes on along the minus strand of VWZS01002228.1, from coordinate 197,081 downwards.
GTTTTCTCAGTCACCTGAGCCCTCCTGAGTGCCTGTAAGGATCCTGAAGGAGTTCTGCTGTCAGCATTAATGGTCTGTGCTTAAGGATAGAGTGTAATAAATTGTCCCACTATTCATCTGATGAAGAGTCCCTGCTTTTTGCTGGGATGCTCTGGTACCTGGCTTATTTGAGGAAAACAAAAAAATTTCACTTGATGTTTCACACATCAAAAACATTCACAAAATCTAACCACACTTGCCAAATCCTTTTTTTCTCTTTATAAAAATGAGAATACTACCTTATTGAAGTAGTGTGAGACACCAGCCTTTGGATGTTTAATGGTCTTTGGAAAACTATTTTATTTTGAGATCCACTGCCTTCTGACATGACAGAAAGCAGCAGCATTGAAAGGATGTTTCAGACTCTATGAAGAGAATAATGTGTTCCAAATATGCACTGTATTCAGAACATGTATTCTTACCTTCTTGATCTTAGCAAATTTACTGGTTGAGAAAATCTTACAGGAAATCAGTGAAAGCTCTGTTTCCTGGTTTTCTTTTTTCTGCTTTTTTTACCTTTTGGCATTAAAGGATAATGTACTATGTATAATCTTTTATGTTGGAAAATGTTCAGAAACGTTTAAAAATTATGTAAAGTCAGTCCAAGTGGTAAGTAGACTGTCTAGTTTCAAGTTCTCTATGACTTCTTTAAATGTTTTCTTTCATCTTCCTGTCTTTTCTTATAGTGAAGCATAACCTCTGAAGCCAGAAGCAGCCAAATCTAAATTGCTAGTACCACAGGGCTAAGTTATAAAAGAGTTTTTAACTAAGGAGAAGTAAAGACTAAGTTGTACAAACCTTTAGTTTAGAATTAGATAGAAATTGGACATTTCTTAAATGTTTCCTCATGGAGAGCCATGCAGGTAAATAAAGCTCACCTGCTTTTTTCTACATATTTTCTCCTCCAGTTTCCCAAAGCTGATTCCCCAGTTCTTTGGCCACAAGTACTCTTTTGGAGATGCACTGAAAGACTGCCATAGGTCCTTCTTTTCTTTCATTTTTATCCACATGGTGCTTTTTAGGATATGCAGGTTCCCAGTCCCTGCTGCACGACCCTGGGCACAAGCATTCACAGCCTCAAGTGCCACAGTCATCCCTGCTTGCCAAGTCACGCTTGCTGCCAAAGCGACGCCTGGCGCTGGCTCCATTTGCTGTGCCCTTCTGCTTGGGGTTTCATAACCTTCTTACAAACCACAGCATCATATGCCCAGGGGCTGTGCAGATGTAGGAAGTGGACCTGAAAACTAACAGAGACAATCAGCTGGCAGATAGTCCGTGGAAGAGAAATCTCCAGCACAGGCACACTCACAGGAGTTTAATCTGCTTGCTATGAAAGTGTCTGGACCTCCCTTCAGAAATATCGAGGCTCTTTTGTAAAGCACAATAGGAACCTGGACTAGCAGCAACAAGACTAAAATAGAAAAACAAACAAATCCACAGCTAAAATTGGGATTAGAAATAATTTTTTTAATATGTCTTGCAGGATAACTGAAATTTAGTATAAACATGTTCCGCCTTGGGCCAAAAAAATGGCTCTGTTCTACTTACCTTGTAAATATCATGATTTCTATGCACAATTTTTTTCTTTACATGTTGGCACCTCAGAACTGAAATATTATTTTGTCTCCTAGTTTGCTTGAAAATTAGTGTCAAGCAGAGTTCAGCTCTCCATTACAGAGAGTGAGTTTTAGAGACAGTGCTCCACATACACACACAAACAAACCCGAGGGTCTCTGCCTTTTAGACACACCCATTCCCCTCCCCCTTCAGGCAGTAAACAGCTCCTGGCTGCAGATCTGATCCTTTATGGAAGAGATTTTTAAGATGCTGGCTGACCTGTCCAGCACCCTGGTAATCCTCAAATCATCTGCTCACCATGCTCACGTGGAGATGTCACCAAAAAGGCTTGTTGACAAGCTTCTGCTGCGTTAAAGACAAGTCTGTAGAACTGCCACTATCTTACTCAGTTCAACTTCACCACAAGGTTGAATAAAACTTCTCCTTCTGACAATTTCACCAAGACTGTTGACAGAAGAAGATGGTATGGAAAAAATACTTTGGGCTTCCAGTTCACTTTGTCTTAGGTTAGATTGACACTGATCTGTATAACAGTCTGTGAACTAATTTTAATTTCTTTTTTTAATTTACAAGTTTTTGGGGTTTTTTTGGAAGTCTGAATGTCCTTTCCATGCACGTTCTCATAAAATTCATTTTAAACATCCAAATACCATATTTTATATTTGTATGAAGCTAAAATGTTTCAATTAGATTTATGTCAGTTATTCAGTTTTTATTGTTTTCATATACAGTGATTAATTCTCAGGTCTCAATGAGAGCTTGTATGGCAAAAAGTCAGTAATTCAGTGATAAAATAAAAACTGTGATATTATAAGCACCTATGAATCCTTCAATCAAATTTTGCATTGACTAATAAATACTAATCTCAGCTAAACTATTTTGTTATACATACAGCATGCTCTGATCCCAAACAACTCCTTAATCCACTATTTTAATAATAGTCTGTGGATTAAGGGATCTATACTGTACACTGACACAATGTATTGAGTTCAGGTTCTATAGATGAACATTTCTGTGATCTATTTTAATGGCATACAAGCCATCATAGCATTATGGTGTCAACAAGCCTGTAGATTATCTCCTGGCTTTCAAAGCATCCTGCAGGAAAGCAAGTTTAATGAATCTCCAGGAAGGTGAAAACATTATCACATCTATAGGGAGACAGGACTTTGAAATAAAAGTGATCATATAATTACTAACAAGCATTTATATATAATCAACTAGAAGATACACAGAATGTTTTGAGTTTTGAAATCTGTTAAAATAACAATGTTAAGAAGCACAGCCTGCTTTCTTGGCCCACTCCTTCCCTAGACGTACATGATAATTTTGTCCTAGCATCCTCATTTCCCCTCACAATTTGCCAGTATTTCATGTAGGAAACCCATCATGATGGTCTTAACTCTTTTTTTAATTACCTTGCTCCAGACAGCCCCATGATCTGTTATATTCCAGGATCACCACCTCACTTTAAGTCAAACTGCTGTGCCTGCAGCAGAGGTTCTCCAGCACCATGCAAAGGAGAGGAGTGTCCCCACCAGCCACTTCACCTGGCAAAGTCACTATGCGTTTAAGGTTATTTTCCCCAAGCTCTGGCTGTAGTCAGGGAAAGAACACACTCCTGCTGGAGTAGGAGTGGTTGTTGCCAGCTCCTAAGAAACCCACTGCAGAAACCACACCTCTTTTTGTAATAGATCACCTCCTCCCACCTGGAGAATGGGGAAGCACATCTCCCTAAAGCCTCTTACAAAGTCATTTGCCAGTTGTTTCTCTTGTTTTCCTACCCCCTGTTCCTTCTAATCTTTCCCAGCCAGTGTATAGAGCACACAGGATATGTTCTGCTCCCGAGCATGAAAATATTTTGACTTTTCTGAATTCCAATGATTCCATGGAGCCACTTTTCAATAATCTCCTCCCAAAATTGCATAGTACATAACAGCATCTGAATTGTATGGCAACAAATTCACTGTAATGTCCTCCTGATGTCTGGAAACAGGAATTCTTCATATCTCTTATCACGCATTTTCTTCAACTTATGGCTGGACCTGTTCTCATAGTTTATATTCCCTGCATCTTCACCTCAGCTACTGGCCCTTTGTTTTTTCCAGATGTTTCTGCCTTTTTTTACTTTCTTCTTCTATCTCTTGATGATGCTTACCAGTATCCCCAGCTTACTGGGGAATGGAAGAGTTTGATTTCAAAGGTGGAGAACCAGACTTGGACAAGCAACATCTAGAGAGCATCCCAGCATCCCAGGTAAGCAGGGGTATTTACCTTTCCTGAGATCTGGAGAGGATCCAAGAGTATAAAGCTGTGGATTTCCCCTGGTTCAATAGGATGATGATACCAGGGGCTCTCTGCCCTTCCCAAGTGGAGGAAGCAGCTGCCTAAGTGGTGCTTTTAAGGTAGTTGAGAAAAGGAAGCTTTGGGCCCTTCAAGAATACAGAGAAAGCTTTTCTTGACAAAATGATCCTGTCTCAACATATCAAGGCTATTCAATCCATTTTCACCAAAATCCATCACGCTAAATGCTCCAGATGATGTACTCTACATGGATTCATGGTGGATTAAAACACTGTGCACTGCTGGGATATGACACGTGCTGCAATTCAGTTGAACAGAACGGTGCAACGAAGAGACACTGGACAATTAGTTTTTCATCATGAAAATGCTGGCTTATTTCTAGTTGTATAATTATACAGTTTTGGGGGAGGTTCTCAAATTTTTTTGTTGCTGGAAAGCACATTGCTCCTTTGGCTCTCATCCTATGGGAGGAGACGTGTAACATGAGGGAGTGCTGTGAGCTGTCTGGTGGCACAGGAGGCACCGCAGGAGAAAGTTCCCTGGGTGATCTGTGGTCTCCAAACTGGGAGGCAGCAAACACTTGGGCAGGTGGAGTTCAGACCCAAAGCAGCACGTTCACCACAGGAGCTCTGTAACACTGCTGGCCTGCAAAAACAAGTGCCTGTCAGAAAGAGGCACAGCAGCCTCAACGAGATTGGTGCCCACAGTTATTTGTTTCCCATTCTTGTACAATGAACTGAGGAGGACATCCTTTTGTGTTCACACAAACACAAAGAGGAAGGCACAACATGCCTTGGCTGTAACGATGCTCATTTCTCTCTTGAAAATCAAAGTAAATGAGTGTCAAGAGGACACTGACATGCAGTAGCTTCAGGCAGCAGCACAGCTCTTTTTTTCTCCTAAGATTCCAATAAAAAATTATTTCTTTTCATCAGCATGGTTTATTAATAGTTCTACGGTACTGCAGTAGTACACTACTTCTTTTTCCCTTTCTCATTCAAAAATACTTGTTTTAGTCACTATCATACCATTAAGAGATCATCATAGAATTAGAAAATGCTCGTAGAACAAGGACCACCACATATCCTGCCAAAATATTTGGTTTGCTCTTTTGTAGCAACCTTATTTGTTCAACGTCTTGGAAGATACTAGACCGAGATTACAAAAAAGGTGTTTGAAATCCAGCAATAGAAAAAATACTGTAAATGAAATGTACATTGTGTTTGGTGTGATGCTTTATTGAAATAAGAGAAGAAAAACTGGTAGGTAGTTATCTTTTTTTAGAATATTTTTCCTAATCCATTATAGTCGCTAAATGATTTTTTACCAGCACAGTGCATGAGTCATTTGACCTTCATAATTTATTTTTTATCTGAGAAATTGCAGGATCCCTCTCTCTGATTAATTTGTGTGCAGTTATCTCACATTGAGCTGAAACATTTGTGCAGATGAGATTTTGCAAGGAGACATAAAACCCACTAAGTACACCCACAGAAATGCCATCATTCTGATGACCAGCCCCAGATGAGCTAAGCAACCCTTTTCTGCACATATTCTTCATGTACACACAGCTCCAGGGGTCTTAGGTGCTAGGAAGGAAATCTGTCCCTACAGAAATAACAGAGGGACAAGAGAGAAGTCCAAGGTTCTCCTCCACCACCTCGTGCAATATCCCCCTTCGTGAGGAAGTTCCCCAAGGAGATAAAACGGGTAGAAGGAGAGAGCAAAGGGAAGGAGGCATCAGTGACAGGAGGGAGAAGGAACAGTGTCTGCCACACACAGTTCACTGGACCTCTGCTGAGAAGGGTTAATGCTGTCATGCTGCTGGTGATAACGAAATGTTTGTTATCCCAGTGTGTCAGATTCAAGTGGTATCACCCAAGACTTGCACGCAAGATTACATCAGGGAAGGAAGCTGAGCACAGGTCATGTTCACGGTTCAGCATAGCTCTGCAAAACAGTGTATTTTATTTTTGCTAGGAGGGGAAACTCATGCTTTGCTGACACCATGTCCCCAGTAAAGTAATGCTAAACTAGATTGGAAAATTTCCACACAGCTCTCAGACAAAGAAAAGCCAATTGTGTGTCGGGAAAAGAACAAAGTTATATGGCAAAACTCAATGACCCTAGGAAAGAAAAAGCCTTTCTATGAAGGCTTGTGATAAACTTACATGGTTGTGAACCTGGGTTTTCCAAGGAATAAGGGCACTGGTTTGGGATGTTTCATTGTCTGTCTCCTGTTTTTATAAACGCTGCTGCCATCAAGTTGGGAATCTCTCTCATGGCAAGGGCAACATGTTCAGCAGCTGTAGGAGGCTAGGAATGAGAAATGACAGTACAGAGAGGTGGCATGATCCAAGTTCATATCCTTTGGAAACAAAGCTGAAATATCCACAATATTGGAGAAGCTTGCTGGGATTATGCTTTGTGGCTCTGGCACATTCCAGCATCATGGCAAAGAAAATTATATTATATATATGTTCAGTCTAAGTTTGAAGTGATGGAAAATAGAATTAGAATTCTCTATTTCCTTTTCCGGACCCTCTTCTTCTCAAGTTTCGTTTTTTTCCCACCCCATCCACTGCTTCTTCCTATGTTATCTTTGGTCTTGTCTCTTTATCCTCCGCACGACCGGACTGTTCCCACTCGCGGCAGTCACTTGCACACTGAGAGCAGTAGATCTGGAGCACCCCACCCACACCACGCTCCGGAGGCTGGAGGCGCTGGAGCAGCGGGAGCGCGGCAGCGAGCCGGGAGCCGCCCCCGCGGTGACGTCAGAGCCGAGCGCGCGGCGTGGGCGTGCCTCGGGCGCCGCCGGCGTAGCCAATGAGAGCGTGGGGCGTGTCCCAGTGCAGCCAATGGAGATGCAGGGAGTGTTCCAGCGCAGCCAATGGGGGCGCGGGGCGTGCGGCGGCGGCGCGATGGCGGCGGGGCTGTGCTGGCGGGCCGGGCTGCGCGCGGGGAGGCGGAGGCTGTGAGTGACGGGGCCGCGCTGGGGCGGGGCGGGGCGGGACGGGACCCCCGGCGCCGCCTCCTCCCCTTCCCCGCGGGAGCCGCGCCCGGGGGTCTCCCCCGATCCTCCCCGTGAGTGCGGGTGGGGCGGCGGGGCCCGGGCGGCGGGGCTGGGCTCGGGCACGGGCAGCGTGGGAAGGGAAGTCCCGTTCCTGGTCTGGTGGACAGTGTCCCTGCCACGGCCGGGGACTTGGAATGAGATGGCTTTTTAGGTCCCTTCCGACTCAAATTGTTCCGTGATTCCTCCAGTCAGCAGAACATGGCCCTTTCCCGGTTGTCCGCTTTGGTGCAGCTCCTACCTGGAGAGTGACCTTGGGTCTTTCCCAGCCTTGGACCGAGCGGGCTCCTCAGGGTCACCGTGCCCATTTCCCGCAGGGGGAACCGGGGGCAAGGCAGGCTGGATGCACACCCTTGGCTTTCCGTTGTTTTAAGAGTATCCTGTGTCGCCTGCTCCATCGATGGCCCAGCATAAGTGGTGATGTGAGCAGAAGCGGGGCTGTCAGACACCCCCTCAGCATCCCTAATCCTCGTCCTTGGGAGCCCCTGTGAGTCCGGAGGGTGAGGAGTCCCCGTGCTCCTGTGGTGGCAGTGCCTGGATGAGGGAAAGTTATGTAGGCAACTCGTCACGGGCCCGAAATCACCAGGTGCTTTCCCGCAGGTGGGTGAATAGCTGTCAGGAATAGCTCGGATTTCGGGCGGGATGCTGGGAAAAGCTCGTCTTTAAATAGAGGATCGCCGTACAGGTCAGTGTGCAGGATCAGGCTCCAGTGACAAGTGCCAGGGAAGACAAAGGCTCCGTTGCACCTTCCTCTTGGAGATGTGTGTAGGTTTGATGTCCGGCTTTCTGCCTGCAGGTGTGTGCCTGCGTCTTCGCGGTGGGCAGAGTGACTTCTGCCAGAGGGAGTGATTGATGGCTCATTTAAGGCAGGTTTTCAACAGCACTGCTAAGAGAACATTTTTCTTTTTTTGTATTGATATTAAGAAGGCAATCAAGTGTTAATTCATTTTAATATCAATATTTAAAGCTTTAAATTCTCGCGTTGTCTGCTGAGACCATGGTTCTGTAAATATTTCATAGCTGAGTGACAAAAACCTATGTGGTCTGTAAAACTGTAGCGTAGATGTTACTGTGATCATGCATTATTGATGCTGGTGTTCTTGGGGAACCTCAGGGACAGCTGGAGTGCTTTGTGCTGTGCTAGAGGTGCAGTGAAGAGCCCAGTAAGTCCACGTCAGTCATTCCTGCCCAGAGTCACTGTCCTGCATAGCACCCAGGGTCATTTTTCCAGCCTACCTCCTTCAGCGTACTTTTACAGCCAATTTCTGGAGAAGATGCATGCATGTACATGCCTTTTTTTTTCCCTTGTTTTCACCCCTTTTCCCCCATATTAGTGCAGAATCATAAATGCTATGCCTTGCTATTTCTGGTCATGAAGAATTTTGAATATTCACACTGTGGGGGGAAGAGGAATCTACACAGTGTAAGGGCAGTGCAGTGATGACATTTATGTGTACACAGCACCTGTTCAGAGCCGGGAGAGGAGGCTGCCTGCATGCCCGTGGTGAGGTTGCTCTCTTCCAGCTGTGGCTCAGATCTGTGACTCATCTTGGCTGGTGCTGCCATGGGTTGGGACATGGCTGCCAGGCATCACAACACCCTTGCCTGATTCCCGGAAGACATGATGGCCTCCGTGTGGTGGGATTTTCCTGCTTCTTGTCATCAGTGCTGCTGTGGAGCCCAAGAGGCCACTGGGCAGGTAGAGACCGCAAAATTTTGGGCATCCAAACAGTCAGAGACCAGAGCAGGGTGAGGCATGAAGGGTCCTTGCTCACCTTTGAGCTAGGCAGCTGTGGGGCTGTGTGCACTTGGGAGAGAAAATACCGGGATGACTTCAAATGTCAACAATCAATGAACGTGTTGATTAGATTTAATTAGTAGCTTCCTGGTCTTTAGCAGGAATTGGCAGGTGCCACTAGCTCTGGACTGTGGTTCTTGTGTCCTGCCAGAGCTCTCTGCCATGCTGTTGGATTGGGACCCTAACTACAGCAGGTACCAACAATGTGATGTGACTGCCTTTCCAGCTGCTTCCATCCTCTCCTCATGCACATGCTGCTGCCCCTGTGAAGCTAGGGGGAAACAGTGATGCCTGGAAAAGGTGGACCGGGTAGTTGTATCATTATCAGGCAGGTACCCAGAGCAGGTTTTTCTTATTTGCTATATTCCAGAGCCTACTGGGCTCTCCCTGCCTGTGAAAGATTTTTGTACTGGAAAAAGTTAAAAAAACTCCTTCATCCAGCTGTTTTTTAGTATCAAATGCAGTTGTTTTTTGTATAGTTCTCTCTTTGCTCAGTGATTATGATGTAGGAGAAGAGCATTGCGCATGTAAGAACAGTCACCTGTTTGCCCTCAGTGAGCCAGTCTGCCTCACCCATGTACGAGAGGATTTTATTACATGTATTCATTTACATGGCATATTCTAGGCAGCTCCATACGCACATGCCTGTGCTAAATCTGTGAAAGGCAGCATCCACATCTCAGTGGAACGCTGCAGAGTATGGAATATACGGTGTGGGCATGTAGAGGCTGTTGTGCCAAAGGTGCAGACACCCGCATGCCTGCTAGGAACAAAGGAACCTGACTACGAACCCTGTGTCAGATCTTCTTCAGAGACTATGCCTATGTCATTTAAAATTTCTAGCATTGGGAGTTTCTTCTTTCATCACCAGTTGCCATCTTCCCTCCCAGGAGCCCACCACTCCTGTGTCTTGCGTTTCAGGCTCCAAGTCTGTGTCTGCTTGGTAAATTAGTGAAGATGTTGTTTTTCACGTATTGGACACTGGAGGGTGCTAATGCAATGGAAGCTGAAATTGTTCTAGCAAATTAAAGGGTTCCCCTTTGTTAGTTGTGAAATAGTTTTATTCTTTGTTGTAGTGTTTAAATGGAAAGACATGAATTGTGGTCCTTACCAGTAGCTGATCCTGTTCAGCATGTGTGGAGCTGTGACCAAGAATATCAATAAAGTGTTATGTCTGTGAAGGATTTCTTTCCTCAACCTCTGTCAAAAAAAATCACTCATTTTATGTTCTACACATTTTTAAGTGTGTCTTTTGAGATTATGGCCTCGGGGTGAAAATTATTTGAAAGTGTGACTTTCTAGTGATAAAAACACTTTATCTGGCAGAATTGTTGAGCCATATGTGCAGAGTCTGCTTTTCTACAAGGTCACTTTGGTTCACCTAAACTAATACTGTTGTGTTGCTAGTGAGGTGAGAACCTGATAGCAGCTCACATTGGGGAGGAGGGGACACCCTGAGCACCACTAATCAAGTCCCTGGCACTGTGATCCTGTCTCTGGGGATGGACCTGATGGAGCCTCAGTCTACCTTGCAACCAGCATGACTGGGGTGTGTGTGAGGGCATGTGTAGGATGGGGCCTTCCATAAACCATCACTGCTAGGCCAGGTGAAGCATGGTGAAGTTACAAAACTGAGCCTTAGCTCTGGTGTTTCAAATTCACTCAAACATTTTTGCCAGGTTAAAGTCACATTGAGAGGTCTTACAGTGAAGGAGGTATTACCTATTCAGTCTGCTCCAGCTTTCTGTTCAGCCTGGTCTCTGCTCTCCTATGCCCTTGGCAGAAAGACATGGGGCCAATATAAGGTCCCTGTTGTCCACTCTTGCAACTCCACAGTTGCCATTAAGGACTGTGAAACTACTGCCCAAGCCAGTTTTCATCCTGGCAGCAGCAGAGGTATGATGACTATGATGGTAGGATAATTAATGCTAATGAGAAGCGGGGTGCAAAGCTGAGCATGTCCAGCTAATCACCACTGGCACCTCAACTGGTCTGCTTAAAGCTTGTGCTGTTCTGGACAATCTTGTGTGGTCCTGTACCTGCCTTTGCAAACTCATTACCCAAATGAAAACCAGTATTTGTAAAATGCATGGGCAAACAGAACTGGGTACAAATACATCTTCCTTAGAAGCCTTTCTTGTTTGATATGCATGGCAAATGAGTTACTCCTCTGTCTCATTCCTTTTGCAAATGAATTGGGCTGTCCTTTCATGGAAAATGTTATCTTGCTATATTATATTGGTCAGGTTTTATTCTCTCTGAGGTGTTGAGGTTTGCTTACATAGGGCTGGTTCAATTTTTATTTCTTTGTAGAATACACAGTTTTTTTCTGAATTCCTCCTTGAACTGAAGATGTGTATGAGCACTGGAGAAAGAGCCTGTGGATGAGGAAACAAGAATCTCCTGTTCTGATACCAGTGGGACCCTGCTGTTCATCTTGCAACCAGAAGCACAGACAACTTCACAGCAGAGTTGCTTTGGTGTTTATCAGAGGCAGCAGAAACCAGTATCCAGTTAAAAGTTTACACTTCTTTTGCCAAGAGTTTTAGTAGCTTACCAGAATAGGGTTATAAGGGGGTGTGAGAAGAAAAGCTTTTAAAAATCATTGTAATAAGTAGTGGTACTGAAGACACTCTGCTTGTGAGTAGTCTAAGCAGCCAAATTAAGTCTAAGCAGACAAAAAGAGATCTGGTTGATTGTACTGGTCTGGTTCACCAGCTTTTAAGAGAAGACTGCTTCTTCCATCATACCTCCATACTTACGAGCAGAGGGCCAGGGTATGCAGCCTCGCATAATTTCCAGAACTAACGTGCCAGCTGTGGTGCCAGAAGGATTTGAATTTGTGCATTTTATGTAGATGGTGTCCTAATTTAAAGTGGGAAACCTTTCTCCAGGAGAGAAGGTTAATGGACCTTCCACCAAACCTTTGTGTGTAATTGTGTTGAGTTTAAACACTGCCAGCTGCGGATTGGCATCTTGAGGTCCAATGCCACTCCTGCTCGGTGGCCCTGCATGGGAAAGGAGGGTGTGTGTTCGCTTGGGGGGTGCTCAGTGCCTTCCATCATTGAGCTTTCACAAACTGGTGCAGTATTTCTTGGCTACTCATAAAGGCTGGGTGAGTGGGGTCCCTGGAGTTTTCATACCTCTGGGGAGATTGGGCTGCTGTACTTGAAGTCACTTGTCTTAAGAGCCATTCTGGCAGGTAGAAGTCCCATGATGCTAAGAGCTTTGTAGAATTTCTGCTGATGAACCCCCATGTATCTCCTGCTGTCCTCTGCACATCATGTGAGCTTCTGGTGGTCCTTTCTTCTGGACCCCTTTCTCACACCTCCCTGAGTTCTGAACCTCCTTGTTTGGAAAGGGGAAATACTCAATTTGCCCTTATTTTGTCAGCCAGGCTGTGCATGGAGTTGTTTCTCCAGCCACTGCCCTTTTATGCACTTCCCTCTTCCACCCCACAAGGCTGAGGAGCACAGCAGGTCTGCAGAACTTTGACTGCAAGTGGGTCTGGAGGTCAACTTGTGGTTGCTTAGTCCCAGGATGTTGAACAAGTCTCCTTCATATATTTTCCCTTATTTTCTGGTCAGACCTATATTTACTTCTCAGGTCTCCCTTATGCCCTTTAAATCTACCAGCATAATTCATGTAAATAGGATTTGCATTTGTGAAATGGACATCTCTGTGGCTGCTTGCTCTGCCTTCTCTAGCTCTTTGTGTGACAGGGCTGTCCAGTTGTCATTGGCTGCATGGCCAACCTGCCTTCTTCTCTGCCTTTTTAATTAAAAATGGGTGGCATCAGGGGCTCTGCAGCAATGAAAGGGGAATGATGAAACTTTGAAGAATTTGGGGCATAAAGTTGATCTCTAAATTTTAATGTACTCATTGCACTTTTATTATTGAGCATTCAGGTGACCTAATTTCCCTTAGTACTGTACATTTAGCTTTATACATCTGCACCTAATTTGTAAAAAAGGACTTAATGAGAAACTTCAAACAGTTTAAATGTCAATTACAAAGAAAGCGAGGTTTTAAAGTTCCAGTAATCTGTCCATATTGGTCATCGAAACATGATCCCAGGTGGACGTTAATTCAAGACAGATGGCATTCCAAAGGCACAATTACAAAGAACTTATATATTTTCAACACTAACAAGCTGTCACGCTATGTTGTAGCTACACTTCCAGTACTGTATAAGCACAATTGCTGCTTTATCTGCTGTGGACTCGGTAATAAAGGGGTTTGATTCCCCACTCTTGATATTGTCAGTGGGATTTTTGTGGGGGTGAACTGGAGAGCAGGGTTAGTTAGTGTGAATATCTTTCATCCACTCAGCCAACTGGGTCGGGGGGTTGTGTTCGTTTCTGTGGATTTTGTTAAATTTGTGAAATGCTCTATCAAGGAAAGCGAAAATACTGAATATGGGCATAACAAGACTAGCTCATCACAGCTATATTTCTATTTCCTGGCATTAATTAACATCAATTACATTAATTAACTTCAGCCTTATCAGCTGCTGGGCAATAGCTGTGATGATTTGTTAAAATCATCATCCATCCCAACATCCTGGATGTTTTCAGTTAAAAAGTCATCTGAAAGCGTTTGGAGTAATGCACATGTTACTTGGAAGACTGAAATCCAAGGGATTAATATAAGCTTGACTTGCAGTGGCGTAAATGGGCAGGAGCTTGGCTGCAGCCAGGCAGGACTGCTGGGAAGAAAGCACTTGGAATTATTTTCAGATTTCTGAAAATATTCCTAGGCCCAAAGGCAGAGGTGGAGGAGCAAGGTCAAGGACGAAGCAAGGTCAAAGTAGAATTTCCATTAGACTGAAGCATCAACAGTAGTTGATCTAGTACTAGATGGCCCTGGCCATGGCAGGGGGTTGGACTAGCTGACTTTTAAAGGTCCCTTCCAACTCAAACTATTCTATGTGGTAGATGGCAAGGTTTGTTGTAGAAGGACAGTGTTTGCTATCTAGTTAGTAGTTGAGGTGAGCAGTGATCTGTGTAAGTGAATGATGAAAGTTAATTTGGCATAATTTCCACTGACTTTTTGTTTGTTTCTTGAAACCAGGTCACTAAAAAGCAAGACTTGCATGTCTATGACTAGACGGTGTTTTAATAGGCTTTAAAAATTCTCTGCTGTTAGCAACAAGATTAATAATGCTCCCCAGGAAGGTTTTTAAGCTCCTGTGGACACGTGTGTCCTCTAAGAGGTGCTGAGAATTAAGAGCTTACATTTCTGCTCATTTACCTACCTTTCATTGGTAAGTGGAGAAGAAAGCAGAAAGGCTAGGATGTTCATCGGAAGGCAGGAATTAAATGGTAAGCTTACACTCTTTAATTTTTGTTTTTCGCTAATTAATGTTATTAATGTTTTCTTTTAAAAGCATCTTACCTGGCTTCCACTTTTGAAGGAGTTGTAGGTGCTATTTGAAATATGCAGTTCACCAACAAGTGAATTGGACTCCTGAGCCACACTTGAAACAAAATACCAATTTTACCTGCAGTTTTACTAGGTTTCCCGGTTTATGCAGTGGCATTTGAATGGCCTCTAGTAATTGTTTTTAGCAGGAAAAAAATTCTAACAAAAATGAAAAACACAACTCAAAGCTCATTAGCACTGTATTTGGCGTGCCATGAACTGTTAAATCTTTATATAAATGCAGAAGTTATTTTGTAACAAACAAAATTCTTTCTTTTTTTGGAAAGACTTTATTTCGACTTTTTGTTCATACTGCTAAGGCGCAGTATGTTTTCCAAACACTGGATATTATTACCAGAAGAAGGGCAGAACCAATCAGTGTTTCAATTAAATATTATCTAATCCTTGAGTGTCAAATATACTTAGTTGTGGTAAGTGAAAAATATTACGTAAAAAAAAACAACTAATAAATACTTAGCTAGGGCCCTTTTAACCTAATTTTTTTAACCTAAATTTGATGCTATTGTGTGGTGTTCTCAAGTGGTTTCCCCTTGGATTTTCCCAGTGCTTATCAGGGGAACATACTGAAGTCTTTTTATTTAGATCAGGCTTCACTTTGAGAGTAACTAATTGTTCAAGTCCAAGTGGGAAACTTTCTTGCACCTGGAAAATTAGGAAAGCAAAAGATGTCCACATCCTTTCCCTGGTGGTTCTTCACCTGCAAATTTGAACTGCAGTGGTAGTAAAAGTTTTGTGGACCTCATTTTATGTGAGATCATTAAGCGACAGGAGAATTCGGGACTAGCTGCCCTTCATAATTCAGGACACTGAAAGGTGCCATTTATAAGCTCAAAGTGCCTGCAGGAAGGCAAAACAGGCTTGTAAAACCCATGCTCCAAACCCTGAAAGGGAACCAGTTTGTATTGCTGGTAGCAGCCTTGGAGTGGCAAAATTGTGGAGGTGGTGGGGTTTGGTTTTAAAAATGGAAAAACACCTGCCTTTAATATCTCATGTAATAATTTGAGTTTTCACACTTCTTGTGTTGATAACTCTTTTTTCTCAGAACAACCTCAAAACATCCCAGGCAAGGATCCCAGTAAAAACCTTAGCAGTGGAACTGCCCAGCTGTTGGACTTACTATCTTCCCTGTTACAGCCCACTGTTTTGCTGAGCTGTTAATTTGACTATAAAATAAGTCTGTCCTGACTTTTTAATAATATTTTGCAGCTAGTGACCTTTGCCCATGATATGGGCCAGGCATTTTGTAGGGAGACCTCCTGCCTCCTTATTGCTTGAGAAGGAGTAGCAGCATGTACAACACTTGAAAGGGGGTGATATGGTGATACGCCATTGTTGCAGCTCTGAACAGGCAATGTGATCTGTAAAAGTCACAATATGCTGTGGCTTTATGGACTTAGAAAGCCTGAAAGGCAGCCCAAGGAAATACTGAGCCCAGTGTTTTTTCTCAGAGCAGATACTGCTTTCCTTACCTGCTCCGCTGTTAATCCTCAAATAAAAGCCGGAGCCGTTGTTTTAAAGTTTGTGACCAAAATGTAGCAATTGCTGCCTGGAATGAGCCATCCGTATCTGTAACCTTAAATGGCTGGGGCTGAACTCTTCCAGTCAGACCAGAATAAGCCAGCTATTCATGGCCACATTAATGTCCTGTGACTGAAGTTACCTGGGTGCCCATTTGCACCGTCAGAGCCCACATGCCAGTGGAGACAAGAGCTGACTGCTCATCAAGTCTGCCTGCAGCGTCTTGGCTTTGTTAAATCTGGATTAGTTCCACACCTGCCTGCTTATGCACACCTATTCCAGCAGCACCTGGCTGTGCAGTGTGGTATCCAGCCTGTCCTTCCTCATGTGGATCACGTAGGAACCAGTGGAATGGCTGTGCTTTGGGAGCACATCAGTATTATTCCATTTTCTGACGCTGCTTTTGTTGCCTGGATTGACGCGCTCAGGGCGCCAGACACTGCACTGAGCTCATTGTGACCCCAGGCTTTGCAGAGCCGACTGCAGGACTCAAACCTTTATATCCACTATTAAAAGGCAGTTATGTGACTGTTTATGTTAGAGCCAGGTGCTTTGCTGCCTGTGGACGTGCTGTTACTGGACAAAATTTAGTATTTTTTAAGTTTATGATCCAAATGTGATGAATATACTTACCTGATGACCTTGCTTTGCGTAAATGGCTTGGCTGCCTTCAGCCACCGCTCAAATTTCTGTGGGGGACCCAAGTCAGGTTTTTCAGGCTCTCTGTAGGGATGTGTCCATGACAGCATTCTTGTTATTTCTCTATTTCCTTTGTGAAGGACATAAGGTTTCTAGATGGCATTTCATTAATATATATTTTTAATGACATTTCTGGGGAATTTATTGTTTAAGTCCTCTAACTTGTAGTACATTTCTGAGTTCTGTGGGTTCCTTTATTTAGGCTTTGTATATGAATGCATGTTTTGTGGGCTTTTTGCCTTAACCATTCACACTTATTTTGTTAAATCTGTAGTGATACTAAAGCACTGTGTGCTTTGGGTTGGGTCAGCACCAAACATGACTTCAGCATAGTGGAAGTATAAAATCTGTTTTCTTACTGACTGTTGTTTTTTTTTTTTTTTTGAGAAGTTGATAGATGTGAAAACCATTTAACAGTTGGCATTTTTTTACTTTCCTGTTAAACTAAGCTACTGAGGAAATCTGCCTACTGCTACATGCTGCAATATGTCAGAAACACCGTTATGTTATAGTTGCATCATTATCTAAAGGAAGAATTGAGTGTGGGTTTGAAGTCGACAAGTGATGAAAGTAGCCCTGAGGTTGTCAATTAGAAAGCTAAGGCCTGGAACTGATAAGTTAATGGCCAGTCCCCTTCACACCCCCTGGTTTTGCTGCCTGCTCCCACCTCACCCTGCAGCAGCTTTACTGTTTGGAACAGAAATGAAAGGTTCCCATTACTTTGTGTCCCAAAATTTATCTCACTGATCCTATTCACTTGAAGTCTTGGCTGATTGTGTTCCTAATATGGACAGATAAATAAGGAGAAATGAGATGTAGCAGATAGAAAATACAAACTCAAAATCAAACTCTTTTTATATTTTTTAATTAGTTTGTTTCTTTTTGTTTAAATGTTAAACTGTTAACATGTCTTTTCAGACTGTGCTCCTCCAGTACACACAGCAAATTTAGCAGCAGTGCATAATTTTAACTTCTACCGTATGTTTGTTTGCAGGTTTTAAAACCTGAAACTTAATGGCAGCCTGTTGGAACCCATGTGTGCCTGCTAAAGGCAGAGGGCAACATGTGTGGTTTTTTGTGAAGGGAAATACTCGTTACCGAAGTTTATGATATAATGTAATATAATACAAAGTGTTTCTATTTTGCTTGGGCAGGAGGGAACTAATGCCTTGCCATTTCTCCTGGGGAACACATGGGCTTAGATAAATAGATAAATCATGTCAAACAACAAACAGGACTTACTCAGATTTTAATGATTCTTGGTGTGCTGTGTGGTGAGAACAGTAACTTTATGAAAAGAGTAGTATTAGAGGTAGATAAAATTCAAACAGGTAGTGTGCAAAACAAAACATGTAATTGATCTTCAGCTTTTGAAACTTCATGTACAGTGTAAGTTTTTAGGGCTTGTAAAAGTTTGCAGTTGGGCACCCCCTCTGCAGCCTGAGGTTTTTCTGTTATTGGCACTGCTTCAGTGGCAATGGAGACCCAAGATTTTTTCCACATAGCCCTCTCTCAACCTGGAGCACATAAGTAATAATCATGAGTTTGAGAAGGCAGTTGAATTTGTAAGGACATCCAAGTTTTTGACCTTCCTGGTAGTTTCATTGCAACCAGCACACATCTGTTGAATAATAAAAAAATTGTAGTTGCTGCTTACCTGCCACAGTCTGATGAAACGGTGCTCTGAGCAGGGACTGCTGCTCTGGAGTCTGTCTCTCCTCCAGACAGATTTCAAGCCATGGAGTAAATCTTTTTCTACCTTAATTCACAGGAAAAGAGACGTGACATTGTGTTAAATAACTCAGTGTGGACAGCGTTTTCTCCTGATGTGCCAGCTCTGCCCGAGACCCACAGAGTTGAGCTTTTCAGTACTTCCCCACAGAAGCAGTGCAGAAGAGGTAGCACATGATTTTTCAAAGGCACATTTTCCTTCTGTGCCCTACTTTAACTTACTCCTTGAGATACATGTTTCACAGCACCCATAAATAATGAAAATATGCAATGACATTTTTAATTAGAGGCTTTGTTTTCTTACACATTGTGACGCTGGTGTTCCTAGAGCTACAGGATAACCTCTTGTGGTGGCCTGCTGCAAGAGAGGTTATCTCAAGATGAACAGCACTGTATCTAGTTTAGCCTGGCTGGTTCAGGTATCACATCTACCAGAAAGCATAATTCTGCAGTTTCCTCCTAGGATGATCCTTCCCTTGGGTTGCAGTTTTGTCTTTTCAGGAATCTTCTGTAGTTATTTTTGAATGAAGTTCTGAAAGGTAATGTTGTTGGGTAAGAAAAGCTCCTATCTCTGCATTTTTCTTCTCTTACCCTCTTTCATACAATGTTAGTCACCCATCAGCCCAGCAGGGCTCTTGTGCAGGGTTCATCCACATGCTGTAAAGAAGCCCATCAGCCAAATTTTGGTGGAGCCAGTAACTACTTTGCAAAAGGCAGACTGATGCCAAAAATCTCCATCTCTTTCAGTGGGCTGGGCTCTGCTCCCCTGGGACTTTTTCCCCTCCCCTTTTGTTTCTGCTATTGGTTAAGTGTGTTTTCTCACCCATGACACTCTTTCAGCTTGAGAGTTCCTTTCTTGCCACGTGTTTCTTTACTTTTGTCATGTTTTAAACACATCTGTGTCTTTCAGTGTGGATAGTTTGATATGTGTGCTGTTTGCACACCAGTTTACACCAGTTGCTTCCACAGCACACGAAGCACAGCATGCTGAACAGTGCCCATCTTAGGGTAAAGGCTGTGGTGCCCTACAGAGAGGGTACAGGTTGAATTTGTCTTTGTCACCCTTTCTCTACCTAAGGAGGAAGAGTCTCATTTTAGGAGGAAAAGTTTCTTTTTTGTCTGCAATGCTGGATCCACATAAACTCTTTGACTCTCTAGAAGTTTGGTTGCATTGGATCATGATCATGTCTGTCTGAAGGTAGGGAAGTCTGGCATCAGAGCTCATGATGCTATAAACTTTCTAACACTAAAAATCCAAGGGGCTCCTTTCCACCTACATACTTTGCCTTCTCTGCGAAACAGAACCTGACCAGTGCTTCCTTCCCTTTGAGTGCTCTCAAGCCCTGTTTTTCACATTCATCTGGCCAGGTGAATGTAGGAAAGAAATGCAAATTACTTACCACAAAGTGGTGTGGCATTTCCCAACATTTCTTTTCATTCCAGTAGAGAACCTTAAAACAGGGAATATCTTGCCTAGATTCAGTAATTTGGAATGAACAGAACTATGTCTTATACGCAACAAATTTAAAAAAAAAAAAAAGAAAAAAGAAAAAGAGCCTTGCACAAGGACACATTCAGGATGTGAAAGCTGACTTGGCATTTCCAGATTTGTAATTTCTAAGACAAAACTGAAGTGCACCGTGGTCTTTATGTAGTCACAATGGATTTCCTTTGAGTATATCTGAAATGTTACAGAACTCAGTTAAGTCAACCTCGTCTTTAATGTCAGTATCATCATCTAAGACACATGCCATTGGCAGCATGTCTTCCCATAGAAACTCAGCACTGGTGTTCCTGAACAAGATAAACCAGAAAATGAATATGCTCTCAGAGGGCTGCATTTCTTTGGGCATTTTTGCTTTGGGTATTTTTTATCAGCTTCTTTGACTGCTGTTGCCTGGGAAATGGTATATTAACCTGAAAATACGACCACCAAATGGCAGAATCTAAGAAACAAAAATACAGACATGATAGTTTAGATTTGTTATTGTAATCTATGACTGTATAAAATGACATTGATTATGCAATGGTAATGGCAAAATTAAATGGTTTTGAATGTGAGCTGGGGCAAACCAGCAACAGTTTGGACCCTTCTGGTATTGTAGACTGCAAATATATTGGGAGGCCTTGGCTTCAGAGACAGGCATATATACCCCTTGCCAGACTGATCTGTTGCAATGCCTGACAAGGTCTGTGGTGTGGAGAGTGGTGCCTGCAGGATGTCTTCACTCCACAACCATGAAGGGAATTAGTTTAGGAAAGAAAGACATTTAAAATTTTTAACACTTCAGACAATTCCAGATCCTTTCTTCAGACCACTTTCAGCCTGTTTACAACTGATAAAAATTATGTTCTGGCATCTTTATATAAAATACATGAGATTTAGGTCTTGCTGCTTTCTGCCACCAGTAATAGTAATGCTGGCATATTCCTCCATTAAAGGAAAGAATTCTGGAACTAAATGATAAGCAGAGAGCTAAAGTCAATGAGATGGCAGCAACTTTGTGATCAAGAAATAAATAAGAAAAACAGTTTTCAAAATGTATGCTGGGTGTACTTATTCTTAACAATATGCCTATTA
Source organism: Rhabdornis inornatus (assembly GCA_013397075.1). Classification (NCBI taxonomy): domain Eukaryota; kingdom Metazoa; phylum Chordata; class Aves; order Passeriformes; family Rhabdornithidae; genus Rhabdornis; species Rhabdornis inornatus. The sequence continues at coordinate 176,318 of VWZS01002228.1, read as the reverse complement.
AAATTATAACAAATCCTAAATTTACTGTAATCTGTTTAAATAATAATCCCCCACCCCAAACCAAAATAGAAACAGTGCTTCCAGGTTGTGGATTGAATCATTCAGCTGATGAAAGTCAAAATCTAAACTCTGGAAACCCAAAGTGTTTGAAGTATTGTGTTGCTTTTGAGATCAATAGCCTCCTCTGCAAGTACCAAGAGAATATTTTCTTCAATATATTCAATTAGCTCAGTTAAATGACTAATTTATTCAAACTTGACCAATTGGGAGTTGAAAGAAGCAGAAAAGCTTGTTCTTCTCTACCAATCTGTGAATAAAAGCTAATTATGAGAGGATTAGATTTGCTAATACTACAATATTGGAGGATATTAAGACCAAATACTAGATTGGTGCTAATTCTAGCTAATACCAACTTATTTTAATAGATCAGTTTTTAAATCACAATTTTTTTACAAGTCTAGCCTCTCTCAGATAGTGCTATGCAAGCAATAAACTGTCTTATTACCTTTTAAATTGCATTCCAGTTTTCATCCAAAAAAACATAAATCCTAAGTAAACACAAAGAGATCAACTAGTAAATAAGAATTGTGCCATACATAATTTTCTAATAAAAACAGTAAAATTAATCTGAAAAAATGTATAATGAGGTATAGAAAAGTTTAAATATATATCAGCAAAGCTACTATGTCCTTCTGGCTAGCAATAAGAAGTGCCAAATTTAGTGTAAAAGCTATATTTAGTTACAAAGCAACATACTTTAGTAGTTACAAACTGAGAATTAACCTTTCTCCAAGAAAATAATTAAACCTTTACATGGGTAAACACGCTTCAAATTAATTGTATGACTCAAGGTTTCCCTTTTGGTAGTTTAGTTTATTTTTAAGAAAAGTGTCTTGAAAGATTTAATCATGCTCAAAGTCATCAATAACTGAAGCACCTACACGCGAACATAAACATCAGTGCAAACTTGACACAAGGTTTCAGAAATTCAGCCAAGAAAAGCGATGTCAAGATAATGTGAGGATACAATTTTTCAGTCCTGCCTATAAACATTTGGTACACGGGACACCCCACAATGACATTTAATTACCTCTTCTGCCGGTAGGATCACGAGAAAAAGCCTTGCTTCAGGCACCAGCAGAATGAGGTACAGAGGACATGATGGAGTGTCTCGGTCGTCACGCCTTTGTGGCAGAGATGCTGCTGAGTCCTGCTGCCTTTGGTCCCTGGTGTCCCAAATGCTGGGACGGAGCCATCATGGTTCCTCTCCATCTACTGGTCACGTTGGAAGCTCTTCCTGTAAATGCCAATTCATAACCTGTCATCAAATTGCTTTGAAAAAACACTACTTTCAGTTGCTGTTTAAAAATAATTTCAGCAATTCCCCCCAGAGTCCCCAGGTGGTGCTGAGTTTCTGAGAGGTGGTCCTTCTCCAGCAACTTACTTGACCATGTGGCTGGATGACTCTTCCTCACCTCTTAGCCAAGATGAATGACTGGAGCAATAGAGACCAGTCCTTGGTGAAGTGCTGCCAGACCAAGAAGCAATGTCAGCGTGCTGCAACACCCCATTTGTGCACCTGCTGCTGTGTGCCTGGTAGCTTCTTTATGTTTTAAGCTCTCATGAACATGCATTCCTCATCTCCAGCAGGTCCATAAGACAGCTCTGCAACTTCGAAGTAGCACACCACCAAGTAGAAAAGGAATTTATGACTGGACATTTTGCTGGGTAGAATGGCCAGCTCCAGTTTCCTCCAGATCTCCATTTTCCCCAAGGTTATTTCCCAAGGTAGCCCTGTGTGTGTCCTGAGCCTCCAGGAGCCTCCTGCTGATCACTTCTGTTGCTGACAAGCCTGGGAGAGGATTTTTGTTAACTGGCCACCCAGCCTGGTGCTCACTACTGGAGGCGCAGCAATGATAGGTGTTTAAGGGATGAAAAGCCCAGATGATCATGTTTACATCCCCAAAACTACTGAGATGAACAGGCTACGGGTTCATCCCAGCCTCTGTTCTTCTCTGCAGCCTCCCTTAGTGGGCTCTGGGATCCACAGCCCTGCTTGGGCATTCACCATGACAGCGATGAGGCTTTACATCTTTACTGAACTGTAACCACCAGTGTAAAGGGCACTGAGATAAAGGCTGTGTGTTACCTGCCCTGTGTGTCTGCCCAGGCTCCAGATTTTTTAAATATGCTATTTTTTTGCAGCCCCTTTCAAGTGAAAAATCCAGATTTTGTCATCCCTCCCTCAAATACATCCACTGTGAAATTTAACACAGTATTTAGGTTTCTCTGGACCGATTTTCGGGATAACTTGGACCTTGACTTTTTTTTCCTGTGATGTTTCTAAAACTGGCAGAAGAAGAACTTTTTTTTAAGCCTGCATATGCTGCAGTGAGTATTTTAAAATAAAGATTTTTTTTTTAATCTGTAAGCATGTTTAATGCTTGTATAAGCTGCCAGATTTTAATTACAGTTGGCATTTATAAGTGTGGTGCTGGCAATGGCAACCATATTGCTGAAAAAAGGCATAAATTTTGACACTGGCAATATGGGAACCCAGCATATGAGACTGTAAACCTCATTGCTTCCTGTTTTAATATGCTGCTTTAAGGGAAGGACTTTTAATGGTTAATATTTAACTAGAACATTTAGGGTTCAATATAAAGTTGTTCTAATTTCAAACTATTTAGTAATTTAGGTCCTATCAAAGATCAGCTTAGGTAATAACTTTCTATTAAATAGCCTTTAAATAAGCATGCTTAAAGTAGGGAAAATAAGATGCTTCATTACAAGAAATGAGGTTGGCATCTACCAGGTTTTCCATTAAGTTCCAGGTCACAGACAAATAAAGGAAGTATGTTAGGGAAAAAAACCTTTTTAAAAATAATTAGGGAGATGTCTGTTTTGTTCACCAGATGGAAAATCAGTAGTTGTGGGTGGTCTGTGCTGGATGGGGCATCTCACAATTGGCAGAACTATGCCTTTAACTTTTAAAGTCCTGGGACAAAATGTGAAAGTAATTGACTATTCCGAATGCTCTCTCTCTGGATACCTAGCATGCTTTTAAAACCAAGATTTGGTGAGTTTCTGACTTTTTTTTTCCTACAAATGCTCACGCTGTTGTGGGTACACTTGGGTATATTTTTGGTAGCTGTTTAGTGGGGCTGTTGTCTTTTGTCTTTATGTCTGCATGTGCCTGGACCTGCCTGCAGACAACTGAAATGCCACAGCTTTACAATTAATTCTTGATTAACACAAGATTTTCATAATATTGTCAGTGTTTGCTGTGTTCAGGATATATATAACTGTTGCTTAACATTATTTGTTTCTTCCCTCTAGTTCATTCATTTGAATTCTTAAAATTCAAATTTTAAGGAATTTAAATCTTTCCACTTGCCAACATACTAAATGAAACAAAGTTGCAATATCATTTTCACAAACAAGAAGAAAATTCCTAGTTTAAAATAATTCAGGCATTTGCAAAAGTATTAAAAATCCATAGTATTTTTAAAATATGAATAAATAAATCCAAATGTGCATGTCTGGATAGTATGTGTAAGATATGTATATTAAATACTCTCATTTATGAACATATTAGAATCTTCTTGGTGCAGTTTGTAACTTTGCTTGCTGTATCAGAACTAATACTCTATAATTTCAGATTAATTTGAGAAAACAGTATTTTGAATGTGGAAAATGGGTTAGAAAATGCTTGTATTCACATTAACAGATTTTATTATCTACACTGCCATAAGAATGTATTCTGTTTAGGGGTGACCTCTCAAAGAATGAGACAGAACGCATTTATGTCACAGGAGGCAATTGCTTTATATTTACCTTACTTTACAGACAATTTTTTTGCAGTTATCTATGTGAATGGTCACAGGGTATTGTATGTGTGTGTTATATCTATATTGTAGCTTGTGTTAAACCAATCCCCACACTTATTATGTAGAAGCATTCTTGAAGATAAGTGAGGCACTCAACTTAGTGCCTTCTTTGTAAAATCCCTTTTGCTATGCATGACATGTACTCTGTATTTTTTTCCTTGCAGTAAATTATAAAGCTTTTTTCTTTCCATGAATCTCCTTCCAAGAAAACACATACAGCCTAATAACACTCGCCTTGAGGACTATGCATTGCCTCCACTACAAAGCCGTGTTTTCATTGAAGAGATAATTATAATATGGTTTAATGTTCTTGTCAACCCTGAAACAACTGTCCCTAAAGAGTGCTATTCTGCTGGATGTCTTTTTGAAGAGAGCTGAATGTGGCTAAGAGAACATACACATAGCCACACACTTTTCTGATAAACCAGGACACATTTTTAATGCAATAAATGCTCTCTAAAAAGAATTGTATGTTTTCTAAAGTACTAATTCAGACTGCATCCACCGCCAGATTCCACTGCTAAAAATACAGAACATTTTCTTGAATTTATTTATTTTACTTTCTTCTCTCCCCATCCCCCATAATATTTATACACTTTAAATCCATATGAGAACATAAACTCACAATAATAATTAAAATGTTTTTAACGCGCTTTGAGGCACCGCCTTCAGATGAGTAAAAAAGCCCAAACTGGAACACAAATGGTTCTTCCCAGGCAACAAACACACTTGGCTGTTAATACGCTGCAATTTTCTGCTTTGCTTAGTAAAAACAGCAATTACTTATTTGTTCCATATCCCCCTGCAGCACAGATGCTCCTCAGTCTGTCCATGTTCCGAGCACCAAGCAGGCTGCGTGCGCGGGGTTGCGCATGCCTGCGCTGAGCGCGATGCGGGGCAGGTCTGCTCCCCGCATGCTGCACTGCTGGCAGCACTTACTTATTTGCCATGGATGCTGCTTTGCCACCAGCCCTAGACAATGGGATGTTGGAAGTGGCTGGGGCTAAGAAGGCCGTGCTTTGAGCTGTCTGTCCTGCTGAAGGCAAATGTTTCCAGGTGCTTTGCCAAGCTGACCTTGAGAAAAGCTGGACGGTCACACCAGCTAAGGCTGAAGTCCAGCTGAAGAAATCTTTAACATCATTTTTGCTGTCTTTTGTGGTGGTCTGGTGGTTGGGAACAGTGTCTGGTGCTGCTAAAAACAACCTAGTCCAAAGCAAAAAGGCTTTGAGGGAAATGGAATCACTGGGTGGCTGAAAGCAATGCAAAATTCCCCTTGGCTTCAGGCTGTCTGGGATTCCCCCCTTGGGTTTCAAAGACCAGATAAAGGCTGACACACCACCAAAAGTACATATGACCAAAAAGACCCCCAGAAATCTAAGGACAACACAATTCCCTCACTCATATGACTGTTAGTGTAGACAAGATATTGTGGGGCTCAGCACAATGCAACCTGCCGCTGAATCAGGTGCCTGGGATCTTGAATTTAATGCCTAATTATTTTTAAAAGCTACTGTAAAATGAGGAATATGAGAGAATATGTTAATTAATTGAAAGGCATTCTAGTAAGTATTTAATTAGCATAATTCTGGAAAGGTAGTACAAAAGAAACACAATCCCTGGCAAAAGTGTATCACTTGAATCTTCATTGCCGTTATCTCATCATAAACAATCAATTTGATTGCTCTGAAGCCAGTGGGATTTATTTTTTTTTCCTTTGAGGAGGAATTATGAAGTAAGGCCTTATATTAATATTGTAAATAATCTCTCTAGAGAAACTTTTCACTGCAAAAATTTCCCCAACAAGCAAATGTTAAAATGTTTATGGTGCACAGTTTAAAAATATCCTTGAGATTTTTCCCCAGAGGTTTACATGTTCAAGACAGAAAGAATAAGCAAGACAGAAAGAATGAGCAAGTGTTTCAAGCAGAATTAACATTTTACCATCATGACAAGTATGTTTTGGTTTCTCCACTGTTTTTCTTTTTCCTTTTTTTTATTTTTTTTTTTGATAGAAGAAAAAAATAGCCAAAAAATACAAAACCTTAGCTGATGAATGCAGATGCAAAGTGGCACAAAAATGAAAAATGCCGTTTTCCCATTGCCCCTTCTTTTCACAACTTTGAATTCATTATGATACACACTACTTTTAGAGTTTGTTTTCTTTTGACAAGATACACTGTGTTCCCATCGAATCTTTTTTATGCAAATCAGCATTGAACATTTTATTAAGTCTTAGGTTTGTGGTGGTTTGGTTTTGTCTTTTTTCCTAAATTACCCCTTTTCTTTTTATGAAAAAAAAACCAACTCATTGTGGGATTAAATATCTGACAAAAACCTAGTGGACTTTGCCAATAGGTGAATATACATTAGTTTGGTAACTGTATTTCCTCTTTCTTTTTTTCCAGGCTACATATTCAATTTATTTTAAATTTTGTTTTGTCTTGTTTTAGCTATGATGATGTCACATATAAATCCACTGTCACATTAGATGCTACTGCAGTAAAAGCTAGGGCTTGGTGATTTCTGTCCAACAGACAAGTATTTTTGTTGCCGTGTGTCCTCACAAATTTCCCTGAGAATGATTGTGTGGAGTGGAGGGATACTTCCTTCCAGCCTGTTTTGTGCAGTCCCCTTCCTGCTGCCCAGAAGCATTCCTGCCAAGGCAATGTTCCTGCTCTGCTCTTAACATATCCTTAATATTCCATGGCACTTTCCATGGACCCTTGCAGATAAGGAATCATTAAGCTCTAAATGCTCTCAGTATTTTATTTAAAGTAATCTTGATTTCTAGCACCTAATGTTTGGGAAGGCACTTAACTTCCAGTTCACATTCAAATGTTGATATGGAGAAAGCAACTGCATGGAAGGCTGAATTGCTGAATGCTGATGACCAAATCTGGTTTAAGTGTGTAAATACTCTCTCTGACCGCATTTCCTTTGGAATTTCCAATTGGTTGCATACTATTGTTGTGAAATGTAAGCTGATTCACTGATTATTTTCTTGCCTTCTAAAAGACTGGAGAAAAAATTTGCTGAAGTTCTCTTTTGATATTATTAACATTGTTTTCTTTTATGATTCTGGCATTCTTTCAGCCTCTGTATCTCCCTGCACACAGCATTCTTAGAAGTGTTCTTTTATAAGGGGAGCTGGCAAAGTCTTGCAGCAGCTCAAAGCAGCTTCATTAAGTCTGGAGAGTAAAATATTCAGGAGTTAGGAAATGTCAAAATTAAGATAGCTGGTGCAGTCAAGTTCAGCCCCCTTATATAATTGCTTGATAGCACAGTCTTTTAAAATCAAGATCATACATAGCTTTTTCTACAGGACCCCTGCCTCAGCTAGTGAACAAGATGGACGATGCTGAGTTAATGAGCAGTTATTCAATATTTTGTTTTCTCCTAATTTTTCAATGTGTAGCCCTAGGCCTTATTTACTGCACACTATTGAAACCCTGCTGTGAAGACAGAATTGGTAATTTCCTTATGAGCTTTTCTATGGCATTTATTGCTATAAATATCTGAATGCTTAACAAACATTAATTAATTTATCTTCAGAAAACCCTCACAATAAAAAGGGGTGGTATTACTTCTGTTTTACGGATATGGAGCTAAGGCATATGGAGATGAGAGTCAGGAGTGTCCCATAAATTTGGGTGCTTTGTTGTCAGCTTACAGTTATGGAAGTAAAGATCTCTCTTCACCTGCACTCTTTTACTTTTGAACATTCAAATAATTTTAATTCTGTGTCAAGCAGAAACTTCTAGAGACTCACAGATCATCACGGCAGCTGACTTCACTACACTTCAGAAGAGGTGGAAATACTTACCTTCTAAGTGAGCAGGGAATCACCTAAACCTAGACAAGGGGAAGTACTGCAGAATACGATTCCTTAAATCACAGCCTTTTCATGGATTTAGCATCCTTACTGTGGCTTTCAGGAAAGTTGTTTCTTCTACTCAAGATTCTGAGTTCTTAGCCCTTTATATTAGTCACTTTTCTAAACTCCTGCATCCAAAAGCAGTTTGGAATTTGACTTAATTAGGTAAGACCCTTCCAAAAGAGGACAGAAACAAAAATGTTGACAGGAATGTCCTCTTACTTTAGAAGTTGCTCAGTAATAAGGAGTAAAGGCATGAGTTCATCCTTATTTTTGAGGTTATTCAAGCCTGTATTTTCAAAACACAGCTTTAACCAGTAATGGGTTAAACCATTACTTTCTAGTTTAATAGGTAGAGGGATTCATTGGTAGGGGGCAGACCCAGTTTCCATCCTTTCTCCAATTAGTTATCAAAGTAATTGGTATTAATCAAGTATTGGTTACAGTAAAAAGGTAGCTTTTGGTTGAGTCTTATAAACTGTCCTTAAAGGTCAAGCATGGAGGACGATCCATGTTTGTGGGTCATCCTCCTCAGATGGAGTAAATATGTCACTGAATGCCAGCAAGCACTGCTTCTGCAGTGTGTCTGCCAGGAAGGGCAAGACCTTAAAAAAGCCTTAAAATGAACACACAAACAAACAAATAAAAAACCTCTCACATTCCTAAAGACAATAATCTTCCTTATCAGTCATGATTAAGGTCTGTCCTGTAGAACATCTCTGCGGGAATATATTATTGAAGAGAGTTTCATAAACTGTGTGCCCTGAGGGCTGGATCTGGATTACACAGGAAAGTCAAACTGGCTATTTCTTAACTTTCTGTTAGTTTACCTTACAGTCTTTGCAGAAGTATTTTGGTGGTTTTTTTGCAGATTGCTAAGAGGAGATTTTAGCCTGAAATGGTACTGGACCCCACATGGTTTGTTGGCATGGCTTCCGAGCTGGAGAGCACCGAGCTATGGTGGCCAATGCACAGGTAGTGCTGCAATACTTCACTGACCAATATATATGGTATATGTTATATACACATATGTATATGGTATATGTATATGGTACCAAGATATCAGGCACTGATGCGCTGTTGGTGTCCTCTGCACAGGCATTTTGTCTCCTCAGAGTGGCCTGGGGTCACTGAGCCACTGCCCCTGCCACTTTTGTCCCTAGAGCATGGTCTGTACCCATTGCCATCCCTAGGTGGGATGTTGCCATGCTGCTTCTTCAGCACCGAGTCAGGGCAGGCAGACAGGAGCCTTGTCCTCCTGAGAGCCGGGGACAGAAAACAGGACTGCAAGGAGTGGAAGGAAATGGGGATTGCAGTGCTTTTAGGACCCCTTTCTGCTGCAGTTTTTCATCACAATGTTTGAGCCCCCACTATGACCAGACCACAGGAGCCACCGCTTGCCAGAGTCTCATTTATTGTCTAACAACTGAACTATATTTGGTGGAGTTATGACACTTCTTCTCGATTCTTCTTATGGGGGGAATCTCTGCAACTAAAGATACCCAAGTGCAGCAGGGCCATTGCAGGTGATGGGATAACTTTCTACTGAAGAAGAACCTCACTCTCTGAAATTGCCTGTTACCATTGTAAAGTTCTCAGAACTTTAGCCCAAAGTGGACATGTAGCCTTGGCATTTCCTTTCTCTGCTTGCAGGAGAATAACATGCAACTGAAACTGAGGACTATATGGCAACTTAGGCCACAATATGATCCTACTGTAGATAGCCCACTTCCATGAGGGAGGCTGAATGTGGAGAATGATGTTGCTGTGCTAATGGAGAAATAAAACTTTCTGCAGGCTTCATGGAGAAAAATGGCTATTTTTCCAGTCTGCTTAGGTTGCAAATTCCAGAACTTCAGAAGAACGAAATCAAGCTGTAGGCAATGATACCCCTCTCCAGTGCTCAGGTGCAGAGCTACTAGATGTGGAGGTTTGAAGGGTTTTGATAACAAAAAGACCAACGTTGCTGATGCAGACCCCCCGCTATTGGAACACCAGAGTGTTGGACTAACAAATTAGCACACAAGAAGTCTGCAATTGTGGAAAAACTCGGGTGTCATGATTGCAACAATTGTTTACATCTTTCTACAGCAAAAAAGGCTGTTTAATCATGCTGAATTACAACCTTGTGTTCAGACAGTGGGCTCTCACATTACTGTCTTTGTGAAGATGAGTTGTCACTTCTCTGATCTAGGTTGCTCTCACAACAAAGAGGCACTAAGGCTTTCTGTTTGAATTAGAAGAAACAGGAATTTCATTTGGTGTTAGGCTGTGCAACAGTTTCCCTAAAGTTGAGCCTTTACTAATTGGTACTGAAATGAAAATTAATCTGTGTGAGAGAAGGGAATTCACAGCTCAATATTAATTATTGCACAGAAAGCAAGCAAAACTGTGCTTGGGCTGTGCGAAAGCATGGCCTAGGAGTAAAATGCTCAGCTCGAGCTTGTTAACTGGAACTGATGTCCTGGAACAGCAGCTGGTAGCTGGGTCATATCTGTGCACTTTGGAGCCAGCCATGCAGGTTGAGAGTGGCACTGCTCCCCTTCTCACTGCCGCTCCAGGAGAGGCGATGGCTCCCGTAGGTCTGCCTGGGAGAAGTTCAATACACACTAATGGGGCTCCGGGGGAACTGATGCAGCCCCTTCCCACCAGCGTGGCTCTGGAGGCAATCACATCTGGCCCTGGTGATCCCAAGCACCCCAGGTTGATGCCATCCCAGTTAGGTTCAGAAGAGGATGTCTGTCTGCAGCCTTCAATCACTGAAAGCAGTAGGTGTCCTGCTGGTATACGTTTTATGGCCTCTGCTTAGCACAGAGCTCCATGGAAAGCATTTAATGTTCCTCTACTCCTTTTCCCTAGCTGAACTGCATAGGCTTTCCAATGGAAATACATACCTCATCCTAATAGAAGTGTTTGTTTTTCACATGTCTCCATGAAGAGCAAATTCATCCTCTGACTGATGTGCTACATCTCTACTAAGCTCCTGTTTAGATAACATTCAGGCTGACTGATAAATGTAAAGCAAAGTATCCAGGTTTTGGAAAAGGACACTTCTTTCCTCTTGATATTTCTGTTGTTTAAAAAAAATTAATGGGTTTCTTTTCTTTTGTTTTTCTTTCTTTCCTTTCTCTCTCTTCCTTTTTTTTCTAATTTTCCTATTTCCTTTTTTATATTAGTTGCCTTTTTGAAAATAGAGGGCCAGTGAAACAAAAACAATAGATCAGGTTATGCCTATATTTCTTTGTCTTCCAGTTTTGACTGGAATAGCAAAATAGCTCTGACAGTGGGTTTGGGGTTTTAAAAATTTATTCTTTCTTAATTTAAAAAAAAAATCAACCAGCCCTAGTGAATAATGGCTTTAAAGTACTCCTGGAGGTTGTACGTAAGCAGCAGTAAGATGGTGCTGAGATTCTGTAGCAGCAGTTCGTAGGCTGTACCCTTCTGGTTTGCATAGCAGTCATGGGGAAACACAATGCTGAAGTCATACCCCCTACAAAATGTGGAACTACTGCTCCCCCCCGGCACTGGCTGTTACTGTAAGGGGCAAAACCAGCCACAACTGGAGGTGCACAGAGTAAGAAAAGATCACGCCTTTTGCAATCTCTTTTTTGAAAGACTCGTAATAGTTCATTTATGTTAGCAAATGGCAATACGTGCTGAGTTTTACAAAAATATTTTTTAAAGGACTTGCAAAAACTTGAAAATCTGATGACAAAAATACAGGTGTCCATCTGATTCTTTGGCACACGCTCATTTCCGTTCTTTTTCTGCTCTGGAACCGTGGCATTGTCTTTGTCCTGCATGTTTAAAGGGACTCAAGCAGAAGAAAACAAGAAGGCTGAACTTCACAAAAGCTGTACTTGGCAATTATCTTTGCCAATGCTAAAGTCTATTAACTGTTGATTTTTTTTTCTCCAATAAGAAGTAGAAATTAAATCCTACTGTGCCCATTGGAGATGTTTTTCAAAGGAAGAGTTACTGATGAGCTATTCTTCCATGATTGTGCTGGTTTCTCCAAATAACAACATTGCCGTGTGTTTTTCTCAAAGTGAGTAATTTGCATAGCATGCTTTTGGGGGTTTCTGCTGCTGCCAAAGCTAATCTAATACTCATTAAAGTACTGAGCAAGTCTAATCCAAAGCCTTATGTGCCTTCAATGCAGGCCCATAAAATGTGCAGATTTGCACTTGCTGGGCTGCTCCAGGGAAGGCATGCTGTGGAAGGAGGGGGTTGGTGTGCACCCTGCTATCACAGAGCTGCCACTGCCTAAGGGGGAGTTCGGACAAGATTCCCATCACCGTGGGCAGGGGCATCCATCCTCTGGTAGCAGTCCTAAGTGTCAGAGCTGCAAATGGAACTAGGGTCCAGCTCTGATGATGATGATCCCATCCCAGCAGGCTGCCCAAGCCACGTGACTGGAATTCTACGAGGAGCAGCTGACGTGGGCTGGTGTGATGCCATGGTTGTCCTTTGCGTTGTGCCCAGAGAGGTGCTGGGCTGTGCCCTCCACTAGCCCTGCTTTTCAGGAGTGGAGCCCAACGCCAGCTCGCCCCTGACATTTCCATCTCAGAGGAGTCTCTCCAATAGGTGAAATCACGGCAGTGCCTTTGCTTTACACGGGGTCAATGATTTACCCAGCTTGTTGTAAGTGCCGAGCAATCCAGCTGCCCGCATTGTACACCACGGTTCAGGCGAGCAGACGTCCGAAGGTGGCACAGGCATCGTGTGGATAAAGCCACACGCCTGGGCGATGCCAGCGGTGGCTTCTCCTGCCGGGAGCACGGAGGGGCCGCGCCTGCCAGCGCCTGCCGCTGCAGTGACCTCCGTGGTGGCAGCTGCGATGCCGACTCCTCTTTAGGCTGGCGGGCGCGCCCCACACCTGGAATAGTGGGAATTAGGACATGGCGGAGCCATAAACACCTGCGCAGCTGTGCGGGAGCGAGAGGCAGTCGGGGGCTGCTCCAGCTCCTCGCTGAGGGTTGCCTCACTCCGGACGGGGCACCCGCAAGCTGAGGTTTCCTCACCTGCAGCTTCGAGGCTGTCCTCTCGCAGCTCGTGGTTGTTTTCCAGGCGGGGACGCGGGGGTGCCGGCGGGCGCGGTGTGGGCCCGGCCCGGCGGGGCAGGGGCGCCGCTAGATGGCAGTGCCGGCCCGGCGGAGCGGCCGCGCGCGGCCCGGGGCCTGCTCAGGGCCGGGAGCTTCTGCCGGCCCCTCAGTGCTGCTCTGCGCACACAGCTGCCGCCAGCACTCTCTATTTACCTATTTGTTAAGTTATCACTTTATTAATTCATTAATTTATTAAATATCACGCTATGGTGAAGTATAGATAAATTATTCCCTGCCAGTCGCGGAAACAGCAGCCACACAGGGCCCTTTCCAGCTAGCCAGGATCTCTTACGTCCCTTCTGAACCAAGCCATTCTGTGATTCCAGGAAAATATTAATTCCCAGGCTGTTCCCAGCCGGCCTGATGGAGAAGCAGAGGCAAAAATGCCAAGTGACACCGTCTAAACGCCAAAGGCTGAAGTATCTTGTGTTACAAACTGAGACACTGCCATTTAAAGGAATCATACCATTCTATTACAACAGAGATTAGGGCTAGATAATTTTATATGTTACCATAGTCATATGATATTCAGGAAATTCCTGATTTTCTGTTGGAAAGGAAGGCACAAGTCTCCTTGAGCCACCACCTCCATGAAATGATGGCTATCTGAAGCAGCTCTGCTTCTGCTGCTTGGTGAGATGTTCAGAGCCTACATGTGAGAGTGATTCATCTCTATGCTTCTGGGTTGAGATAACAGCATCGCAAACCCGGCTGTTGAGGTTAACCTGTACGCTGCATAAGGACAACAGATGGAAATTCTGGTGTAGAGCCACTGCAAAAAATAAAAACATGTTCCAAAGGGAAAAGGAGCTTGTATTTCTGTGTTTGAACCTTTGATCTTCGCTCACATCTGAAGGGAAGAGTAGACCTTTTGCTGAAGACACATGGTTTTGCATCTGTGAAAACACAGCTGTATAGCGCAAAACAAAACTGGTGCAAAACACAATGGGTTTGCTGTGTCAGTTTAACTGGTGGCGCTAAGATATAAAAATAGTGGGGGTTTTTTGTAGACTCTTTCAGAAGGTCTGTCTTTACAGAATTGTTTGTTGAGATTTTACTCTGTGGATTTTAAAGTTCATCAGTGATCAAGAGACAGCTGCTACCTAAATATTTAAAGCGAACTCATGGGAAAGTCTGGCAGTCCCTCAACAATCCTGTTTTAACAGTTTTCAAAAAAATACAAATGAGAGCATCAAAATTTACAGGAAAATCCACGCTGGCAAAATCGCCTTGATTCAAAGAAAAAAAAGTAATCCGTCTGTCATCAATGTTGAAATTCTTAACGAGGTACACGCTACATACAGCTATTTCATAGTAACAGACTGCTTCATCTGAGTTTCCCCAAAGCATTCCCTGAAAGTAAAGGGATGTCACCCGGTGTCCTTGGTCACATCATTTTGCATTTGAGCAGGACGGCAAAGCTGTTCCCGGATGCCTGCCTGTTGTCTCCTGCCTCCCCGCATTTGCAGCGACACATCGCTGTCCCAGCAGCGTTCCCCGCAGCCCTGCTGCCTCACTGCATAGCCCAGCACTACCTGTCCCCCCCTGCACCCATCTGTGTGTGTCCCCAGCACTGCCACAAGCACATTTTGTATCAGGAACCTGGCAGCATCACTTGTTTTCTGCCTTAAATCCCTACTCACTCCAGTTGGTTTATTACAAAAGACAAAGAGGAGCGAGAAATGAGAAAGGCTAAATGCGAAGATGCAAAATTGTTTCTTTAAATAGAAAGAAATATTCTCTTGTTTCCTAAGCACCAGATTTCTTTTTGGACAGAGAGGGAATCTGGTTTTGTTTTTCTAATTCTTGACATCATCACAACAACACTTTGCTTTTAAAATTTATCCATCATGGAGCCTTACAATAAATTTTCAAATGTGTTTGGGTTCCTAAACATGCAGCTGGCACTTAGTAGGATTTTCAAAAGAGCATAAGCAGGTTAGACATCCTCCCATCCACTGAAATCGGTGGGATTTAGGTACCTATATTGCTCAGTTGCTTTTGAAAATCCTGCCAGGTGCCTGTCTGCATCTTCAGTTGCCCTGGAGGGTCTGGTCCCCATCTATCTCCGTGACACCACCCCACCCCACAGCACCCCCACGGCTCCCATGAATATTTGTCTTCTGTCTCTGTTTCCTGCACTCTGGCCTGTATTGATGCTGGAGTCTTCTCCTTTGTAGTTCCTAACACCAGGGACATCCCTCTCCTTTCTCTCCACCAAACTGGCTCTTCAGCTGGTTAAAAGCTCAGTTGAGCAGCTATGAGCGTTCCCATATTTTTCAAATTAGTTTTTCTCTCCTCCTAATGATTTTTAATTCTTTCTTGGTGTTGTTTTGACTGTGTAAAGCATTTAAGGGTAAAAGACATGGTGCAAACGGGCATGAATGTGAGGGGAGCTGCCTGTTATGCCTCTGTTAGGCTTCTTGTGTCTCTAGGCGGAATGCAAGATGGGGAATTAATTTCTCCATCAGCTTGTCTCTCCCCTTCCCTTGGTATGGTGAAGTGGTCAATGGGTTGTATATTTAAAGACGAGAAAATTGGTGGTTTAATTTCTGTTTCGACTATGGTGACTCACTGGCTCTCCTCTTGCAAGCAGTTCCCCATCTGTAAAATGGATCCCCGGGCCCCCGTTTGCACGGATACGGAGCACGGGTAATTAATTAGTGTTTGTGCAGCCCTTTGAAAATGCTCAGACAGAAGGTGCTGGAAGGTGCTGCGGGTCGGCATGGGGCTGAAGAGGCTCACCCCGGAGCCCTGCCGCTGTCAGAGCCCCACGGGGCGAGGACGGGAGCAGAGGATCCAGGGAGATCCTGGCCAATTCCTTCGCCGAAGATATTTTCCATTTTCTTCAGGAGAAAACAAATTGGAAAGGGAGTTATCGGTGTGCACGCCTCCCTCACCGCGTGTTGCCTTCTCCTTTCCCAGGAATAACAACAGCTTCATTAGCAAGCTGACAAAAAAAAAAAAAAGAGGGAGAGAGAGAAGAGAGACAGAGAGAGAAAAGGGAAAAAAAGGAAAATAAAAGGAAAAAAGGAGAGGAAAGAGAAGAACGAGAATATTGAAATATTCATAACAGTAATAGTCTGGGTAACGGAGAGACACAACAACTCTCGTCTTTGCCTCATACAGAAAGTTTCCTCTTTGAAGTGGTTGCTTCCCTTCTCACCCCGCCGGGAGGGAAGGGGGAACAATTGTGGAGATCTAAAGCCAGCCAGGAATGCTGAGCTGATGGCTTTCCTGCCTGCCCCCTGCCCGCACCCCTGCACACATTCCTCTCTGCCCCTGCCCGCACCCTGACCGAATCCCAGCCTGCCCCATCCACATCTCTGCCCGCCCCTTCCCTACCCCCTCCCAGCGCACTGCCTGCTGCAGCCCACACCCCTGCCTGCTGCCCGGATCCTGGCCCACATCCCTGCCCGCATCCCTGGCCGTATGCCTGACCGCGTCCCTGCCTGGATCCCGGCCCGGATCCCTGTTCGCATCCTTGCCCGGATCCCGGCCCACATCCCTGGCCGGATCCCTGCTTGGATCCCGGCCGGGATCCTTGGCCGCATCCCTGGCTGCATCCCTGCCCGGATCCCGGCCCGCATGCCTGGTCGCATCCCTGGCCGTATGCCTGACCGCGTCCCTGCCTGGATCCCGGCCCGGATCCCTGTTCGCATCCTTGCCCGCATCCCTGCCCGGATCCCGGCCGGCCGTGCCCGTCGGGGCGGGCGGCCCTGGCTGCAGTTCGCGCGGTGGCCGGTGGGTGTCGCCGCGGCCCCGCTTTGCCGCCCGGCGTGGCGTGGGCGCGGGGCCCGGAGAGGCGTGGGGGGGTCACCCCGGAGCGAGCGGTGACCGTCCCACCCCACGGAGTGTCCGGAAGAGAGACATTTCCACATAGACATTTCCACGCTTTAAAGGCGTCGGGTGGTGTGGATTTGGCTTTTTGGTTTTGTTTTGGTTCGGTTTTTTACCGAGGGGGTTGCCGAGTTTTTTTCCCGCGTGGGGAGTATTCTCCTCCCTTCTCCTGAGCCTGGACGGCTCCGACTTGTGTTGCCAAAGCGGTGCTCCGAAAGGGAGCGATTCCCATCACGCTGCTTTAGCAGCTATAGAAGTGCCTCCGGTAACAGTGAAAAGAGGAATTTTTCCCCTTTCGAGGTGCAGGTGTGCAGGTGTCCGCTTGCCATCGGCAGTGAGGACAAAAAATATTTAGATCTTGCTGAAGATCATCAATACACATGAGCAAGAACCCCCTATCTGGCTTGGACCAGCCAATGAGATAAATGGATATTTGCTCTTTTGCAAAATACACACTCGAAACATTTTTATCCGTTGAAGTTTCTTGCATATCTCACGGGCCCACTTTTTCCAAGTCTAGTTTTTCCTAGAGCATAATGATTTCTCCTTCTAAAAAAAAAACCAAAAAAACAAAAAAACAAAAAAAAAAAACAAAAAACCAAAAACAACAAAAAAGATAAAACAAACAAAAAACCCCCGCCCCAAAGAATACAAAACAAAAACCCAAAGAAAAATACTTTTAAACATATCCCAATGTTATGGGCTATTCACGTTTTGCAATGTATTCCCAGTAATTTGCAACTTTTGAAAGCCGGGCATTGTTCATCTCAATTTATTGAAATGCACAGATATGTTAAATAGGAAGGGAAAGAATCCCAACCCCAGTGACTTCTGTTTGGCTGCATATGCAAAGAGAGGGCAGCTTGACTCTTCCCTCGGCGTTTGTTAGTCACATCCTCTTGGCCATTGTTTTGCTGTTTGTGCTGGGAATCCAATTTATTTAATGGTAAAGAGCCAGGGGTTGTTTCGTGGTGTTTTTGTTTTTGTTTTTGTTTTTGTTTTTGTTTTTGTTTTTGTTTTTGTTTTTGTTTTTGTTTTTGTTTTTGTTTTTGTTTTTGTTATTCCACTCATTCTGAGCTGATCTGATGAAGAAAAAAAAAATATTAGCTATGCCAAGGAGCAGCTCTCGAAGAGAGCTGTAGTCTCCTTGAGGGACAGATGAGGATCTCCTAAGTGACAGCATACAAAATATACAGCGTTATTACACTTCCTTAGTAATTTTTGTTGTATATTTAATTTTTGAAGATCTTAAAACTCATCCTGTGGATAGATGCTGAAAACTTGGCCGTTATTTCAGACACTGGGTTACATGTACAGAACTTCTTTCCTTTCTGTATGCCTTAGGTGGTGGTCCCCTGGCTGCTGCAGGTTGCCTGTTTCTTGAGAATCTAAGTCCCCCAGAAAAACTGTTTATAGCAACAGGCCTGTTTCCAAAGTCAAGGGGGTAAGGAGGGGGCATCACTTTCAAATTACCTTGTTTTTTAAGGGAAACAGGAACAAATAGGTTCCTTGTGAGAAAGGTGTAAGCTGCCTAAATTGAGAAACTGTCCCGTCTTTGAAAGCTCCCAAATCCCAAAATTATTTTATTAAAAAGGACATCGAGGAACAAATTTCTGATGTTGTTATGGCAACAGAAATAGTGGGGTGGCAATGTGGGTATCCAGAACGTCAAGATTGTAAGAAACCAGCAAAAAAAGAAGCGTGTTGTATTTGGAAAAACAAATTAAACGATGGTGGCCAAGTCTTACACTTCTTTCATTCAGTGTAATCCCCATTTTCTTCTGTCCAGCCATGCCGACAGTGCCTTAACGAAGGTGCCAGCAAGTCATTACAGTATTTATTGCCCTTAAATGCGACCTGAGATTTCAGTTTGTTATTTTTTGCCGTTGACATACTAGACGGATATTTCCTAATGTTTTATATTTACTCCTTCTTCAGTGCCTCCAACTTTTTTTTTCTACCTTTCTGTAGCGACACGTGCTCCAATCCCTTTTTGTCTCCGCGCTCTCTACCTCGCCTGCCACAGGACCGTCAGCAATCCCCCTGTAAAAGCAGCCGGACGTACTCCCCTTAAACCTCCGCGGTATTAAAATTTCACCACCGCTTTCATTTCGCTCTAGCTGAGGGAGCCCTGAGACCGCAGCCCCGTATCCCTTAGTTTAGAAACAGTCAAAGTATTTGGGAAGCGGGTCCCTACTGTAACACGCTTCAGGGATCTTTTGTACCGCAGCCGAATGAGATGAATTTGCCAAGTTTCAAATTTCAGGGGCAGGCAAGACATTTGTAAGTCGGTGGTTTTGTTATTCTGGAAAAGTTCTTTGATTTGTAGGCTTTTTTTTTTCTTTTTTTTAACCTTACTTTTAATAAAAAGGAGATTAAGTGTGACATTAAGCAATTTTACAGCATTAGCAGCTTTGGGCTGTAAACAAAAACAAACGAATCCCGCTTACTTTCAGGCTCAGAAGTTTGCTGTCAGTTGGTCCTAAACTGGGGACTCGATCCTACGGGACGTTATTCAAGCAAAACACGGCTTGAAGTCTCGGAGAGTTGTGTCTGAGTAAGTACCCGGGAATCAGCCCCTCTGCCTGCTGGAAAAGAGAAGTGCTGGTTATCTACTTTTAAAGTCCTTTCAAAGAATGCGGTCTTTTAAAGTGCGGTCGCAGACTTCATCCTAAAGCTTTTGATTTGCTTTCAGATTGTCCTGCTAAGGCAGCGTTCATGATGCAGAAACTGGAGAGCAAAAGAGAAATTAATGTTTTTTTGAGTAAGGCTTGGGTTTTTTTCGTTTACATTTAAAAACATCTCCCCCTCCAAATAAAACAAACCAAAAAAAGCCTTTTATCGAAGCATCTGATTTTAATTTGATGTGATTTTTTGTTTCAAGGTTCCTTTAAAAATTAAAGCATATTCCACTCAATGATTTGAGCTTCAATTTTCAGCATTTTACAATGTAAGATTACTTGACATTATTTAATTGGACATGAGGGTGTAATACAGGAATTTCCGTTATGTGATGGATTAATTGTTTTCCTAATACTTTAAAGGCTGAGATCCAAACATTTTTCCATTCTATTGCAAAATTAACTGCAATAAATCTGTCAGACCCAATTATTCATTTAAAACATTCCACACTGATTAAATCTGCACATTTGCCTGCGTGCAAGTGAGGGAGAGGAGGTGTGCGCGGAGGGGGGAGTCCAGCTTTATTCCCTCTCCTTCTCAAAACGGCAATGGTGTTAGAAACGAATCCTTTAAATTTAACCTGGAAAATGTGAATAGCTAAATAGTCTAACGAGAGGATGACGAATATGTGGATGTACGTCCCTGAGCCTCCCTGCCATGTCTCCTCCTCGCTGCCAGGTCCGGACAGGCAGAAGCATCACATTTCGATGTTTGATGCTGTTTAAAAAGATCATATTTTACTTCTAGTGCGGGTGGGGTTCTTGAGTTTTGTTTTGTTTTGTTTTTTTCTTCAGTTTGTTGATGTTTTCAAAGTCTCTAAACAAAGTCAGATGTGTTAACAGTCTTATTAACAATGTTAAAATGGAATTAACAGCTTGTGGATACCTCTGGAGTACAATAGCATGTCAGGCTACCCTGCCCCCTTATAAATCGCGTCCCGCTGTCTTTCTTTTGTTTCGTGCCCAATCAGCAAACTAAAGTTTTGTTGAGACAGAAGGGCAGTTCAAGTGTTCCTGCTCCGGCGGAGGAGGAGCGGCGGTGGGCTTTCTCCTCGGCCCCGGCGAGGCCCCCGTGTGAGCGAGCGGGGACACGGAGCGACCCCCAAACCTGCAGGCACGGCTTTGCTGACCCGCCTGGCTCCCTGACCTCTGCCGTCCGGTTTTGTCAGTTTAAAAGGCTTTGCCGAGGTTGTAGTTTACTTTTATGGGCCTTTCAACGCGGCCACAAAAGCTTTTGTTTATTTTAGATGTAGCGCGGTTCAGATTTCTATTAATCTTCATATATAACTTCGGTGGCTTTGCCTCTTCTGTAAGGACTCGTCGCGGAAATGGTGGCGTGCCTGGTCTGAGGCAGCCAACATCGGCTGGGTAATTACAGCGAGTTTGGGGACTTTCAGAAATAATTTGCCTCAGAGTGGAAATTAGCACCAACACATGCTGTTGTTAACTCGATTTCACCATCATCTGGGTTCAGCGCTAAGGACTTTTGTTTTACCTTTTACTTGCTTGAGTTTTTACTTTTTTACAATAGCACTGTTCAGAAGCGTCACCCAGCCAATTTCAGCATTTAGTGCAAAGTGAACATTTAATAAAATCTAATTTTTTTCATGTGGCTAGAATTACCTTGGGAAAATTTGCATAGAAAATTTATGTAAAGCAAGAGGCATTCCCCATAAGGAAAACTCTTAAGTGTTTTCCTTTATGGTAATTATTTTTTTACTCCTTTCCTCCAAGAATCTACAAGTATTTACAATTCCTCCTAGAAGAGCAGAGTACTATCAGGCGGGCATGCATTTCAAGTCCTTTTACTGGTCAAAAAACTGCAAGGCGCAGACAGGTTGCAGTTCACCCAAGGACTGCAAAATATTCTCAAGCCCAAAATAGAAAATGCAATCCCTTTTGTTGGGTAGTCAGGCCCCATGTGCCCTCGGCCAGCCCCACAGGCTGCCGCAGCTCTGGCAGTCCCACCCCACTTGGCTCCCTGGCCCCACAGCTGCTGACTGGACAGGGAGCGTGCCTGCTGGAGATGCACCTGCCCTCTGTGGTGCCCCAAAGCAGGCAGTCTCTGTGTCCAAAGGCTGCTATCTGGGGCAGTAGTTTTGTCTCTGGGAGCCCTTCATACTGTGCCCTTTCCGAAGTAATTTGGCCAAGCTGGACTACGCTCTTCCCCTGCTGTCCTTGGGCTTCCCAGTGCTGGCTCCCACTATGTCCCCTTGTGCATCCCACAGACCAACATGCTCTGCTTTTTTGCTTTCCATGTGGGTAGCAAAGGGTATCCAGTGTTGGAGCTGCAGCTGGACTGCCTGGCCTTACTTGTCTCTTTCCCCTCTTATGTGTGTGTTCACCCTCAAACCCCAGCCTAAATCCCTGCTGCCCTCCCTTCCCTGCCCTTCAGTTTACACAGCTGTTCTGTAAACGGAGGAGATGATACCAAACGCAATGCAAATGGATTGGTAGCCTGTGGGCCATTTGATTCCACTCTGGTGCACACCAAGCATGGCTTGCCCACCACAACACATGAAAATGTTTACCCTTTCTGCAGATTGTGTCCTTCAGAAGGTGTACAGTGATGAGTATTGAGTTCACTATTTTCTTAACTAACCAGTACAAAAACTCACAGGGAAACTTGTACCAGTTTTGCACACATAAAACCCACTATACAGTCTTAATATGGAAAGAACCAGAGTGATAAAGACTAAATTATAGAGGAATAAAATGTATCTTATTAATAGGATAGCTTCATTTACTATATTGTAAAAATATTATATTTAATAGTATTTAATAGTATAGTATTCAATAATATGAGAATATATAAAATACAGTATTTTCTTTCAGCTTATCTGAAGTGCTCTGTGCCTGTTTTTGCACTCCAAGGGTTTTACATCAAAAATCTACAGAAAAAAAATGCATTTTCATCTTATTTTAAAGTAGATGAAGCTGAGGAAACAGATGAACAAAGAAAAATTTATAAGTCTGTGCTAGTTTACTTATAGAGAAAAAATGAATGCCCGTTTTTGGGAAGCAGATTTATTTTTATGCAACATGTGCTTAGAGAACAAACACATCTTTTGTCTGACTCCTCGGAAAATCATAAATAGTGTTTTTTGAGAAAATATTTGTTGTTGATTGAAATGGTGCATTACAAAAATTACGTTACTACTTTGTGCTTTTTGTCATCTTCCAAAACGAGGGCATCTCAAAGTGTCTCAGATAAGCAGTGCTCCCAGGAAAGGTGCCTAGGAATGCCAGGGCAAGCTCTGCCGGTCACCCTCTGCACACAGGTGCTGCGCTCACCATCAGCCATCCCCATCACCAGGGCTTGGTCTGCCCAGCAATTACAGTGCTTCTGTCATTGTGGTGGTAAATCTCATTTATTTTAGTAGCAGACCAACAGCAATGGAGGAGCAAGGAGTAGCTGGGCAGCCCTTGCTGTCTTACTTTTACGGAGCACCAGACCCAAGCATCAGAGGTGCTGAGACCTTCCCGTGGAAGGCTGGTGGCTGCTGCCTGCTGCTTGCCAGCATCAGGCCCTGGCTTCATTTTGTTGTACAGAAGCTTGGTCCCATGTGTCATTTTTCCAGATTTCTTGATTTCCCTAGTTATGCAGAGATCATCTTCCTGCTAGACATCTCCTGAAAGATTTAAGAATAATCACATTTCCCCCTTCTTATTTCTATTCTTTATCATTTGTGGCAAATTCCTATTTTGTGGAATATACTACAGTTTGTTTATGTTCAATGTGTGGCAGTTCTGTATATGGAGCTATGTGGAAACTCATCATTTGCATTATCATCTTGATGAGCTGTCAGTGATGCCCACAGGAGTTTGCATGAGTTCACTGAAAGGAGACCCCTACAGACTACACAACAAATTCTTTTAAAAGGAAAGAATAAGTACATTTAGTGCCACTTAAAAGCAATTTTAAATGGCACAATATATGATCTATTTGCTTGCCCATTTGGGTCCACATAATTCTCATACAAAATTGTACACTGGAAATTGCACCATAAGAATGGGGTCAAAGAAGCGCTGCATTCTTGATCCAGAATAATGTACTACCCACATATTCCATATTGCAAGTGCAAAGAGATCTACTGAAGGTAAAATCAAGATAATGGAAAAACAAATTTTTCCAGGATTGAGCCTTTATACAAATGTCTCTATTTGAAAGAAGCTAAAATATTATACAGTATGATGCTATCTTTTACTGAAGTCTAAAACTACTAACTAATACTTTTTGGTCATATTTCCCGCTGATATGTCTGAGGAGCCTCTTCCAGCTGTTGGAGGTAAGCAGGATGGAAAGAAGAACTCAGTTTTAGTGAAAACTGGCTATGCAAGAAAGGTGGTGGTCACTTGTTGGCTGGAGAAGAGGATGAGGCAGAGTCAAACCCCTTGGAGAAGCCCCTTCCCTAAGACCTCAGAAAAGATGTCCACGGAAATCTTTCCTTTGCCCTTAACAGTAGGAAAAGTGAGCATGTGGCTTTGGGGGAGAAGGAGAAGGTATGGCTTTGATGGGCTCCAGTTTTGGGGTTTTTCTTCCTTTGGGTAAGACCCATACAGGTTGGGCCAGTGTGGGGGTCAGGGTATGTGCCAAAGGCAGAAATTGCAAGGATGGAAAGTCCCATCTTTCCTGCAGAGAAAAAGAAGCACCTTGACATAGAGAGCACTGTCCTGAGCACTGGGGCACAACAGTACTTGAGAACCAGACCTTGTCCATTCAATCCCTTGCCTGGTGCTCAACTGGGTGGAGGGAGGCACTTGGACCAGACTCCCAGGAACTTCGCCAGAGTATTCCTCACCTCTACTTAAATCCACCTGGTTAAGCTTTTCTGAGGCAAATACTTGTGTTCATGTTCAGTGTTCATCTGTCCTGGATGATTTGTTTATTTACCTTTCCCATGCCAGGCAAGTTTTACTGAAGACATCCTGCAGGTTAACTAGTTGCAGGTGACTTTTTCTTTTGCGTGGCTTCTGCCCTTGCAGCAAGGTGGGTGGAACCGAGGGAGGCTGCATTTCATCCACAGGCAGATTTGCCATGGGACAGGTGCAGGTGAGCCATGGCTTGGGAAACGAGGGAGGTTGTGGGCGCCAGAATGGCACTTTGGCTTTCCCAAATCAATGGAAGAGTCCTATCACATCAATTCTTTACTATCACTTTATTTCTATGAAAATATGCTCATAATAGGAAATGATGTCTCACAATGTGGGATCTAGATAGATGTACTTCTCTAGAGACTTTTCCCTAGAGCTATAATACTTTAATAATGTATGTAAAAGATATGAGATGAGTTTTGAAGATGTAATACTTTCAAGTCTATGTTCTTTCCTATTGCAAGATGATTTTTAGATTGGAAACTTGAGAAAACCTTGCAAATGAGGCTGCTGGTTTATTTATTTATTTGTTTCATTTTAGCTGAGACAGATGGGATTCTCGGATCATGCACTGTTAAGCCTTCCTTTGGAATTCGCGCCACTGTGGCCACAGAGCCCAGATGGTGCTTAAATCTGTCATTTTTTAACAACCCGACTTTCTTAATTTTATATCCAAACACATTGAGCATTCAAAGTGATTAATTACTGTCCAGATATGTCTGTGCTGCAGCAATTTACTCGTGTGTGCAAAAGATCATTTCGTTTTGGAGTAGGTAGTTTGGTGAGGGCTGAGTGGGTGGCGAGAGACTCACCAGCAGACACTTTATGTTGGAGGTAGCAACACGGTTCTCCTTGTATCCTCCTCCCATGGCAGCAGCTTAGCAAAAAGTTTCTGTAAGTAAAATGGAATTTTTGTGCACATGGATATTTTATAGCTTTTCTGGGGAATTTTCACTATTGCATGTAAGTTTCAGTCTCACCAAATCTTCTATTTCCCATCAAAAGGGAATTTTGAATTTGTTGCCTGACACATACCAACATTATTTTTTCAGGATTTTAACTCCAGACACTAGAAGCATGGCCAAGATTATAATGGCCAGGTATTTAGCAAGAGAAAGCTGAAGAGTTTTTGTCAAGAAGCAAGGTCTGCTTCTTCTGGAGGAGTTTAAATATTATTTGCAAGTCCAACACTTGCATTAATTTTCATGCTTGCAGCAGGCTGCCATCAATTTTTCAGTTTTGGAAATGAGGGAAGAGCTGATGCTGCATGGTCCACCTTTACAGCAGGCATCACTATATCCTGTCAAAATCCTTGAGCCAGTGCCCTTTGACTGAGCACCACAAGGCAACCACCAGAAGGTTATTCTTGGATGTTACTGCATATTGTTTATTTGGTTGTGTGGCTTTGGTGCAGGTGGAAGTGCAGTTTCAAAAAACCCAGAGAAGTGGGAGCTTCCTCCAGCCTCAAATCAACCAGAATTTCTGGGACTTCCATCCCCTTTGTGAAGGAATTGTGGTGCTTGTGCTATGTTTAACACCAGCAAAGCAAATGTCTAACTCTTCTCATGCTGGGGGACACTGGTCAGAGTCAGGCTGTGTCACTTCTTCATACAGTCTTTATGCTTGCACAGTCTAAACTGTTAGCACTGCTGTTTTGTGTCTTACCCATCGTGCACGGCGCTGCTGAGGGACACTTCATGCTCAAGAGCAGTTTGCACTTCTTTAAGGTGTAGAAGTTTGGCAGTGATGAGTTTGGGGTCTTCTGAAAAACCTTGGAAAGGAACTGCTCCTCACCACATTAATACACTTTTAAAGGAGAGTGAGAGTGTAGTCAGTCTGAATGTTCCCAATTTGAAACATACTGTAGGTTCTGTTATTCAATGTGCTGCTGTAGAAGGCTTTTGTTCCACAAGCAGATACATATTTGGAATAGACATTTCCCTTGTTACATTTCAGTTGAATTTAATTACCATTTGCAATTACTGACTGGCATCACTGTTGCAAAATTGACAATTAATATTAAAAAGCTAATGTATAGGATTAAAAAAAGAAAGCTCTTTGGAGGAGGGAAGTTCCTCACCACCAAAGCGCAGTGCTGCATCATAGCATTGCTTCTGGAGCAGTGAACTTCACCTCTCATGTCCAGATTTTCCTCCCATCTTCTAACACAGTCTAGGAAGTCTTACAGTAATTATATGAAGTTGCAGCACTGCTTTGATTTTTTTTTCTTTTTTTTTTTTTTCTTCTTCTTTATCATTTAATAAGCCAGGAGAAGACTGAGCAGGCTCTGGTTTTTAGGAGGAGAGATTTATTGGCTTGCTGAGCAAGGAGTTCGGAGTTCAAGTTACTGTGTATTTCCTCACTCTCTTGCTGGTGATATAAGTATCTAGCAGAAGGTGCTTACAAAGACACCTTCTATAGCATTGAAATATTTGTTTAAATTTTAATGCAAGCTGTAAATCTAAAGTTTATATGCAATGGACTGATAAGTCCTTAACCTAACCCCACCATAAAAAAAACCTGCTCTTCATAATTAGTATTAAATTAGAATAATTCCGGTTAGTATTCCTTTTTTTCCCCCGTTTTTTATTTTTATAAATAATTCAACTTCATAGCAACTCTATAAGCTGTAAATAACACCAAATTAATGAAACAAAATAAAATTAATTAAATCTTAAATTTCCATTAAGCAAATCCCCATGGTGTGGTGGAAACTTATTCTTCACTCAGAAGGTTCAGTTCTCTACTCAGGTTGCTTCTGGCTACTTAACTTTCACTAAGTGCCTGTACTAAGCATCAGCAGTCACTTCTGCACTTTCTAGGTGCCCTTAAAATGTAATAATTGTAGTTTCTTAGACAATGGAAGGGACAGATTTGTGAATTTTTTTCTCTCTTCTGTTTAATAGAAACACAGGCAAATTTACATCTCTAGCTCCAACCTGATTTTGTCCTTCCTGTATAAAGAAAAATGTCTTAAGTTCCATAGGAAAGTCCTGATTTCCATTCCCTTTATTTCAGGTAGATATAGAAAATCATGGTACTATAGAAGAAGGGCTACTAGGTGTGCATTTTTCAAAATACTTCACGGCAATTTCACTCTGAAGGAAATCACTGCTGTTGACACATTAATATTCCATATTTGGTTTTGACACAGAGATAACTTGGAATATCTCTACACTATCTTCCTAAAATCTTGTTAGTCAAAGAGTGACCTGGCACTGCTCACCACCTTCTGATATTTCAAATGCCTGAGTGTGTCTCCTCCTTGGTGTGTAACCCTCAGGAAATCCAGAGGTTTGATCTGACTGCTCAAAATATAGAAGTCCTTTGGAGAAGTAAAAGTTAAACCAGGTTATCTAATCAAAATTCCAAAACACAATAAAAGGGATGAAACTCCCAAGACCTTGGTTCCTATTCACCTTTAAAAAAGAGCCCACTTCACAGACTCATAGAATCACAGAATGGTTTGTATTGGAGGGAACCTTAGTTCCATCTAGTTCCAACCCCTCTGCCATGGGTAGGGACACCATCTGCTAGACAAGGCCCTGAACACTTCTAGGAATGGGGCATCCACAGCTTCTCTGGGCAACCTGTGCCACTACCTCACCACTCTTACAGTAAAGAGTAATCAGATTCATCTTTTTTCAAATTTGTCAGCTTCTATCTTAGTTATTCAATGCTGAAGGACAATACTCCTAACTAAATCTGTGTTAGGCTACGATGTCATTTTCACCAGTCCTCTGTCAGGGCACCATGTAAAACTTTAATGGGAAAAACTGCAAAACAATTTGATTTTTTCTGGAGCATACTTTTATCATGGGAACAAGACACAGCGAATAAAAAGGGTACCCACCCTGCCTAGGGCTCCTCTCTCCTCTTTCTCTGGGAGCACTTCTTCCCAACACCCCAAATGCTGGACTCTCCAGGATGCTGCTCTGATCGCAAAAAAAAGCTGTCTTTCACAAGTGAGTCTTTTAAACCTTTTGCTAATGAGTTCCCAAGTGCTTTTTGGCCATAGATATTAAAGCTTGTGTGTTTGCGATTTCCCTGGCAAGCTGCCGTTCGTAAAAAGGATATAGTGTTTTCTTGGTCCTTTGCCCAAAGTAATTTTGCGAGGAACTGTAAGTGCATTTAGTACATGTCATTCATTGGAGAGAAGTCATTGTAATTGCATTTGAT
Source organism: Rhabdornis inornatus (assembly GCA_013397075.1). NCBI lineage: Eukaryota > Metazoa > Chordata > Aves > Passeriformes > Rhabdornithidae > Rhabdornis > Rhabdornis inornatus. The sequence goes on along the minus strand of VWZS01002228.1, from coordinate 147,874 downwards.
CACAATCAGTTTATGGCTCTTTTATCATGTTTTCATGCTGCATATCTACTCAAACATCATAGCAAAACTTAATGGCTACTGTTTTACTTCTGTGTAAAACATTTTATGGCCTTTTTGTGCAGCAGACATTAGGTTTCAATCACCATTGCCCCATAGAGAGAGAAAAAAGTTGGATGAAGAACTATCAAAAGTCCTTAACTACATAAAATTTTATTTTAGGTCAACTTCCCATAAAAGATATTAAATGTATTTTGTGGTTTATTCTGCACGTTAACAATTTTAGAGGAGCTGCAATATTTCGGGGGAAGCAGTATGAAAGGGGGAAGTTAATTCACAGAAGATGTTTTACATTTCGGGTAGTTTTCCTTTGTAACAGGATGGATTTGAATGTGGAAGGGGTGGCTGGAGAGTGCTGCTGGTGCATTCTTGAAGTGGCTTTAAAAGCTCACTGTTGCCTCCACAAAATTCAGATTTCTGAAATTCTGCTGAGACTTTTTAATCATTGCTTTAAATTTTTGATGTTCCATTCATAAAACCCAGCACAATTCTCATGCCTTAAATTATACCCTTGGCTGCCTGAGTGCTGCTGAAGTTCCCAGCTGAAAAGTTTAATTAAAAGGGAAACTTTGACATGCTGCTGAGAAGATTAGTTCGCATTAGAATGGTGAGATAAAAGAAAATTTACTTCTAATCTAATTAACACCAATTAAAAGATGTAAAAGAATTTGCATCAGCCAATTGTTAATTATACATCAATTTGCCTTTCCTGTGACAAAAAAAAGCAAAACATGACCTGTTTTGTTTTAGGATACCTATAGTGTGATGATATTGCCACAGTCATTTTTCATGTGAATTGGCTAAGATGGTAACACTTGCTTTGCATCATCCTAGTGCTTTGGTTTGTGTTCAAGACTTTAGCAGAAGGTTATTTCAGCTTAATTGGTCTGTAACTTGACAACTGTGTGTAGGGATGATGGAAACAAAAAAAAATCCCGGTTTTACAGAAATCTACTGCATGTACGTATATGCTGCTTTTCCTTAAATGTAATAGTTTGGAGGTGTGAGAGGGGCATGCCTGTCCACTTCAAGGTTTGTCTGTGTATTTACACATGCTTATATTTATCTTGATTCACACTTTTAAGATTATAGCTGGGATTGTCTGGTAATAAATATGGGTTTATCCCACATGCCTTGACTATGCTTTTATGCAGGACCTAGTATTTTGGAAGAAGTGGTATGGCTAGTGAGCTTCTCAATTTGCTTCCAGGTGGAAGGCTGAAGGTATTTCATCACTGTATGGAAGGCACTTGCTGAAGCTTAAAATATTAGTTTTTTGTTTTATGTGCATTAATTTTGTTTAAATTTGTTTCTAGTTTTGCTTTTGCAGCTTTACAATCTAAACAAGATGTTGAGTTTGGTATGAAGAAAAGACCTAGATAAGACTAGGGACTAGAGAGTAAGTCATGTGAGGAGCATCTGAGGGAGCTGAGCTTGTTTAGTCTGGAGAAAAGGAGGTTCAGGGGAGCCTGTACAACTTCCTGAAAAGAGAGTGTAGCCAGGTGGAGGTCAGCCTCTTCTCCCATGCAGCAAGTGACTCCATGGAGAAAATGGCCTCAAGCTGCACTGGGGGGGGGTTCAGGTTGAATATCAGGAGGAATGCCTTCGTAGAAAGCATTGTTAAACATTGGAATGAACTGCCCGTGGAGGTGATGGGGTCACCATTCCTGGAGGTACTCAAGAAATGACTGAACATGGCACTTAGTGCCATGGTCTAGTTGACAAGGTGATGATCAGTCAAAGGTTGGACCTGATCATCTCAGAGGTCTTTTTCAACCTAAATGATTCTGTGATTACATGATTCTGTGACTAAGCCGCCTACATTCTGTTAACTACTTTTATTTTTATTGAGATTGTCATATTACTGTTTTTTATATAAAAGCACTTTTTTTCTTGATAACACGACCAGACACACAATTGGTTCAGGACCTTGGCTGCTGCTTGTGCCATGAGTACCCTGGAGGTAAATTTAATACAAGTTTCCTGAATTCATGTTTACTTTATTATCTTTCCTAATGCTTTTACTCACTATCTGTGCAGCTGATGATATAGATACAGTTTGCCTTCAATGTGGCAAGCCTAATGGGGTTGTGAGGATGTCAAAGCTCTAAGCAGAAAGAAGGTTGTGTATGTCCAGAAACCAGCAACAGAGGACAGCGGGTGTATGCTGGGGTCTGAAAGAGCACTTATGTCAACCTGCTTTAGGAGAGACATATGGAAAGAGGATTTTATAGCCACATTGTTGTGGGGACAAAAAGGGACCGGGAACACGTCAAAGGGAATAGAAATATTTGTGTTACAGTGTTGCTTGCAACCAAATGGTATAGAGTCGTAACAATGTCGTAATTAAGAATTGCCCTGAATTTCCTCATAATATTAAAAAACATAAATAATTCCTTACCACTATAAAAACGTATCAAGTAACTCTTCTGTATGTCTTTGTGTTATGCCTTGCTGAGCTGTTCTTTACGCTTTATATTGCCTTTTGTGAAAAACATCACAAAGGTTCTTTCTAAAGAAAACAAACCAGGAGCTAGAACATTAAGAGTATATTATATATTTGACCAATCACTTTTATAAAGTCTGATGCAAGTCTTTAATCTGAGATCCTTGGAGAATGCTTTAGTTTTTAATATTTCTATGACCTTCTCCAGGGGACTGAAAAATTACTTTGAAGTAACAAAGTGGTACATGGAGTTTTAGCAGTGTGATTCCCATTAAAGTCAGTAGGAGCCAGGTAGCTAAAACTCAACACAACTATGAAAACACACTCCTTGTGCAGTGTTAAGTAGTAAAGCAATTCTGTAACATGGCAGTGACATTTTACTGCATTTGCTGGCTTTATAGGTCCACTCAAGGCTTGCATTTTTACTGAAGTTTTACTGTTCAGTGAAAATAATAAAACAATATTCAAAAGCAGGTGTAGGCTATTCTAGTAAAAGGCACAGCTGTAGGGAAAAGCTGGCAAATTACCTATATTTTTAACATGAAATGGCAACATCTATTTTGCAAACTCTAGGTTATCACCTGCAGACTTGCCATACTGTAAGAATTTGTTTGAGGTGCCTGAAAATATTTTGCGTGCTCTTAGCCCAGGCTCAAAATCAGCCCTTGGTCACCAATGGTGCTGGCAGGTGATGGGGACTTCTCATCTCAGCCATGCTCCTGTCAAGGAGAAGGATGAACCAGTGCTTCCCAGAGGTACTGACACACAAAGCAACCATCCAGAAGAGAAGCCCAATCTGATTAATACAGTTTCTTTCTGAAATATCTCAACATTTGTTGAATATTCCTACACAATAAGCATTCACTCAGTCTTTGAATCTCAGCAAAGGCAAAGCAGCTGGGGGGGTTAGTGCCTTCCAACCCCCCAAACCATCAGAGTGGTGGGAACCTCCAAGAGGGCAAAGTGTTTTCTATTTCATGTTATTTCACCTATGGACCAGGAAAGCAAGGCTTTCTGTGGAAATTACAGTCATTTTCAGGACACTGAACTGGAAGAAATTCCAGTATTTAACTGGAAATTCCAGTACTCCAGTATTGTCCTGATGATTCATGTTGGATAGATCTCAAGGAAGTCTGTCACTACATTTTAATCATTGTCACCAGTTTCCAGTAGTGTGGCTTTACTTTCAGTTATTGCACTAAGATTTTTAGTTTTGTTTGTCAAAGATCCCCATATGTGGTATTTTATATGAGCTTCTGGTTCTACTCCAAACCCTGATGCAATAAGTTTCATCCTGTATAAACCCTGTATGTATTATTTTGCGTTAACCATGATAATCTGTCGTATGTTTCTTTCTAGGAAGGGCAACCCATGAAATCAGAGGTATTGTTTATTCCCATTAATAACCTTTTAGCTCTTCTTGATTTGCAAGTACATAGCTCAATTCCAAATTATGAAATCCAATTGCTCCATGCTATGTTGTTTTTCTTCCTCTGGAGCTACATTCAGAAATGCTTATCTCTCCTGTGGGTATGTAGGTATCAGCTACTTAGTTTACTGTGTGAGGTTTAATGCTTTTCTTCTAATTTCTAATGAACTTTACCACCAGACTACTTGATCATGACTAAGCCTATGAACAATGCAAATGGAATTGCCCCCTGATGGTGAGGAATGGGGCCCAGATGGCCCTTAAAAGGTGATAATTAGGAAATATAGCATATCTGAGTAGCTAGAAAGAGAGAAATTTGTTGAAGACAGTCAATCTGTTTGAAGCAATGGTCTTTCCCTTAATTATATAGATTTTCCTTTAAAGCTGCTTTAAAGTAAATTTTCTCAAAAAATTTTATTTGCAACTGGAAACTAGAAACCACTGATTCTGCTTCTCCCTGTTTTAAATTATCTGTGGAATCTTTCTGTCTCATGTTGTGTTCAAAATTTAGGTGACAGGCTGGCTGTGTGTGTTGTGACAGTATTTTGGGTTGTAGGTATTCTTCTGCTGCAAAATGGCAGAAAAATGGGAAGTACCGGAGATATAGATATTGGTATGTTGTAAAACATATGTATTACCAGAAATCAACTGTAAACTCTGCTGGAAGAGGATTTACTTGCTTCTAGAACGATTTGTCACTGTTTTGAGTGTTTCATTGCCTTTTAGGGGTTTCATAAAAGCTCAGATTTTTATTTCTCTATTTAACTTTATAACTTTATTAAAACACTGTCATTTGGAAATATATTGTTGCTTTATATTGTGGCTCAGATGCTAATGAAATAGTACCACAGGTTGTTTAAGGCTTTCCATTGTAGCTCTCCCTTTACAGCTACCTTATGGAATGAGGTTTTATGTTGATTGTATTTGCTGTGCTGTGAGAAAAATGCCTGTGGGGAAGGTACATCCATATTGCTTGCTTCTGGGAGGATGCTATGGGGAAAAGGGTCAAGTTCCCCACCAATCCACTGCTATTAATTTCCTACATTCAGTAAACCCTGTCCCTGAGAGTGATGTGACTCAAGTACATATCAGAATTTCACAGAACAGGTAAATAAAGGGGAGGCTGTATCACAGATATTGTTTTTTTTAACATACATATATCTTGACTTGAATTCAAGTGTTGAATGCAAGCCTGTGGTAAGTGTTTAGCAGTAAAATCTCTTGGGATGGCCTACTTGTCCCAAGCTTAAATCATGATTCACCATGTCAGAAATAATTCCTCATTACAAAGATTTGGAGCCTTGCTGACCCTGTTTTATGGCTGTGAGATGGGGCAGACTTACTGACAAACTAGGGAAGGTGCTCCAGGAGGATTATTTTGTCTCGTACAATTTTTAATTCTCTCTCATATTTTGTGTTTTAAGAAATAGTACCATGTTCTGACCCTGTCACATTGAAATGGAAATACAGGGCTCAGCAGTCACTGTATTGCCTGGGCCAAAAAGTGCTCCGTTCATCATTGCCTCGTTACCCTCCCTTGTGTTATGTACAGTCCTTGGTTTCTAAATGCGTTTTCCTTGGCTTCTCCTGGGGTGAATTGGATCATTGAAAGGTCGAGATTCTAGATGTTTAAATATCAGTGCGTTACTGGCTCCTCTTCTGCTGGAGCATCCTCTCGCTAGGAATCAAAATCTAGTGCTAAAGAAAAGCCAGCCTGAGAGGAAAGCTACAGGAAAATGTTTTCTCAATGATTTCTTTCGATTTTCTTATTTCCAAGTCTAAGGTAGTCTAGTGCATAGGATATCTACATTCAGTTATTACTTCTGTGTCTGGAAGTCTTACTGCAGAAACGAAAAATATTTCCAAGTCTTTAAATACACTTGTTTGATGATACAGATAATATTAAATGGCAGTATTAATATGAAGTGCAATTAAAAACATAGTATTTGTTGCCAGTTTGCAATAGGTTAATCTGGCATTGTTGAAATAGGTCCATAAGTTGCTCCTCAGGCTGATAGTTGTTTGAGCTCCAAGATATTTTTTTTTTTTTTAATTAGGGGTTTTGAAGCATGAAAGCAAAGTTTGCAAAATTCTCATTTTAGGACAGTTTTTCAACTATTAGCTATTATATAGAAAACAATGTCAATTATTAAGAGTAGCTCTGGCTGGCAGTATTTAAATTCAAATGAATATCATTTTAGGAGACATGTGACTACTGAAGTGCCAAAAAAGTACCAGCTGTAAGAGTGTGTGTGTGTGGGCAGAAATAGTAAATAAACACAGCAGATTTTGTCCTCCCTACCTCACATATCACAGCATACTGTAAATAAAAGTATAATTTCAGCAAGGCCTGTGGGATTCACAATGTGCCTGACCCAGGAGTGGTCCAGATGCAGACCCCACCAATCAGCATCCACATCTACAGCCAGATCCAGCATGCAAGTGGGAGCAGTCATGGTGAGAATTGCCTGTGGCCTTGCATGATTTAGATGATTTTGTGGGTGTTGGAATAGCACTGCATATTTGGATAAAAGCAGTTTAGCAAACACACAAAAGAGGTTCTTGTTTTTCTTGAGTGAGTGTGAGTTTTCCACAAGCTCAGCTTCATGTGCATCCGAAGCAAGCAGCACATCCAAGTGGATGGGGTTAAAGGTGTGTAACCAGAAAGCAAAGGACAGACAGTTGATGTCAGCACCTAAGGAGCTGTTTGCCTGTTCATCAGTTCCAGAAGTGACTTTCCTTCTGACAAGTAATGTGGTTATCTTCCCATTTTTCCTTCCTTACATGCTGCCGACTCCAAGAGGCTGTGCCTCCTTCCCTGCCATAAGGGAAGGCTTTGCTGCTACCCCATTGTGTCTCCCAAGTCTCCTGAATGCTGCATTTCTTTTTGTTCTGTCTATTTTAAGCCAGCTAAGCAAATCTCATCTGCTAGGCATGTTTGCATTGCTTCCCAGTTTTTCTGTAGGGCCAACATTTTGGGTTCCCTTCTGGTTTGAAGGGAATAGTTGGGGTTATTCTGCTGCTCTTTTGCAGCTGGTTTAAAAAAAAAAAAAAAGAAAGAAAGAGAGACTCTTACTGCTAATAATGTTGTTTGTTATTCAAAAAGTGGTTTTAGTCTCTCTATCCATCCCAGCCTACCAAGAAACTTCCAGAACATTCCAGATTCTGTCATTTAACAAGTAATTTATTGCAAGGTTAATTTTACATGGCAGGAAGGAGAAGTCAGAGGTGGAGGGTTACTGCATGGTGCTCTGATGTGATTCAGTGTGCTTGCTCTGTTTATTATAATTGATTGGGAATGGTTAAAGTACCTAACAGCTGCCTACTATATTGTGCTGATATTTATATGGTACTTTTATATTCTGTCTGAAACCATAAGCACAAAGGGTTTCTAAAGAATTAATATAAAACTTGCTTGTAAAATTCCAAGGTTTATAGCACGATTCGTTTGGTGCAGAGCTGTTTGGTTTATGTGGGTGGATTCTACTTAACTCTGCACAATCCTTTTTCATGTTTCTCTCATACAGAAAAACTTGAGGTTTTGAAAAGCCTAAAACATTTTATCTTACTGAGACAAACCTAACATATTTTTGTAAGGAATTATTTCTTAAGAATGTGACAGGTATACATGCAAGATTAATGTGGCATAGATATCCTGAAGTACTTTAAATCACTTGGGTAACCAGTGGCCACTTTTCCCTAGCACTTGAAACCTTTTGTTTAGGATTAACTCTTTAGAAGCTTGCTTTTTTTTCCTGTCAGGCAGACAGCCCATGGTTTGATCCAGGACATGATACCAGTGCAAACTGGCTCAGGACCATCTTTTCCCTTTACCCAGTGACCACGCTTATCATAAGACAGGCCTCTTCTGATACTTGGTCCAAAGATGAAGTTTTGATTTTGTGTGTTTTACACCTAACCCGGGGTTTGGGCTTCTGGTTTTCTGTTCTGGTTGGGGTAAAGCACAAGCTCTTTTCCTCATGAGCCTGTAGCCATTGCAAGGCTTTGTACCACCTCCATCCAGCTGCATTGGCCTTTTGTTGAAAAAGCACAAAAAGCTGAGAGAAAACCTGCAGCACTTTTAGGTGTTGGCAAACCTGAATGTTGCAAATATTTCCTTTGGAGTCTCTCCCACTACTCCTGTGGTCCCTTCTCCAATTCCAATGACTTCCTGGGAGCCACTGATTTCAGTCCCATAAAAAGAGAGCAGGCATATTAGTCCCAGGTCAGTGGCTTTGCTAAGGGCAAAGGAGTTGTAATGTGATTTTTTCCAAGTCCATTCTTACTGCAAGAGGCAGTGGGGCTGTCTTGGACATTTTTACCTCTTGGAAAGCTGGTCTTTCCCCAGCCCATAGCCTCTTGGAACTTGTCATGCCTTCAGGATTGGTGTTTGATTGTGGAAAAATTGCAACAGGTGGACCAGACCCCGCCCCATGACAAACTGAGCATGGCTGAGAAGCAGGTCTGCTTGGAGCTGTGTTAGCTGTGTGTGGCACTGAGCATTAATCCTGCCTGATGCTGTAACCCCACTCGGTTGCCTTGCTTTGGTGTTGTGCCTGCTGGAGCACTCAAGTCTCTGATTTCCTCCATGAATGAGGTTTCAATGAATTTGCACCTGAAACATTAAAACTCACAAGATTTCAGCACTTGTAATAATAATGGTGAGAGTATTCTCGCTTTGAACTGTGGGGTTCCCACATTTCCAGACTTTTCTCTGCAATCAGCCAGTCCTGAGATTTAACCTCTTTTAAAAATCATCATGTAGGTCTATGACTATCAGAAAGGAAGAGTGAACAAAACCCAGCATACCATGTTTTATAACGCCTATAAATCCCAAGGGCACAGTGAGCATCCTGTATGTTGGCAAAAATGAGAACAGGCAAATATCCCTATGAGTATGGTTATTTGTGCCCGTTTTCTCTTCATGGGCTGCATTCAGTTTAATGACTGCATCAGTGTGGCAAAATAATCCCTGCTTCTTCCCACCCTTCCCACCTACCCCCCTCCTGGTCCGGATGTTATTACACAATGTTAAACATATTCTTTCCTGGACATTTGCAAAAGAATAGGAAGATTACCTTCTTTTCATGTCTATAGCCTGAATCACAGATAACTTGTGCCCTGTTAGAAGTACTTACACTTGAAAATAAGGCTGTGGTTAATCTGCACTCACAGAAAACCTGTATTAAATAAAGAGGCAGAAGCAGGGTGGGATTAGAGAAAGGAAGAACTAATTGGTCACACAGAAGGAGCTCTTGGGTGAGTGGAGGAAGAGCAAACTCCCAATCAGATGCATTCACCTTATTTTGCTTTGGTTTGTATTTGAACAGCTAACCCATGGATTGCAGACATGAAAATCAGAGACTAGGAATTTGTGGTTTGAGTAAGCAGCAAAGTTGCCTGCTTTAACACAGTGCTCCGTAGTGGGATATAAGGATTGTCTTCACTGGGAAAAGCAGTTTTGAGTTCAGGTAGCTAATATACATCTGCTGAGCTCAGGTAAAAACATAGTGAAGACAAGGCACTTGGGTTTTGTTCTGAGGTCATACCCTGATTCCACATGGAGTTAACCTTCCGACAAAAATGAAGTACCTAGCTTCCACTGTCTTTCTACCTGCCCATATCTGCCATGCACAAGTTATTTCAGTGGGGGGGAAAAAAAAAGGCAAGCTGCTTTTTTATCAGGGAGAAGCCTGAGGTGATGGAATCCTCAGCCTTACAGAAATATAAATGACCAGGCTTTGATTCCTGCAGAAGGTTTAAGGCTGATTATTTTAAGAACCGTTGAAACCTGAAGCCGCAGCCCTCTGATTACAGTGCTAGTCTGTATTTGACATAGTGCAGTAATGATTTTTAACATCTATTTTAGTTTGGATTTAGGGAGAGAGAGGCAACCTACATTGAAGTATATTACCATGCTCTGACTTGTGTGCATTGTGTAGGAGGTTTAAGTCAGATTATTTTAAGAACTCAACAAGCCTGAAACAGCATTTTTATGATTATAGCTTTCCATCCCCCCCCTCCTCCTGCATCCTTTCCACCCAGAGCAGTAGTGAATTCTAACATCTCTTTTAGCTGGCTTTAGAGCGGAGCCAGCCTACACTGAATTGGCCTCTTTTGATGCTACAGTATTGACTGAGGGGAGGGACAGATGGAACAAAAATCCTAATTGCCCAAACTTACAATAGGTTCCCAGCAGCAGCCACCACAAAAGAAATGTTAATGCAGTAAAAGGTAAATGGAAGCAAGCTAAACCCAACTTGTGGACAGTTCAAAACCTACATCAATTTATTTTAAACTGCTTCCTACAGTTTGTGAACACCTTCCTTGTCATAGTCGCATTATATTTGTTTTTACATTAGTCACTTCTCCGCAGAAGTCTTAACGTGCTTCTGCAATTTGTAAAGTAACTGGAAAATGTCATCTTGGATGAGGAACAAATGACTTCCTGTGGTCCGGGCCAACTCTCTTGAAGTTATTTTTTGCAAGTGGTCAGCTTCCCTTGCATAGTCTTCACAGCTGCAGCTGACCACTATCTTTTCTAGCAGTGAGAGTTGAAGGTATCTGCAAGCACAACAGATGGCGGTAGTATTTTGATGCTTCAGCCATAAAATGAGGGGGCAAAATGTCATTACTCATCCATCCATCTCACAACAATTCTACTAACATGTCAGTCATCACATTTATATTTGCTGTTTTCTGTTCCATTTCCATTTTCTGATACCCTTACCTGTACATTTGCCTTTTGAAATGTAGAATGTGGATAATGTTGCAATTAATTAAGAGCATGCTGTAAACTGAAGAGTGCATTGCAAGAAGCATGTGTCCCTGTTTCATGCCACGAAGAACTTCCCCTCATTAAACAGATTTTAAGAGTTAGTTTCTTTGGATTACCTTTTCTAATAATAATAATTACCTTTTCTAGTAATGGGTACAGCTGAGGATTCCTTTGCTGGTACTTAGACTTCCAAACTAGGCATTAATTCAAGATACAACTCCAACATGCTTTTTCCTGGAGTGTAAAGGATCTCTAACCACAGAGCAAGCCCCCTTGTGTTAGACCAAATATTTATTATTTGGGAAGATGATCCATTCTCTAAAGAGACATCAGTCATAAGTAATTAATATGTAATTTTCTTAACTTCTATTTGGGATGATTTTCACAGACTGTCTGGAGTCCACTGTTCTACAGTTGATGGATTCCTGTAATTACACTCTCAGGAGAAGAAAATACTACTGTCCTTTAGAATTAAAGTATGGTGGGAACCAATCCATATTTAGCCCAGAAGATTTTAATTTTTTTGTTCCATCCTGTTGATGAAAATCATTAATGAAAAACAGCAAGTTTACAAGGACTGTGACTAGAAACTAAATCCTGACATGAGTGACTCAGTACCTTACTGAATTTGGCAGTTAGGTTCCTCCCCTTGCCTTCTCATCATCACATGTCACACTAGCAAAGTCTCTCACATGGACAAGAGCAGAGGACAAAGCCCTCTGCCACTGGGCAAGGAAGAGTGAAGTTATTAATGTGATTGCATATTTAATCAGAAGCTTTCTTAGTTGCTAGACATACAATTTAATGGACTCTGCCATCATGATAGTTTCTTAAGAAAAATCAACCTCTCAGATGCGACTGTATTTGTCCAGCCATGGAGTCGTGTTCAGTGACATGGTTGGTGTCTCCCTGCTCCTCTGCACCCAGAAGGAGGCAGTCAAAGTCTTGGAGATGAAGTAAGAGATGCCTTCACTTTTTCTGGCTATTAATGTGAACATGCTTACATGAGCATACATGTATGATTATCTGTGCTTTTATTGCAAAAAATCCCCCCAAAGTTATCCGTATGGTTTGACATTATTCCTCATGCTGCTCCAGCTGAGTTCAAGATTTACATTTTAATTATAAAATGGCTTTTTCCTACTTCTGCCTGATTATTAACCCCTTCTTTGCCTGGCACATGCACCACTAGTGGGAACACTCTGAAAACTATTCCTGAGGTCCAGTACCTGAGGTCCCTGGGGACATGCATCTGGTGCTACATAGAGGTCACTAGCAGAAACATTTCTCCCTCTCCCATTTCCCTTTCTGCCTCCTTTCCCAGGTGACAAGGATTGAAACTTGGGCTCCTGTGAGCCAAATTCTATCCCGTAGCTGCCCACTACTGCAGGGCACTTGGTTTCAGTGCCTGGCAGCAGTGTCGCTCGCTGGTCCCCTCCACAGTAACAATTCAGGGTCTGTATGTTTAGTTATAGAAGTCAAAGGTTAAGTGATTTGGGAATAAAATGTCACTTAATGCGACAGAAACACGACAGAACTGAACCCGCTGAGGCTTGCGTTACTCCTGGGGTTTTCTTTTTGCTTGCAGGCTCAGTGTTAAGTAATTTTATTAACTGAGGAGAGGGAAACATATTATTCGCTAACATTTTTATCCTCGTTGCAAAATTTATTGCGTGTTGCTTCATAAGGTTTTGAAAGCAACACAATTGGGAAGGCAAGGAAAGTAAAAATGAAACATGTTTGGGTTTTGGGGAGTGATTTTTTTGGAGGTGTTATTTAAAACATTGTGTGATTAGTTAAAAGATTAATTGTTGCTTGTGGCTAAACAGATGATAAATTTTAAAATTATATTATTACAGTGTGTCAGCATAAAAGCTCTGTGTCCCAAGTGTGTCGCCTTTTTATGTTTCTGTTGACAAGGTTCACATTTTATAGCACGCTACCAGAAAGTGTTGACACATATTCAGATCACTGATTAAATGTTTTAAAAACGTGCCACTCAGAAACTAACCCTGATGGTCTTGGAGACTGGCATTTTAGGAGTCTGAATGCATTTCCCTTCATCAGTCAGGCTGTAACACAGTGAGCAGTATTAATTAACAATTCTTTTTTCTTACATTGTAGTACATTACTCAGGAACAAAGCAAGTTATTATATATATTTTAGGCACATATTTTTATGTTTGTCTTTAATATGGTGTCAAAATTATATGTTAAATAGCTACTCAGAAAGATACTTAGACACTGAAATGGGGGGGATAATCTTTCTCATGTGGAAGTTTATGGAGGTGTTTTTTGGTTTGGAGTTCTTTTGCTTTTGCTTATTGCTAACACTTTGGTTTGTCTGTCTTGAGACCACTGGACAATATTAAAAAGTACAATTCAGTGTGTTTGTAATTTCAAGCTGGAGATACTCTCCTTATTTTGAAGGTTTCACTTATGACTTGTTCCAAGTCTGATTTGCCACCTCAGATGTTTACTTCTGCATGGAGTTGCCTACAGATGGTCAAGTTTCTTCCAGACACACCATTCAGGTTTGCTCCAAAATTTTGTACTGTCTGGTCTCACAGGTTGCTGGTCAGTTCCCATTCCCACTGCTTTCACCAAAGGGCTTCTTCTTCCCACAGAAGACTCACAGAATAAAAAGCAAAACTAGTTTGAAAGCACAGCTTGGGATATAAGTAGTTCCTCCCCAGACCTGTTCTCATTTGCAAATTCAGGCTTCTTTGTAGTTTCTGCCCCCCATCCATTTTCTGTTCTTGGAAACCAAGCAGCCTGTTTGCAGGGATAATAAAGGTGTGTTATTACTTGATTGTAAAAGTCTCTCCTGTGGGTTGTCATGCATTTGAGTCTCTGGAGCCTGAGCCCAGCATGGGAATCCCAGCTCTTGCTCTGGGCAGCAGCTTCTTCACTGTCTGTCCCTCAAAAGAAAATAATTAACCCTCATTAGAAGACCTTTACTTTTCATTTGAGATAGGTTGTGGAACTTAACCTGATATTTTCTACTGGGATTTTCTAAGGCTGTGAAAGATGAACCATGCTATCTATTAGTGCTATTTCACTATTCTGGAGTGAAAAGTTTAGTCAAGTAAGAATATCTGGTTGAAAAATTACTCTTGCTATTTCATGGAATAATTTATGTTTAAAGGAATGTTTAAAATACCATGAACATATCTATAATTATCTCATCCCTTGGTTCAGTGGTAGATTTTATTGTGCCTATTATTGTCCATCAAACTCTATTCATATTATGAGTGCCATCTGTATTTTGTTTTGTTCTCTTTCAATGCAACTATTCAGATATATTTTTGATTTTATTCTCAAAAACACTACTAAAATTTTGTGCAAATTCAGAAGCTGACTAGCTGAGTGTAGAATGAATTTTTAATTGCACTATTTATAGCCTTTTACATGTTTCATTTCCAAAATATCATCCCTCATGGAAAAAAGGTAAGGCTTCAACTTCAGTTTCTAATGAAAACTCCCTATAAACATTTTAAATTTAAAAACATCTGATAGGAGATTTCCTCACGTCTTTATGAATTTAAATAACCTGTTGGGTGGCAGATAAATTCTGTTTCTACATCTGCAAGCCCTGGAAAGCATCGTATATGTTCTCAAATAGAGCAGATGAAAGAGACCTATCAATCTCCCTTTGCTCTTGATGTTGACCTGTCGCTTGTCTTCCTTTCCTGTTATGCCACTGAAGAGCATTTTTCAAGCGTTTGGACTGTGATACAAACCTGTCCATGGGACCACTGTGCAGCCACATGTACAACAAGTCCCTCTGGTCACCACGTCATGTGAGAGCCACCCTTCTTGTTTTGCTCCTACCTTGTTTTGGGGCTGCTACCCTTCTGCTTCTCCTCTCTGGCAGCAGGAAAGTTGGTCGAGCTTGTACAACACAGGGTAGTAGGTGTGCATTAAAGAGGGAGAAATCATGATTTTCCTCAGGAACGTAGTTCAGCCTATCCCTGAGATAGCAGTGATAAACCATTCCATGGGGAGCTGCCTCTTTCTCAACAGACTGCCTAAAGGAAACGTAACTTGTGTAGGCTCAATACCTGATACTTAGTTGACTAAAGAACGTTAAAAGGCAAACTAACAAAATTCTGGCTCCATTATACCAGTGAGGTTCTGATTTTGTTGAATTCAGAAGTGTCAATGTAATTCTTCCACAGTGCTCTGGAAAACGCTGCTCTGGCAGTCGAGTAAATGGCTGGGCACAGGGCACCTGAAGCAAACCTCTTGTTTGGTGAAGTGACATGACTGACACAGAAATGCAGGATCAGTGGACTCAGCTTGGGGTTTCCCAAGATAAACAAGAAAGCATTGCTTCAGTATTGGCTTAATTTATATTTTTGAAAAATTAAATACCTTCTGAGCCATAACAAATGGAGCCATCACAGCACTAACAGACATAAAAATGCATCCATCGCTCTGCTCATGCTACGAAAAAGCCTGCACCCAAACTCCCAGTTGGGTATTATTTCCTGGATTTACTACAAAAAGAACAATGCATGTTTATTAAAAACAGAGTGGCTTTTAGCAGCAGCAGTAGCTCCGCACACAATACACCAAAGCACAACGGGGGCCTTCTCCCGGCAATTGATGTGGAGAAGACCTTTGGCAGAGCAATATGGAAATTCGCATTCAGTGGCTTGATTAATTTGGAGTTTGGAAGCCACCTTCCCGAGATGGATGACAGTGGCTTATTAAATAAATAAATAAGGAGCAAGCTGAAGTCGCGCCGGTGTTATAGCATCAGATTTATGTCATCTGCGCAGGCAGAAAGGGCCTTTGTGGCCGCTATTGTTTGGGCTGTCAGCGGAGGCCTTGGCAGCGGCCTTTTGTCAGGACTTGTGTCGGGGGTAACGATGGGGAGATGACGGCGGTTGGTCTGTTTGATGTAACCCAGTTTTATGGATGCCGGAGTTGGCATCCGCACACGCGGGCGGAAGAAAATAAGCGTGCCGGGGCTCTGGGCCTGCCTGGCCTGGGCTCCCCCGCGCAGAGCCGGCCGGGGAAGGTGCCAGCCGCGGCTCTGGGGCTCAGCCCGCCGCCTCGCGTGTCACCCGGCCGGCTGAAACAGGAGGGAATGTGCCCCTACGGATGGCAGCTCGTGTCGGCTCCCCACCACCATGGCTCCCAGCCCTGGAGCTGGGGAGCGTGGGCCGGTGCTGTGGGAGTGTCAGGAGCAAGCAGCAGGGTTCGGAGCACATGTGCCTAAAATTATGTGGAAGTAATTAAGAGTTGTCTGGTACAAATCAGAATAACACGGTATATGATTGTAACCTGGCATGCAGGGTAGGAACATTAGAAAAAATGCTGCACCACAAGTTACTCTATGGCATTTTTAGAGGGGCGAAGGAACACTGATTTAACATCTTTTCAGGAGAATCAATCTGCAATCCCTGTGGTTTTTGCTAAGGTCTTTGTACTTTCAACTTGATATTTTAATGTCTTATCCTAAAAAGCAGAAGACTTTTAAAAGCAAAATTGTATTTGGAGTCCCGTGTGATGCATTTTCTCTACAGAACATAAAAGAAGTTTACATTGCTCATGTGGGAGTCACTTAGCTCTTCCACACTAAACATGAAAAGTAGATAGATCACCGCAAGTCATCAAAAAATGTGACACTGACCTGAAGGTGGGAGATAAAAAAACCTTCTCATTTTAGAATCAACTAAGAGCAACCCACTTTATTATGCCACAAAGCTAATATCATTGGGTAAAAAATTAAAGACTATTTGCCCCCACTGAGAGTACCTGTGGCTACAGATGAGTTTGTGTAAGGACTGAACAGTTGCCATTCACATTAGAGGTCTCAGTCAATTAAAGTCAATTACAGAACTGAATAAATGGGAATTGATTATAAAGACTTCCTGAACTTCCTACTTTGGCATTGCTTTGGAGGCAAGTACCTAAAAGTGAACTGAGTTTGACATCAGTGAACCCAGTGAGAAAGACTCTTTATCCATAAGCCCTTTTCTGAGGGGTGGAGGGAGGGGGGAGAGTGTTAGAACAAAGCCATCGAGATTCCTACTTAATTTGTGAATAGATTTTATACAAAGTTCCACTGTGTTAAACAAACAAACAAACAAACAAACAAACTGTAAGCCTGGACAAACTCTTAGTGTCTCCTGCCATTATTAACTACATGCTAAAGAGATTTGCCAGGGTGGAATTACAGCACAGGAGTTTGCTATAAAATCCACTGGGCAGAATTTAATCTCCTTTGTATAATACAAAATCCATAAAAATACTGATCATTATTCTGTATTATGCTCAAACTTCAGTCTTTTTGGAAATGAGAGTGTTAGTTCTTTGTTGTATGCATGTAATGGAGAAAAGCATTTTCTTTAACCAACTTACTTGCTCTTAAGTTGGAGGGGGAGCTGAATGTAAAGAAGAAATACATTTTACTGGCCAGTATTGTCCCATTAGCTAGATGTGTGCTCCAGATGACCACTTCACATCAGGATTTCAGAGCAATGTTTGCTAAGGTCTGTGATGTTACTAAGATTGCATGGTATAGATTTGGTATTAACTGAGATCTGTAATAGAGTAATTTCATTTTAGAAACTGCACATTCCATTCATCTTTATGTGAACTGGCTGAGTTCAGTGTAAGCAATGCCAATTGGCTTTGAAAAACTGTGTAGATTGGTAAAACAGAACGGCTGTGGTAAGCTAAGAAGGGCTATACTACATGAAACATTTAAAATTTAAGGGCTAAACATTATAGGTAACCATACAAGTCAATTTAGACTAAGTCTTGTAAATTCATGTTATATTTCTAACTTTGGAAAATATTATATCTAACTAACTTTGGAAAGTATTCATGCTATATATATTTAACTTTGGAATATATTTTAATAGCATTACGTAGAATACTTTGTGTGACTTTTACATAACTCCTGCAAACACACCATCAGCTTCTAAAAGTGGTTGATGGTTGCCTTGGTGCAGTTTTCATCCACTGCTGGCACAAATTTTTGTCCACTAGTTTTTGTAACCTTCTAGAAACAGAAAATCCTCTTTCTAAAAGGTTGTCTTCACTTCTGTGTGACTTTAGTTGGTGAATTGAGAGCTTTGGGTATTTTGGAAGAAGCAGACCTCATTTTTGTGGGTTTTTACATGGGTAAATTAGGGTAGATAAATGCTCAGCAGCATTTATCTACCCTAATTTACCCATGTAAAAACCCACAAAAACAACAAAAACCCAAAATTGTTTTTGAAACCTCCTTCTGCTGTGCATGCTGTGGCTTCTTGTTATCTCTGGAGCTATTCTTGCATGTGCTCAGTTGTGAGTACAAATTACTGTTAGACAATGTCTTGAGGTGGTATTCAAAATGTTTTAAAGAAATTAGGGCATATATCAAAAGGAGGGCACCTAGTTATGGTTTGCACTGAAAATAGTACACCAAAAAGCTGGAGTGTTACTTGGGGTGAAATAAAGCCCATATTTTCATTTTGCAGAAGTATCAAAAATACCTTCCAACCCACTCAAATATTGCTCATTCACCACCACCGTAAATATGAATATGGGCTAGGCAATCACTCTGATTACCAGTGTAATGTTCAACACCTGCACACATCATAGATTCTGTTTGGGTTTGGCAGGCCTCGAGTATAGCATTGTCTGAAAGCCTCTGATTATCACTGAGTTAGCCATGCAGACTCATAGGAAGAAAATATATTTAAACAAGACGGCTCTTTTTAAATGTGTACCAGGAGTTAGCTAATCAGTCATGGAAATCAATGGGTGTTTTACCAGAGCAGTGTTTCATCAAGAATTCTGGGCATGTGGATTTCTAAAATATTCTCCTTAAAATAAATAAAATGTTTGTGTTTGTTTCCTGCTCTTATATTAACTATATGGCTCTGGTGTCCTATCAATCTTCTAAAATTTCCTTATTTTCTTTCTACATTTCCTTTGTGCTGTTTTATTCTGTAGGATTTACTCCTTTCTTGTTTGCAGCAAATAGTTCCAGTTGTGTTTCTTGGGGGAGAGGAAGGATTTTTAGGCAAGGATCTGGTCCCCCAGGTACTGAGATCATCATTTCAGTTAAAGCCTGAATTCTCAAGCAGCCCTTAGAGTGCAGTCAGACATACATTCCAGGAAACTTTGTCCCACTAGCCAGGTGCAAAAACAGAGCAAGGCTGTTACCTTGACATTTTCTTTGTACATCCTTGCACCCTTCTCATCTGGCCAATCTGATTGAGTTTATTAGGCAAAAAAATTTAGCACCTTCTAATTGGTAAAACGTTTTTGCTAAAACTGTTTTCCAGATTCTTGATGTTAAGGGACTAGAAGAAAAATTAAATTCCAAAATTCCTCTTTGACTTACACATTAATATATCTCAAGACCCAAAAGCAAACAAAAATTCATGGACAACTATGTCTGAGAAGCAACGACTGCTGCAGGTGTTTACACTAACTAGTAAAGGATAATTCCGAATCAGAAAACTGTGTTTGTGTTAAAACAATGCACTTGGAGATCTTTCTACCACTGTTTTGTAATGTGCTGAAATGTTTTTTGCTTATTTCTGAGATAAGTTTCTGGGTCCTAACCAAATCTTCCAAAAAGAGAATGAAAAGGAGAGAAAATCTTTTTGGAGTATGCCCTGACCTATAAAAGCACCGCTCTGCAGGAGTTACAAATGGCTTTTTGGCTAAGTTCAGCAGCTGAAAGGGCCTCTACTTTTGTCTCCAGCTCTGACAATAGCTGTGGAGAAGAATGTCTTCTTTAAAATTTCTGAGGATCAAGCTGAACCTTCAGCTGCCAGAGTTTCGTCTCTCCTCTTCCCTGCACACCCCACCCCCCCCCCCCCCCAAAAAAAAAAAAAAAAGAAAAAGTTAAAGGGCCTAATCCTGCTTCCATTGAAATTGATGTAACTTTATCTCTTGTCAGTATTTTTTTAAAGGTAGGCTCCTCTTTTGGGCTGCTGGAAGTATTTTTTAGGTTACTTTTTAGTATACTTCTAGCTGAAACCAGGTTTCATATTTTACAATACAGTATAAAAATAGCTAAGGGAAGGAGACAAGATTTCATTTCTGTAAAAACAGTTTGGGTTTGATAAAAAGCAGTAGAAAGCTGATGTTTTCTACATGGTTGTAGACAGTGTAGGCTCTCCTGTTATCAGTTGCAAGCTTCTGTATCAGGGCTATGGGCAGCTGCCCCCCAGCACTGAGGATCCAGCACCAGCAGGCTCTCTGGAGTCAGGTAAGTAACACAGTTATTCCAGGAAACACCTGAGCTGTCAGCAGGTGTCCTTGTTTATTTTTTTTTAAAGGAGTGCCTTGGTGCCTGTATTTCTGATATTCCAGTGCTACCCCACCTGCCCTGGCAGTGAGAGCTGAGCTCAGTCTCACCATCACTCCGACCAGGTTCAAACTCCAAAAATGCCCAGGTTGTTCAGCCATTTGCTGTTTCGATCAAGGATCCCTTATTCCACCTGCTGAAGCTCAGCAAGAAAGAAACACCAATAGCTTTTTATATGGCAGAAATGTACCTGTGCCTCAGCCCTCCCCAAAGCAGCTGGTATCCTGGAGCACAGGAGAACATGTTCTTGGAGAACACGGACAGTAAGGGAGACCCAGGATCCCCTTTCCTGGGACGAACTCATATACAAAGTGACCTGCCCCTCCTTTTGTCCAGCAATGTTTTAGGACAAAGATGTGCCGTCAGGGAGCTCCTGCTGGACTGGAGATGTTCTGCAGTAGGGAGGAGACCCATCAGAGCACACTTGGTTTCTCCATCCCTTGGTCCTCACAAAGAGCTGTGGAGGACTGAGGACACCGGAATACAATAGGAAGGGTTAAAAGCCTCCTTAATTGCAATTATCTTAAATTTCTAAGACAGAAGCCTTGTGATGTATCTGTAGCTTTTAAAGTTTTTAGGTTAACTTCTACAGTCAGTAGACAAAGGGAGAGAGGCGCATTGGCGGGGGCAGATCTTCCAGCCCAAAGACAACACGCTTTTTCTTTGGAAATACCTGATTTTCTTGGTTGATAAATAGGGATCACCTACACAGGTAATGCTTTAGATTGCCAACATGAGATGTAATGAAATCTCCTCCTAAATTGGTAAAGTATTTAAATTGAAAAAGTTGTGATGCCACTGAAAAGGTGGCAGTCCTGAAGCAGCTGCGGAAGCAGGAGAATCATTCTGTGCCCAAATTAAGTCTCATGGCTAGCTGATGAAAAAAAAATATTATCCTAAAAGATGTAGATTTCCAAAGGACTATCTCTCTGAATAAATATCTGTGAATTTGTAGAACTGCTAAAAAAATACATTATGCTTTGCAGAGGAATGTAAAATGGGCATCAGACTGACAGATTTTGTGAGAATTATTGCAAGGGAATAATGTCGCTTTTTTCATTTGTATTTTTCATATCAAAAGCACGGATCTTCAGTTTAACAGCTTTTGGGTTTTATTTTAAGGGGGGAAAGGATATATAGAGACTTCTGAGAGACTTACCCGGTAGCAAGAACCATTTTGAGCAGAGGCTGTGTTTGCTAGGTACAATGCAGTGTCATGTAGAGATGCTTAAATTACTTCTGAGTGAGCTAGCTCAGGAAGTCAGAGCAACGTAATTGCATTAAGTGCTCTACTCAAGCTAATGTTTTTTTCTGCTTGTACCAGGACAGCTTTGATATGTCTGATGGCATTACATTAGGTGTGTCAACTTGCCTAATGCACAGAGTAATGCCTGGTGCCTAAAGAGCTGGAAGACCAAGATTGGTGCCATGAAAGGAAGCAACTCTGTGCTTCTGACACTGTGTTACAAACTCGCTTTCCTACGGCAGGGAAACATCACATGTGTGTTTGCAGGTGCTGTATGAAATCTATATAGTCTATTTCATATAATGTCAGGCATAATGTAAGGCCTTAGAGGAGGATTAAATCAGAAAGAAAAAGGAACAAAAGTGGGATCATTTGGCCTCCTAAGGCCCTTAAGGGAATGGAAAACAAGTGTTACAATGTGATGATTGTAGCTCCAAGTTGTCTCCTTGGTATGACACCATTGAGGGGCTCCCTTGTGTACCTACAAACTGTGGGATTTGCCTGTGCACCCCACCAAAGGCAGCCTTGGATGCACCCGGCGCCACTCCAAAATCACAGCTCACCGGGATAAAATGGAGAGCAGTGAATTTCTTTATGGGTAGAGAAGCCCAGAGGATAATGCAGTCATTTAACTGCCTTGCCTGGCTTGATGTATGAAGTGGATTCTCGAGTAGTTCCCATAACATTTTGCTGGTGGTTTAATCATTACCAAGAGAAAAGCCTAAAGAATGCAGAGAACAGGGCACCGCACTTGTGGGTTTTTTTCAGAGGTAGTGTTTTCTTCTGTTTTTAAGAAACGCATGTCTTTGATGAGATATGGCTGCAGGCTACCATTTTACATTTTATGGCTGCAGGCTACCATTTTACATTTTATGTCAGCTACCTTTTGTCAGTGGTTCATTATTGATGCTGTATTCTGTTTTAATTCACACTGCTCTGCTAATCAATTACAGCATTTATCCATTAATCAGGTGTTCTGACAGGGTCAATAACTGCTTTGCAGTTTTGTGGAGTGTTGCCCGTTATCAAGCAAGTAGCAACAGTCAGTGGATTAGTTTAGCACGGTGTTGTTTTCGCAGGCTGGTGGACCTTCAGGGGAGTAAACACCTAGTGAGGCTTCTGGCAGTTATCTGGGTTTTTTTTTTATTCTTTGTCAAAAACCTCATCTGTTTGTAAAATTTGTCCTTGCTGGTGGGTGTGCGAGAGCAAGTGCATGAATGCATGCGCTCAACGCATGTGAGCCTGCATGTACCCGTGTGTGCCTGCCTTCCCCCATCTGTGTGTGTACAAATAGACATAGGTACCCTGTAGCCTAAGCATCCACCTTATAAAATGTGCCAGTTCAGCTCCATGGCTTGTAGCAACTATACTGGTGGTAAATCATCACCAACATTAAAGGTTTTTTTTCATTTTAGCAAGTGGTATAGATAACAGAGGGGGCAACACTTAATTGGACAGTTACAGTTTTGGTAGTTAAGTTACCGTCTATAATGATGGTAACAGGTTTCAATTATCTTTTTTATGACAGATGTACCAACATTTAATTGTTTCTCGTCAAGTGTGGAAAGAAAAGACACTTCTGTAGATTTTTCAATTCTTCTACATGTCACTTAGCTGTCTGCACCATTGTTTGAGCTCCTTTCTCTCATCCTTTTTGCAGCAATGAGTTGTGTCATTCCCTCATGATCAGCACTTTTGTTGTCTTTGTTTTTTGCTGTACCTCAGAAGTCCATCTTTTCTTTCATCTCCTTCCCATTCATGCATGAGGGAACAGTTGTGCTCTGTTGTGGGGATGTTCCGCTGGATTTCAAACAGTAGGGTTTCTTTTTATTCTCTTCTAAGTAGTACAATGGGGCTGAATGTCTGTTGCAGAATGCACACACTAATATGCCAGGTTATTTGGTTTCTAAGAAGTCAATAAAAATGCTACATTTAGGTTCAGTACTTGGCTTGCTTTTTTTTCTGCTGTTTGCCTTTCTGTCTTCAGTTATAAATCTGTTTGTTTGTTTCTGGTTATAAAATATAATCCTTGATATTAAATCCAAGCGTGGAATCAACAAACACTTAGGAAAAAAATGTTAGTGGCGATGGAGTATTTTCACACTAGCAGATTTGGCAGACTCTATCTTCCCTGATAAGGAAGGGAAAATTGCCGCCAAATCTAATTAATGGGGTCTATAACAGGAAAGGAGAGAGAGGGAATACAGGGCGGAGGGTAGATGCAATCATGAGTTCATCTTGGCAAAACTTTCTTGTTTCTTGGAGACTTAGCTAGTCTTTGCATTTAAGAAAAGGTAGCTTTAGTAGATTTGATTTTTAAGGATTTTATTTTTTTGCTTGTTACTTAGTTTATAAACACTTGTTCAAAATCCATTTCAACAGCAAAAGGCTGAAGACATAAAAAGCTAGAGATATCTTCAGACACTTTGTTCTCATACTCAGGAACAATCTTCAAAATCCTTCTTAATGAGGTCATAAAAGAAAAAAAATCGAACAAGTGGTACTTGTGTACCTCTCTAGGATGTGTCATCGGGGTCACTTGCCACTAGGTTATCCTATTTAAAAAGGGATTGGGATAGTTCAATCAAGCATTGCATTAAGAGAGAGACTTTGATTAATTCCTTCTCTTCTCTATTGTGCTATAGATAATTTCAGTAAATTTGTGATACTTTCTTCTTAGTCGGTGTTGAGGCTTAGCGTTCTCAATGCGTCATGCTGAGTATTAGCATTTATTGGGCCTATTTGGCTGAAGTAAAGACGAGTGTAGGCTGCAGACAGCCCTCTAATCTTTGACAAGTGAGGCCATTCTTTCAACATTACCGTTATCTCAGGTCATAGAGAGAAAGTGTTCTCTTACAGGTTTGCTGCAGGAACAAATATGTCATGTAAAGGAAGGGGAACAAGAAAAAGTAAGTAGGCTGATGATTTATTACAGATTTCTTTTTAGAAAAAAATAGATGTGGCTTTTATGGAGAAAATTACTGTCTTGAATAACTTGTTCGTTTTGTGACACAATGGGAAAGAATTAGAGGAAGGCAAAGCTGAGCCTTCTTAAGAACTTGTGCCGTGACTAGAGACTTGAAATGCCGCAGAACTGCAACTCAAAACCCAGCTGCAATTGCATTATATCTACACATCTTGAAACCTAACTTTTTGTTTTTTAAAGTGATTTGCTTTGGTGGGAAATTTCCTTTTTAATTTAATTCTCATTAAAAAAAAAAAAATAAAAGAAAGAAACTCAAAGGACCTGTTTTGACAATGAAGAAATCACGTTATATCCCATTTCTCAACTTAACATGCACTTTTTTCCACTTAAATGTAGGTCTTTAGAATTTGCATGATATGTCTTTTATTCATTGTAAAAAATTTTCTCACTTTATGTTGTTTGGTGTAATCTCCCTTCTCTTCCCCGGGTGATTTTGAAAATGTGTGTGATAGTTGCTCTGGAGATTCAAGGCCCTGTTGGGTATACACATATTTAGGCGCTCTTTGAAAAGTGGATTTTTGACCTGATAGACCGTAACGGCTCCCAGGGAGCCACTATGGTCATTGTGTAAATCCTTCTTAGTTTTCGGTTTACTCACTTGATATACCGTAACAGCTCTTAGGGCCGTTATGGTCTTTTGTGGTAATCCAGCTGCTGCACATGCGTGTGAAGCTTTTGTGCCTGAAAATCCTGGGGAAGTTTTGTTGGGAGCGTAGCGGGCACATCTAGAATTGCTTCCTTTCTGGTGGGATGGGATGAAATGGCTGGAGGAAAAAGTGATGGCTCTTCTTCCCTTCCCTCTGGCTATTGCCAAAAACACTGGGGCACCTATAGGACTAAGAGCCTGCCAAAAAATGTATATGAAAAAGCCACAAAACCTACTGTCAGATGCTCAAAAATATCACATGGAAAGACTGATTTGATTCAAAATGTTCACAAGTGTGTAACAGCTGATTTTTATTTATGCAGTTGTTTCATTTATGTCTAAGATGTGTCAGGCTACTGCCCAGTGGGATTTTTGACAACTGAGTTATTGACCCTTGAAAACGGGGAGTTGTAAGTGAAAGGCTGATATAGTCGTAACTATAGCAACACTGTCAGTGTTCCTGTAATTATTAACTTTTTTTAATTTAAAAAAATTAAGAAGCTATTTTTTTTCTTAAAGAAGCCTCTATTACAAACTGATGATGCCACCATGGAGATGTGATATGTTGAAACAATGCATGTCAACTAATCACTAAAATAATTAAACTACTGCGAAAGTATCGAAAAGAACCAAACATCACTTGCACATATGAATGAGGCCTATCAGTTCAAACTGTTCGTATGAGGCAGTGATGGCAGACAGGTTTAGCCATCATTTTGTGCTGTGTAAAGCTGTTAGAGGGCCTCAGTTTCATTACTTGTGCAACTTTTCATGGAGTGGTCCCCTGAGAGAGCCAATGTTTGTACTGAGGCTGCAGGCAGAGATTCAGACATTTATTTGGAGTTCTTTTTGTATGGGACCAAGTGATTTGACTGCAATATGTGTGCCTGCTCTTAGCATGGAGAGCGGCCGCGACTCCCACAGATGCAGTTTTACATGGGCTGCTTGGCAGAGAGCACATCAGGTTGTGATGCCAGTGGATTGTCAGAGCCTGTGCTACACCCTCCCTCTGCTAAGAGTTGCCAGAGGTCGCAGATCTCTATCCTGGCATGACTCTAAGCACAGTGAGATGTATCTTCCTTGTACCACTTCCCATGCTTTCCTCCCAGCTCTTGCTTAGTGGTCAGCTGATGTGTTTCAGGTGGGGCACCTTCAAAAAATGAAGTTGCTCTTCTGGAGTAACCCTTCACCCCCATGGGGACACAGCCAAAGACTGCCCGTCTCATCTGAGTACGGTTTTCTAGGACTATATGCGTGCGTGTTTCGGGGGGGAATCAAGAGGGGAGGGAAAGACTGTCATATTTCAGCAGGATCTCCTGAGCTGCAGACTACTTGCAGAACCACTGTTATGGTTTTCTAAGACTTGTCAAGTCACTGAAGCTTTCATTACTGGCCTAGAGTTTGTTTGCATTCTATAACCCACCTTCTCACAAGGATGAGAAATGTCTGTTTCTGTATAAAACTTGCGCACCTTAATATTTAATATAAGCACAGAAAGAATTTAATATTGCCACAAATTACAGCAAGTCGTCTATTTTCTTATTCCTTATGATCCAAACTATTGATAGTACTATATTTAATTGAGTTCTTTAATTCCTTCTGTTGAACAATCAGTTGCTAAGCTTTCCTTAGCCAGGTTTTAGATAATGGCTTTTGTTTTTGCTTAGCCATCTGTCCCTGTATTAATTGTCCTTTTTCCCTAGCACTCACCCATAATTTTGGCAAACTGGTTCCTGAGGTTGGTCTAAATTCCTTTTGCTTCATTTTCTATTGTTGGACACTGTTACCTTTAGCATTTCACACATTTAATAGATGCAGTTCTGGCTACTGAAAGGAAGTTCAGTCACTCGCGCTGCTTTGCAGGGAGCTGAAGTTTATTTTTATGCAACATTAAGTGCTGGCAAAACAATCTAGAGGCCTAAATTAAAATGATCGCTTGCAAGCAGGAAATCAGTGTGTAAGCCAAGTAAAAACATTTTTCTCTTTTCTCTATGAAGTGAGGTGAAAAGTCACACTTGGAAAGTTTTGGAAGAGCTTCTTCTGGAATGAGCATTGAAGTTGCCATTTCATTTCCATTCTCTGTGCTGAACCACTGTGTTTTGTGTGTTTTACACATCTTCTTCCCCGGTCTTTCACTGGAAGGCTCCTGAACCAGGCCCTGATTCAGAGTGGTGGTTAGTCAAGTGATATTACATGAGTGCTCAAACTCTTCACATTATACTCAGCTTATTGGCTGAATCAAGATCCCACTGTCTCCTTTTTGCTTCCTCCTCTTCCTCCCCCATACTCCCATCCTTGACTCCTCTTTCCATTGCTTCATTCCTCAAAGACTTAATGCCACTCTACGCCTGTTTTCCTTAAATGATACAGTTGGCTGCCCTGAGTCAATACATCTCTGTCTCTGATGCTGCAATCAAGAGACTCCTCAGTCCCTGCTTCACTGATTCTCCCTCACCAAAATCTCCACTGACCTCGTCCTCTCCCTTTTTCTTCCCCTTTTTTTTAAGCTACCTTCTTCTTCACCTTGCTCTTTTAATCTTGCCATTGTTTTCTTCAGATTTTCTAAGTGAATGTCTACTACGTCTCCTTTTTTGCATCCCTGGTTGATGGTGTGGTTTCTTTTGCATGGTCTCACCTCCTTTGCTTGTTCTTCTCTCCCACAGTCCTTCCTTGTCTTCTTTGGGGGCTCACTTGGGGACATATCCTGTCAGGGTCTCCCTTGCCACTTTCACAAAGCCAAAACCCAATCGCCCTTGTGGTGCCTGAGGGCCATCTCACCAAGACCCTATGCATTTGTCACCCCTCTCCTGGCCAGTTGGACCATCCTGCCTTGCTGGCTGTTCAGGACTGCCTCTCTTGCTTTGACTCACCTCTAGAGCTGCCTGTTGCATGTTGTCAGCTTCAGTTTTTCGTGTCTGTGGTGCTCAGGTCCTGGGCTTTCTTCACTTCATTACTCTGCCAGACCTGGCTTCTTGCAGCTTACAATTACCTTTCCATTCTCTTCCTCCTGTGGATGGTTTTTAGGCTTCTTCCTTACTGATCCTCAAACATGAACAAAGTTACAAAATTCTCCATCTTTTCTGTTTTCAAAGCCACCCTAATATTCCCTGTGGCAGGTTAGACATTGGTTTGTTGATTGCTGTTTCCAAGCAATGGAAAATGTGTAGAGAGTAATAAAAGTGTATTTGGAATCAAGATGTGAATGTCTGTTAAAATAACAGGGTAATAAATACACTGCAGCCACCTGAAACCTTATTTGTCTCTCTAGCCTCTTTTTTCTTCACTTCTCCATAATTCAATCTGTCCTGGTCTAGAATCTGTCTTCTGTTTGTTTTCTTCATAACAGGAACATTTTTGCAGAGGTTAGAAAATAATGAAACAGAATATTGAAGATTAGTATAATTACATCCACCTGCAACTTCACTACTGGTTATTTATTTTTCAAACCAAATATAAGCCACAGAGGCATGAATAAATGTACTTATTAATATTTGTAATATCGCTTTTGTGAATTGAAATCCAACAACATCTTTGAAATGCTCAAGTTAGCATGTATGACTGTTGTCATGGTGGGAAAACAATTTATGTTATATCTGCTCTAGGACAGGTACAGAGTCTATTTTTCTAAGGCCTCAGTTGTGGTTTTCACAACCCAGACTAGGACCTTAGGAAAGGGAAAGAGAACATAATTTAGATTGGAAAAGACCCTTAAGATACTCATGGCAAGAGTATGTCCCACCTTACCCTGGTGCTTCCCAAAGGGAAAAAGGGAAGAATTATTATCTATTCTCCTAACCTCATACTTTTGTGGTTCAGTTTAATGCCTCTAGGTACCGCTGGAAATGCCTGTTTTAGCCATCAGTCTTTCTTCTCCCCTATTAACATATACTGGTAGAGAATTGGTGAAACAGCCTCTAAATTCCCTCCTTCACCTCCAAAGTAGTATGAGCAGAGTCAAGGAAAAGAGGATATAAGAGTGTTCGCTTTTTCATGGCTAAAAGTGTTGAGCTCCAAGAGATGAAGTGGAAAGAAGGAGTGTCATTTGTGGCAAAAAACACGTGGCTTGTTTATTCTGGCAGGGATTTGTCAAAGACAGCAGTAATGTGAGGGGCAGCACTGCTTTGGCTCACTGAGACACGGCTTCAGTCTACAGCAGCTGTAAATAAAAAACACCTGAACCTGCAAGATATACAGGATGCCCACAGTGTGTGGATGCAAAGTGTGCAATGCAAAGACCTCAAAGTGAGGCAGTGCCATCGATGAGTAATGGTGGAACAGCCTTCAGTCTAGTACATATGAGGCTCTGGGGAAACTTTGTATTCCACTGGAGAATTCCCACTCTAATGCCTTTGCTGGAGATGCAGGAACAGGTAGTTTACTCCAGAATGTTTGAGACTAAAAGTTGGAGAAAAAACAGTTTTATTATTGGATTTATGGAAGTCAATCATTTTTGCCACTTTCCACTGATCAAGTGCTTCTGTGCCATGTTGGGTTTTCTTATATACATACATGTGTACATATATGCACATTTATGTATGTACATTTGTATGTGCACAAATATGTAAATAGATTGTGTATGTAGATAGATACATACAGGCACATAAATATATAAACATAAGCATGCACAGATGTAAGTGTTCACCTCCAACTGTTGTGACTGCAGGCCAAAAGAAAACCTTACCTTTAAGGGCAGGCCTATTTTAATGTCTGCTGGGAGCCTCAAATCCTGTTCTTGCTTGCATGTAGAACTGGTGAGGTCATTGTTTTGCATGTTCTCCTTTAAACACAAATGACACAAAAAAAGAGGTAGGCTTTGCCTGCTGGGTGTGTTCTAGAGAAGAGAGTGGATATGCCACAATTTTTTTTTCACCACATCTGATGTTAGTCTCTGTCAACAAATTTTGCCAGTACTGAGACACCAGCTCAACTAAACTGTTATTCAGGAAGAAGATAAAAGTTGAAACATCCATGACATTCTTCCTATCAGCAGGGAAACAGATGATGGTAAACAAGGCACCAAGTGCAACTAAAATTGGTTCAAAATGTCCAAATTCCTTATATATAATATCAGCTTTGGGAGGTACTGTTTCTTAATATTCTTACAGATTACTGGCATGCACTGCAGAACTAAAATGTATCTCAAGGCCTTTGCACTAAAGTATATCTAAAATGTTACCCAAAGAAAAAAAGTTGGCTGATTCAGTAATGGAATAATTTTTCTCTTTATCCAGTGCAGGACAAAAGACATATGTCATCTGTCTTATTTCCTTAAGCCTAAACCTGTATTCATGACACAGGTTGTTAAAGAAGACTTAAAGGAAAGCCAAGCAAAGCCTTTATGCATTTTCACAGGGATTTTTTTTCCTCACTAGGTTGTATATCAGTGAGTTCAGATAATCTGTTGTTCAGTTTTTATACAGATGCAGAATGCTATAACACTTACTTAAAGAAATACAGCTGCTCATTTAAATGTCATAAAAGCTGTTATGTGGAAGTAGACTTAATCCTATTTCTCCTTATAGATTTTATTTTCATGTAATCCAGGACTTTTGCTTATCTATAACGTGCAATCATTATGAGCTAAAAGCCATTTTCTTTATATGGGCAGATTGCAAGGGAGGCAGTGGATTTTTCCTCTTCACTTATTTTTAAATAAATATTGAACAGCCTGTGTCAAGAATTTAGAGGGGGAAAACCCTTATTCTTAAACTAAGGCAGTTGGAAGAATTTCTTCTTCATGGGTCTCCCAAGCAATCTGTGTGCTTGGTGACCTCTTCTTCTGTCTCTTTTTTTCCCTTCCCTCTCTGCCAACTTCTCTTCTCTCTAATGTCCAACTCTTTCATCCCCCCTAGGCAAACATTAAGGACAAGGCTGTTTTCTAAAATTTAGTTTTAAGAGATGGGAACCACTGATGAAGATGTGCATTGCGATGCAGTGAGATAGAAAATCCACATTTGAAGAAATTGTGATGTTTGGGAGAAAAGGGGCATCCTGTGAAACAAGGCCATTGGTGAGGGGAGCAGCTTTGATTCTTCAGCTTTGCATCAATGTCAGTGGGCCTTTTCATGTATTCTCTGGCCAGGGTAAATATATGTTACAGCAACCATAACCACACAAATAATCTCACCTGGGAAATACAGATAAGAAACTTCCACAGAGCATTTAATAAAATAAGAGTGCTTGGATTTGCACTTGCACTTGCACAGGCCCATCAGGTGCCCCTAAAAAGAGCTGCNTCTTTTCTTCCTTTTCTTTCTTTTCTTTCTTTTCTTTCTGTCTGAAAATAAAGTCATACTGATTTGCAGAGAAGTTGATTTTCACTCCATCTGACTTTCAGTCTAGATGATTTTTTAAAGCATCCATGTTGATGACGAACTGACCATCAAATGGGATGGGACTTTCTAAGTGGGGGATCTGAAACAGGGACATGGGAGCCATGGTTTTAGGACAGGTTTCTGAGTTTCCTGGGATGTGGCAAAGCTAATCTGAAGAGTTCTGTGAAAATGTTTAGAGAATTAAATTCTAAAAGTAGCTTAGGAATAGGGCTAAAAAAAAAAAAAGCTATAGCAATCTTCTGATTTAGTGTTAAATTGTATTCCTTGGCCAGTGTTTATCCTCATCACACATTCATATTATCTGCCTGATAGGTTCAGCACCTTTATGGTCTCTCAGCTTGCCTACACAGCAAAGGTTATGCCTGGTAGGACAGGCTGTAATGATATGACCGATGTGTTCCTTGAAATTGGTTCCCTGCTGTGGACACCCTGGGGTGGGGTTCATCTCCCCCTGGCAAGCTTGCCTCCTCAAGGGACATGCCTTAGTCAGGAGGAAGATTACGGCTGAATCTGCTCTTGAAAGATGCACCCATGGCTTTGACCACACCCCCTAAATATGCACCCATGGGGGTGGCAGGACCTGACCCACCAGCTCAGCAGAGTGAGCAGTTTGTCCCTTTCAGGGTGGCAAATGCTGATCAGCCACTATGGGGAACTCTGTGGATAGAGAGGTGCTGAGCTTGGAGAGACTGGTGGGTGCTAAATTTGCAATTTTTAGTTTGCTGACCTTACTACGGAGATGGTTTTGGAGGGCCATTGCTGAGTTAGGGTTTGGCATGCCTGTTCCCATATAATAAAATTACCCTTCAGCTGCTTATGTGAATGACCAAAATGAGCTGACTACTGTCAACTATTTATCATTAACGTCACCATATTTGTTATTTCCTTTAATCCTGGATTCCTGAAATCTCACCTTTAACTTTTTTTTCCTTTTAAAGAAAATTTTTGTCCTTGGAAAAACTTGGAAATATAAAGTCAGAGACACAGAACCAGAAAACAATGTTTCAATGTGCATTTTAAAAATATTGCAATTTTTAATGCATCTTGTTGGTCACGACTTTTTAAATTTTTGGTGGTGTTAGCAAATAAAAAATGAAAAGCTTTTTTTGCAAGACGTCTATGGAATAAGGGGAGATGCAGGATAAATACTGGAAAAAATGTAGATGTTTCATTGTCTCCTGTACAATAACAGTAATAATGTTAAATTTTGTAATGTAGTGAAAAAGGCAGGGGGAAAAAGGAAGTTTCATTATTGGATAATAAAGCAGTTAAATAAAGTGTTTATTTACTGGAGATCATGAAGGTTCTGTCTTTATAATATTTTTTAATCCACCCACTGCTACTAGTTTGGTATGTTTTAACATTGGATAATAGAACAGAGATGTAGTTAAAGGCATGAAAATATAGAATTTTTGGGCATTCCTTGCCATATTTTGAACTTAATAAAATAAGAGCTGTTTTTCAATTGATGTCATTTTCAAAGGAAACAGGGCTGGGCTTATTATTGTTACTACTACAATCATCATAGAAAGATTCCAACATTTTGCTAATATTGAGTAGTGCTAACAGCACAGAAGATTAATCTGATCTTATATAATGTTTTCATGGTTAATAAGATTTGCATATGACATTTTTGCATGATTATAAGTGCTGGAATTTCATTGCAGTAGGCATTAACTCCTGCGATTGAAGTTAAGGGAATTTTTTTTTTTTTTAAATAGCTAATCAAGAGTTTAACTGCCTCTGGGGCATTTTAAGAAAATGTTATACTGTACTTAACGAACATTATACTACAAATAAGAGTGATATTCCTGTAATTAAAACAGTCTGGATATTGCTTAATGAATGTTTTTCTTATCTTAATGTGTAGGCAGTAAGGATTCATGTAGTTGCCTTTATTAACTTGTGGAGTTAGTTAAAAAGCTGGTTAAAACAGTAAGTCCATATCAGGTCAATATAAAATGCTTATGTAGGGATTTCATTGCTCTTATAAATCCACTAGTTAAAAAATAAACACAGATGCTTGTTTGTGCCATCCTGAGCCACATTACAGGGTAGTATTTCTGCCTGTAGACATTTCCAAAGTTAAGTGTTGCCTGGAGCACTGCAGGATTTCTAAGCGTTCTTCTTTATCTTCCATTTAGGAAATATTTTTAAATTTCCACCAGGCTTGTATTCAAAACCAGATAGCAGTTGGTTTTCAATTAGTGTGGCCACAATTGCTGTTGAACTAATAGCATTGTGTATTCATTCTTTTTTTTCTGTCATATTGCATCAGCTTTGATGTAATTACAACATTTTCTCTTTTTTGATGTAATTGCAGTGCATTGTAGTTTTATACTTCTGTTCTTCAGTGGTTTAATATTTACTAATTGCTTGCTAAATTGTTTTTCACTGCTCAGTTATTTGGCACAGAAAACGTTCTGAATAAGTCCAGTTTAATGCAAAATAATTATTCCATTTAATAATTCCTCTGCATAATATAATAATTCTACAGAATCATGCTTAGCTAAACATAATATTTTTACTTTTAATCCTATCCTGAAAATATCATGCGGGTTTGGTTTTTTTCTCTAGCTGAAATTGAGCATCTTTATATTGTTTAAAAGATATTCACCACCTGTACTGCATCTGTATACATCTAAGTCTCAATTTTGCACAAGTCTCTGTACAAAAATCTGAAAAAAAGCAGATTGACTCATGTATAGCCTAAGAACACATGGAAATGAAACAGTTTCATAATTCAAAATTCATCCCCAGTCCTGGAGTCACTTAAGCACATGGTTAACTGTAAGTGTTTGACTAGTCCTTTTGATTTCTCTGGGCTAGGCACATGCTCAAGTGGGTTTACAGGAACAATTTCAAAATACAGGGAAGGCTGCAATATTGTTTTCTTTTTCCTATATGATAAAAATGTGCTTTATTTAGTATTATAATTTACATATATTTCTAAGTACAGGAATCATCAAAATGTTTGTGGTTTGACTAAGTGTAGACTGACATAAATTGCAAATAGAGATAAAATATGGTCTACCAGTGAAAAATTCTTAGAAATGTGAGGGGACCTTCAGTTTGTAAAATGTCTCCACCACAACCAAAAGTATGAAGACAACAGTTTGTAATAAAAAATCAGAAATTCTTAAAGACCCGAAGTGGATGACAAATTCCTTCTTTCTTCTGATTTCTGCAGCACTAGTACATTGACACTCCATTCATTTCCTTTTGCTAAATATTGTCAGTCACAACTTTACTGTAATTTTATTTTAACTCAGATATAAATCAGAAGTGATTTCAAGGACTATACTGTTCTCCTTTTCTCTCACACCATGCAGACATGGATATCTAACCTGCACAGGCTCTGGTGAACATAGTGACTGTCTGTTAAGGATGGCAAGATCATTTTAACAGGCAGGAATGGCACTTTATTGATTCTGACTTTATCAAGTGACTGTTTCTTATTTTGTATATAACTCATTAGCAGCCTGCTTCTAAACTGCTCAGGAGTCTTTGGATGAGTTTGGGACTCAGACTTTAATCACAGTAATTAGCGTGGAATTTTTGAATCCTGGTCTCGATCTTGACCTTGTAGCATTTACCAAGGCACACACAGCTGGACCAGTGGCAGGGGCTGCAAGAGCTGGGGATGCTCCCGGTGTCCTGGTGTGGGAACCGACGCGGAGGGAATAGAGGGGAGTGGGGAAGAAAAGAGGGGAAAAGCATGTTCAGGAAGAAAAGAATTCTGCCAAAGCATAGTTACCAATTTTTGTGTGGGTGGTACCAAATTTTGATGGGTGGGTACAAAGTCAGTGTGTGAAAATGTTGGGGCAGAATAAGGAGCAAGGGAAGTAAGCACCTGATGGTAAGATGGAGGGGAGAACTGGAAGAGCCAAGAGTGGTTTTGCAGTGACATAAAGAATCTCATCAAAGTTCAGCTTTTCTGCAGAGGCCACCAGGATATGTCTGACTGTATAAAAGTGCAACCATTGCAGATTTGTGAGTTTTATATATTCACTTCCCAAGACAGATTTTGGCATGGGATGTTCCAGGACAGGTTATTGGTTATATATGCCTGGTCCTCCCCTGGAACTGGAAGATTCTCAACCTCCAAAGGCATGCTTTTTCCTTCGTGCCACACAGCTCTGATAACACTTGGTGCATATTTGTCTGTACACAAAACCCAAAACCAAGTAAATCAAAACAAATCATACATCATCATACATCCAAAGCAGTATCTTCTTACTTCTCCATGCACACCTTTAAAAAGGCTAATTTATGTGTAGTTTTTTCTAAATCTCTTGATATTGGTTTTGGATCTTCATCTTTATTGCAGGGGTGGTTTTGGTTTTTAAAACATGTTGCAAATTTCTGTTGCAGCTGCTAGTTGAAATTCTGTTACAAAAATGTAATGCAAGAGTTTCCCTTAAGAAAACATACAGCTCAACAAAATTTTCCAAAATCTCTTTACAGTGTTGTAGATTTTAAAAATGCAACTTAGAAACTGAATTAGTTAAATAAATGAAAGCACTTAAAATTTTCTTGAAACAAAAACTGTCCATACTTAGTGTTTATATCTATATCTTTGTATTTAGGAAGACAGGGAAATTGTTTGTTATCTTAACTACATGTTCCTCAGGTGAAAGTGGCGAAGTGAATGTGTTACAGACAGAGTGCTTTTCCATTGCCCTGCAGAGCTGTGGGTCTGATTAAGCAGCAGAAAGCATCCCAAGGAGCCAGATACTTCGTCAATGGCAAAAGCAAAGCGAGGTACAACTCAGCTCGAGAATACTTTATGGGCATGGTGAGTTATTCAGAGTTATCCACACTGTAAGGAAGGGAGCAAAGCCTCAACTGTATGTCACATATGCTAAAGCTCCCCAAGACAGGACACCAATTAGCCTTGGATGATAGCAAACACACACACACACATACAGGCTGTCCGAGAGGAGCAGCCTGTTGCCATTAGTAGGAAGCAGCAGCCCTTGTCACCCTGAGCCATTATTTAAATCTCTTTTGAAATTCACTTCTTAAGTCAAAAAACCGTAGCACTCTCCTCATCCTCACAAACAGACTATTTTTGCTGCCCTGAAAACAGGAGAGGTTAGTAATATGAGAAGCCAGTGGTCCTTTTATTTTTATCGTCGCTGTCTAATTTGGCCATTTTGAATTGAGAAGAAAAAAATGCCTGATCTTCAGTCAAAGCAATTTAAGGCATGATGGAGCTCAGAGTGAACCAAAACAACAGGGTCAAATGTAGCTGAAAGAACATGGTGGGGTAAATAAAAGGTCTTTTTTTTTTTTTTTTTTTTACATTTAGTGCTGGTGGGAGGAGAAAGTTTGGTTAACTATTTAACCTATGATAGCCTTTTATCATTTTATGGCCTAGGGGTCCATAATTTTAAGCCCTTCCTGGTAAGTTCCTGGTTTGTATTCAATCTTTTCTCTGGTGCCCAGTTATATAACTTACATTGATTTAGTGGACATAGGAAAAAATTATAAATAGCAGACAAAGACACATATTTTTCTTAAAATTACTTTCCAGCAACTTTGGATTTGGTGTTTAGCTTTCATTTCCACTCACACTTCTTTGTGTCATGATTTTTTTTTTTTGATCAGTGAGGGTCTCCTTCCCCATTTGGTTCAGCTCTCTGTTTTTTGGCTATAATGCAATGTGTTCTGATCAGTTGGAGTGAGTGCTTGTGAGAGGTCACTTGGAAGCCCCTTTTTCATTTCTCCCTACTACAGTTTTTCCAACAGGCAAGCGCTCTCAGGAGCAACCCCCTCCAATCTGTCCCTTTTGATATCCAAAGCTGGTTGTTACGGGGGTTAAATTTCTTAATTCGCTGAGTTTTTGTGAGCGCTTCTTCAACTCACCACTCAGTCCCCGCAGCTGGGTGCAGACCGCCTGTCTCCCTTAGGATGCTGTGGAAGTACTAGGGTTTATTCTTTCACCTTCTTCACACTTCTGGGGGGCCAATTTTATACCTTTATGTCTTCCATCAGCTTCAGGGGAATTAATCTTCACATTACATGTGTGAGAGATAGTATCAGCCTTATGGTGGGAAGTTTAAAATCAGACAAAGCCTCTCCCAGTAAAGAAAACTGCTTGTCAAGAGATCTCAAACCATGAGAGCTGGTGGCTTCTGCTGCCCTGGCAAGGACTTAGGTTTGGGGGGTTTCTTAATTAGTTTTTTGAGGGTCAGGGAAATGACCATACTAAGTCTGGAACAAAGGAAGAAATCAAAATGTAAAGCTGAGTGTTTGGTATGTTGATAACCCCCCAGTTTTAATTTCAGCATAATTGGATCAGGGTTTAGTGGCAGTTGTTACGTAAAGTTCCTTCTTTTACATTTTATTCAAAAGTAAATATCATAGCTCTTCACTTTTAACCTAAGTGTTTTTCTTTTTTTCCCTTTTTTTTCCTAAAGAAGAGCTGCTTGCTTTACCCGGATTTATTTCCACTAGGAGAGCACTAAGATTCTGGGGACCTGTATTCTGATGGTAAAGATTGTGACATGAGCTTTTGTTTTCCATTCGAGGAAATGTTAGCATTTTTTCACATGTTAACTTTTAAACAATTACGAGGAATTTCTTTTCCTTGAAAACTGCTGTCCTTTTCTTTTTCCTCCCCTTTTCTCTCTTCTTGATATTTTTATTTCCCTTTTATATGGAGACTTGTAGATTTTGTCACTTCAAACGTTAGCTGTTCCTCCTCTTTTCTTTCACTTTACAATACACACTAGGAGATTTTTTTTTTTTGCATATTCCTTCCCTTTCTCTGTGAGATATTGTAGTTCACCAAATTTAAAACACTACAGTATTTAGAATCCCCGCTGTGCCATTTTAAGTATTTGGACCTGGAAAATGCCCCAAGTAATAACTACCTGAATTGCTTTTAATTACACAATATAGCTGCATCATTTTACTTCAGATTCTTTTTGATTGATGCTGTAAGGCAATTGTAACCATGGATGATGGGATTAAGTGCCTCTTGAAGTGACTTTAGCTTCTTGTGGGAACAAAGGGAAAGAAGAGAACACTTAGTCCCTTTTTGAGTGAACAGCCTTTTTTCACTTGCTATATAAAGAAATACAATTAACAAACATTATCCCCAGAGGTGAATTGAAATGTACATGCGGACAATAACCGCTCTTGACTGCAATTAGACATATATGATCCGAGGTATTTTGGCCATTCATTAGTGCTAATTGTTTGAGAAACAAGCCCAGAGAACAAATGATTAAAATGTTAGTGCCATAACCAGGATTATTAGCATGTGTGATAAAATGCATGCGCCGCAGCTGTACCAATAAAACTCTCCAGCGAGTCGCTTTGATTCAACAAATATTCAGCGCGGCTGCGAGCCCTTCGTATTTGCACAGGGCCTGCTGATGTTTATAACAAACAACTTGTATCTTCTTTTCTTAATTAGAAAGAATTACTATGCAAATTGTGGGGCTTTGTAATTCCATATAAGTTTCCTTTGTTTTTGGCAGATTATTTGTCTGCAGTGGTGTGCTACTCCCCGGTAAATTCAACACAGGAAAGCCATGATGTTTTCTCCAAAGTGGGGGTTTTTTTGCACATATTGAAGAAATAATTTGTAAGAGGTTTTCCTGCATTAGCTGGGTCTTGTTCAGGGGGTATTGTGGGTCTTGGATCACTTCTGTCCTTCTTCCACAACTACACAGATATCATGGTATGCAGTTACATGCACAGAGGTCAAAAATACATGTTGTGGAAATTATCCAGATTTTTTAATACTTTTAGTGAAATGTCTAAAAATGCTCTTTGCACGTTGCCAACATCGTGCCAAAGATTGTAGAAGGAAAGATTTGGCCTATTGAGCAATGAATATTTTTCTATGTGTTTGGCAGATCTTCCAGGGGTGATTTGATTTAACAAATAATCAGAGAACAGAGGCAGAGGTTAAAGTGCTGGAAATCACTTGTGCGAGTACTTTACTTTGTGAGCTCCATGTTGTTGGCTCCAGTGTGACTGCACAGGTGTGTGCAGTTAAGTATGAGTATGAGCAATGCTGGAATGTGAAAATGAAGCTTACAGCAGGGAAATTTGCATAATTTGGGGTAATTTCACTGTTCGCAGTCACGCTGTATGGCTGCCATTGCAAACTGCAGTGTCTCTTAGTAGTCAAATAGATTTTCTTTTCTCCTTCCTGAGGATGAACTATTCACTCTTGGGTGAAATGGTTCTCAGAGGACCATGAGTAACTTTAACTTGCCAGCTACTTTTACATATTTGATGAAGACTTTAGTAGAGTGTTATGTTTGCTGAAGAAATTTAGTTTTATTTCCAAGACCCAAGAGCACTCAGCATGCTGCCAGATGCTATGAATGAAAATATGCTGCTGTAAAACAATTTAATGAGCATTACCCAATAGCCTAGTCCTTGTTTTAACTTACAGTGCTTAAAGGAAGAAACATTGTCTTAGCAAATTCACTTGGCTTTTGTCCATGTGTTTAGTTTAAAGCATAGTCAAGCTTAGTTTGAATCATTAAAATACTTGGAGCCAGGAAACATATGTAAGATTTTCCTCCTCTTTATGGCACAGGGTTAACAGTATAATCGAGACTGCAGTGCTGTGTGGGTTTTTGTCCTAAAAAAGCAACTGCTGGGGATTTTTTAATTCTATCAAAATAACAGAAGTCAAGATAATCAGGAGTATGTTTCCTACCAGACTAGCTAACTGCTCATATACAGAGAACCCCAAGCCTTGCCACTGTTTAAAATAAGTCTATAGACAAACAGATCTATTAATTAATTCATGTCTTCTTCTGCTTTTGTATTGTAGAACATAAAATATGACTTTGCAAGGAAAATGCATAATGATGATTAAAGAATATGTGTCAAAGAATTAGCATATGATACCCTTTACTGCAGTCATACCTAAAGATACTTGCTGAAAACTCTTATTTTGTATGAATATTTCTAGAGCTCTTAGTTTTGAAAGGAGAAGGATTCTGTGTTGGTCCGCTGACACCAGCTCCTGCTGTATATTTTTTTTGTCCTGGCCATACCTTTTGAAAAAAATTATTTCTTCTTCAACTTGCTAAGATATCTCATAGAATTAATAATCTGACATATCGACAGTATATTTTTTATAATAATTTGTATCCAGAGAAACCTGTTGTTCGAGCCTATGTGACTACAAAGTTGTTTAGCTGAGGAGGAGATACCAAGTCACTAGGCAGTAGCATTTCCAGCATTAAGCCTATTAAGTGATGGCGTTTTAATGGATTAAGTCTATCACTTGTTTGGAGTCAGGTGGTCTGCTGAGGAAGCTGTACTGTTCCTCCATCTAAACATAAATTCACAGACCTGGATGGCGACACCTGACTAAATCTGGTCTGCAGGTAATGGTGTTTTCACCTACACACCAGTACATGCCATTGTGTGTGGAATGGAGAGCAGGGCTGCCTTCATGGGGCTTGCAGCAGTGAGAGGGAAAACGGCTGGTCAAACAGCCCTTGGTTTGATGACAGCCCAGAAGAAATCCTGGGAAACGTGTGTGACAGAACATACATCTCATCTCAGCATGCTCTGAGATTATGGTGTTAGCCATGTCTATCAGGTTTCTGTCGGGTTGGAGGTTGGTGAGAGGCATTCATTAAGGGTGCTTCAGGGGCTGCTTGGCTCTAGGCTGGAGTTAACTATTAATGGGCTGAGCTCTTTGACTCCTTTGTGCCCTTGGGAACCACAAGGCTGAAGCCATCAGAGAAAGAGAATAGAAACTAATCACTTTTGTTCCGTCATATATGTTTAGGGAAGGACTGCAGACTTCTTTACTGACCTCTGTGTCACACTGAAAAAAAGATCCTCTTCTTTCCATTTGAGATAAACCACTCTTCCACCCCGTCCTTGCTCTCCCAAAGTGTGCTACTGCAAGAAAATGAGATAAGTGGATTTGTCTAGCAGCCACTTGAGTTGCCACAAGTTCTGTTACCATCCCCACTTCAGCCTGAAGCAGGGAACATGAAGTACTTTGTGAGAGAGAGGCAAAGAGAGTACTTTGGAGGGGCTCAGTGAATCTCAGTTGCATGTCTCCAGGTGTTGATAGGACCTTCACCACCTGAGTCTTGAAGCTGTTGCTGTTATTAGCAAGGGTAATACTGGCACTTTTAATTAAAGAATTTCTATTTAACTGCCAAGCTGTCCCATTTCTTAGACTGAATTAAGCATTACCATGCATGTTGCAAAGAAGAACCTGGAAGTGGTTTTTGTAGGCTCTTAATGTGGGTCCACACAGGATATGCAGAGATGCAGCAGATGAGATAGTTTTTCTTTTCAATTTAGTTTGCTGAGGTAAAATGTGATGAAGACTTTCTTCATATTTTTAACCCAAGTCTTATATTCAACTTTTAGGGTGCACATTCTAGGGAAGAGAGGGTTCTTCAACAGATTGAGCTTAGGAAGGTGAATATTACTGCAGTCTGTCAGTGACATACCACATTGGCTTTGATTTAGATTGACTGAACTAATTTCCAAGCATTTGAGAGCGTTAGTCATGTTTACTTTGAAGAAAACCCACATGTAGTGTAGCCATGTGTCATCCAAGTCTAGCAACTTAGGAAGCATTATTAAGAGGGGCATAGGAAAATGCATGGGTCCCTGACATGATGTGATAATGACATGTTCAGCATGGTGCTAGGAAAGCTTTGCATTATTCAAAGTGCTGAATAATATACATGATAATGCATAATGGTGTTATATGGTAGGATTATTTTGTGGTGTAAGTGCCTTGTGCTTAATATGAAGGTAAATTGTATTATTTTGTCCTCATCTTTGATGTAGCAGGATAGGCCTAGGGGGTACAGCATGCAGTGGGGAGGAACAGGAGCAGGCAAAGGGTTTTTTTTGGAAGGCCAAGAAACACAGTGGAACCCTCTGTAATTTATTTCTCTGTGGTGCTTGAAATTGTGGGGAGCAAAGCAAGCTCCCCACAGCACTCCAGAGCAGCCTCCTCTGGCAGTCCCACAGCCTCCAAGTGCACTAACCCAGCTCCTGCCTGGTTAGCTGGACCCTCACCAGGAATGTCAGCACGTGGTGGAGACCACCCCAGACCTCACACCTACGGGCCACAGGGATGTTATCCTCTCAAGCCATGTGGCACTCACACCTGCACTGAAGTGTGCTGCACAAAGCATTTACAAATTTTAAAAGACACCACAGCCAAAAACCTGCTGCTGATGCTGGTGTGTTTATGAACTCTGTCAATGGAAGTCTGTACTGTGGATCTGAAGGTCTGAAGAGAGTAGTGAGGTTCCTCACTACATGGGGTTTTCATTCTGTTTTCTTCATTTTCCCCTCCATCCATCTTGCTTATTTAAAATTTGTATGCAAATGCATTTGTTGACATAATGCTAAGGTTGCAAAATAAACTTCACAAACCTGTGTTTGTTTTAACCAGCACCCCTGCTTCATTCACAGCATGGCATCCAGCTCCTGGAGGAAATGTGCCAGATAGCAGCCTCCTCCCCAGAGCAGTCCTGATCCATTCCCAGCATTGTCTGCATCCTACAGAGGAGTCCTATGACAGGGAAAAAAACAACCACCACCCTTCTGTATTTCATACTTACCATAGCACCCAGAACGAGCAGTGTAATTAAGGCTGCATGGATAAATCTCAGCCCTGGCAGGTCTTCAATTATGATTAAGTTTGCAACTTCTATTGAACACAGTGGTTTTGGAGTTCTATATTGTAATTAACTGTAATACTGATATCTCCCTAACTTTGCTCTTCCAAAGGGGAAAAATATATATGAATAGCCCAAAACCAGCCACTATCTAAGTAGGAATGTTTCGCTTTTAAAATATAGTTACGTATTATTTACAGCATTGCTGCAAATTGCTAATAGTCTAATTTCAACAATATCCTTTACAGGGTGGATTCTCCTCTGCCAGCTGGTGTTCCTAAGCTTAGTTATCACTTTACATCATCACACAAGTATGTTCCCAGACGGGCTGTGCTGTATGTACCTGCGGATGATGAAAAGAAGATAAGAAAAATCCCATCACTAAATGTAGATTGTGCAGTGTTGGACTGTGAAGATGGTGTGGCTCTGAACAGAAAGGTAATTAAAAATTATCTGTGTGATATAATCAGCACTAAAGAGAACTTGCGGAAAAACATTGCCTTTGCCTTGGGGAAGTGACAACCAGAAGGACAAAGATAACTCTTAAGATATACAAAGTAATGTCACAGTGATAGGCTTTGTGAAGGCGTTGGGAAAATCTGGTTACCCAGAACTCAAAGAGATCCCGTGTGAGTGAGTGGGGAGGGAGTTTTGCAGGAGTACAGAACTGGGCATAAGCTGTCATCACAGAAGAGTGGGAGATACTGCTATTACTGCAACACATTTCTTAGGGAAGAGGAAGAAACAGTCTGTAAGAAGAGAAGTGGGAAAGGAAGCTTTAGTTCAGAATCACCAGGTGGGTGGTTTGTTACTGAAATAAAAGCATCTTCAGATTGTGAGCAGAACAGTGTGAGTCTGAGTTTGAGCCTTGGAGTGTTTGGAAAGATATACTTCTTGAAATTTTGGGGGGAAATGCTGTTAGGGATGTTTCTTAAGGAAGGAGAAGTTAGATCCTGAGCATATCAGTGCTTGGAACAGGGGTGGAGAGCAGAGTGGGAGATGGATGTAGATGCATCAAGTACCTGTGCCAAGTTTTTGTTAACATTAAACTGTGGAAAAAGAGAGAATGATCTAGCATGCATTCAGTTTCACTTGCAAACATTTTTTTTTAAATATATGGAAGTCACTGTAGTATGTTCCACATCTTAGAATCATAGAATCATTTAGGTTGGAAAAGACCTTTAAGATCACTAAGTCCAAGCTTAAAGGTAACTGCCAAGTCAGCCATCTTAAACAATGTATACAAGAAACTGGTGCAAATGTTTCCTAGTGAAAGCTATTTCTCAATAGGAATGTAAGTT
This sequence comes from Rhabdornis inornatus, assembly GCA_013397075.1. Taxonomy (NCBI): domain Eukaryota; kingdom Metazoa; phylum Chordata; class Aves; order Passeriformes; family Rhabdornithidae; genus Rhabdornis; species Rhabdornis inornatus. Next base: position 103,672 of record VWZS01002228.1, on the reverse strand, counting down.
TGCTGTCACATTATTTTCATATTTGTTGGTTTTCCTAACTATGTCTCCATGCTTCAGACTACAGCAAGCAGTGTTTAGGATTTGAGTATGAATATCTTGTCCAGAAAGTTAGGAAAACAGGCTTGAAAATTTTCTCATGTCCTTTCAAAAATGTTATTCTTTTTCTTGTGAGTTAATGCTTTCCAGAAGAACTCCCTTGGATAGAGCTCTCTTTAACCTTCAACTCTTTACAGGTATGTTGGAAAGGAAAAATTTTACAGAGTTTGCATGTACCTATTTTAATTCTGAAAAGTGAAAATAGCACTGATGGATGTTCCTGTGTGCTGCTGAAGATGATTGGAAAGCATTTTTCAGTTGCTAAAATTCTGTGTTGAAAGACTAAGTTATATCTCCTGTCACAGTGAATTAGTATTGTTTCATCACATTTCAGAGGCTGCTGCTGTAAGATGATGCAGATGTAGTTGTATATCAAACTGAAGTATTTTTAGGTGCAGCTTAATTATATAAAATAATTTATAGCATAAGCATTTATTTGTAATAAACAATGACAGAAAACCAAAATTTTATTATCAAGATGACAAAGTTGACAGTAGTAATTTCTCAAGGGTGGTAAAATTCTAGCTCTGTTGAAGTGAAGTTTTGCCACTGGGTATAAGATTTCAAAGGAATTAGGGGGGAAATTCATAATGGAAACTTGAGATGACAGATGAGCCCCTGCCTGAGCTTAAATGCAAAAAGAAAGCAGACAGGAGGTAGAAGTAGGGACAAGCTACAAAAAGCAACAGAAAAGTGCTAGTCCAGGCTCGTAGGAGCAGAATGAGGAAGTTCAGAGCTTGTCTGGAATCAAAACTGGTGAGGGATGAGCAGGACAGCAAAAATGGCTACTACAAGTGTATCAGCAGTAAAAATGAGAAGGAAAACCAGTCGAATGGATGCATTGCTCCATGAAACTGCAGGCTTTACTGTCAGAGTCTGCCCAGTCTCAGGCCTAGAAGCAAAACTCGAGGGAGGGAGGGAGCAGCCACAGTAGGGGAGGATGGAATTAGGGTCTATTTAAATAAGCTGGTCTGCAGGAGCAGACAGGACACACTGGAGGCCTCTGAGGGAGCTGTCGTGTGTCATCATGAAGCTGCTGTCTGCCGTCACTGAAAGGTCAAGGCTGGGGGATATTCCTGGAGCCTGGAGAAAGGCACCTCTGCCCAAAAGGCCCTGGGTGCTGTTGTACAACAAGCTGCACAGAGTCAGTGGTGTGTCCTTGCAGCAAGGGTGGCCAACCAGCCCCAGGGCTGTGCTGGCACAGCTGCACCCAGCAGGTCCAGAGAAAGGGTCCTTCCCCTCCACTTGGTTCTGACAGTCTCTCTGTGGAGTCTCTCTGCCAAGCTGGGGATCCCAGGACAAGACAGAGGCTGACCAATGGGAAGGAGTCCAGGAAGGGCCATCAGGCTGATCATGGCACAGGAGGAGAGGCTGAGGGGCTGTTTCTTCATCCTGGAGATGGGATGGCTGAGCTGGGTCTTGATGGACACTTTGTTTCCTGAGGGGAGCTGGATGGGTGCAGAGCCATACTCCTCTCAGAGGAGCTCAGAAATGGTGCAAGGAAAAAAAAACTGGGCACAGGTTGCACGGGGGGAGATGCTGACTGGAGACAAGGAGGAAATGTCTTGCCCATGCAGGTGGTCAGAGACTGAAAGAGATTGTCCCTTGCTGGTGTATCCTCCCTCCCTGAGGGTAGTCAAGCCTTGGCTGGATGAAGCTGTGATCAGCCTGGTGTAGAGCAGTAGTTAGTGCTGCTTTGAGGTGGTCTCCTGAGATCTCTTCCAACCTGAATCAGACCCTGTGATTGCATGATTTAGTAGAGAAGCCTAATTCAAAGTGATTGGAAGTTTGAATTTCATTTTTAGATCTGCCACAGATACTCAGGAAGAGTTTGAGACTTAGGTTCTATGAATGTGAAGTTGAAATTATTATTGCTCTTGCAGCTTAATTTATTAATGTTTATGAGGTGTTTGGAGACTTTGTGTGGAAGATATGTCAAGAACATGCATTGAAGTATAGTGTTCAGTGGCCCATTGCAAATGGGTCATTTCAAACTGAGGGAAGAAAAACCCACTATGAAACACAGCAACACTGAGTCTGTCCTTTATTCATTATTCTTAAACAGTACTGATGCATTGACTATTTATTGCTGTGTTTTATATTACTTAAATGCTACTTATGGACTTCTTTCAAACTGCTGCAGAAATTTGAATTTGGGAAAAACCAGGACCTGACTGAAGGTTCACAGTGCCTTGGGCCAAACTTGCCTGTCTAGAGATCTTCATTTGCATGAAGTCCAAGCAGCAAGTTTGAACCACATCTAATGGGTCTATTTTAACAAGATGCTGTGTGGCTTATATTAGGATTAAGTTAAAATTTGACAAATTGATAATCTGGCATGTCAGCAGCTCTATTTGCTTGCTCATTCAGGAGATGAGGAAGATGAGCTTCCTATTACTGAAACTGGTAACATTTGCAAAACTGCATTTGGTTGCAGTAGCTGCTTTTGAAGCTGCGGCTATAAAACAAAATATTTAACTATTTTTAATGCAATATTTTCAATGAAGTTTTGAAAGATTTTGTTCCCTGTGCCTTACCCTCATGATTATGTTTTCTAATGGCTGACAGAGAGCACCAGAAGAAGGGAACTCATACCCATACCCTAATCTCCTTACCATTTCAAAGCCTGCATTTCTTACCTTCAAGAGCTACAGCACTGACCACAACATCATGTGTCATCTCTTTCTTCTTCTTTTCAATGTTATTTTCTAGCTGATATTTTGACTAAATCAGAAAAAGAGAAACAACTTCACAGCATTCACAAGGCGAAAATTTTTCAGGGAATTTTCTGGGGAGAACCAGTGGGAAGAAATGGCTAAAAAGCAAAGTTGTTACAGTATGCTGAGTAGTAACCCTGAAAGTAGGGTTAAACCTGACCCTGGTATGAGTAGCACAAGGGCTTTTGCAACACGTTTGGGACCAGGCAGAGTGATAGAAGGTCTTCAAAAATTCAGAATAGGAAAGGTGATAGAATGATATGCTGGTGTTGCTGAAAATTTCTTGTACAAAAGTAGCTTTAGTCTTGCTGAACATACTCTACAAGTCATGCTGTTCTCAAATACTGGTGGGGGATCCACATGCTGTTTTTAGAGGTTCAGATGCATAGTGTCATATGATGTAGACTGTCAGCTGCCTTTCAAGGTTTCTGACTCTGTAAGACATTGGGTATTTCTACAACAGAAATTTAAGTTTTGGTTGTGGGAACAATTGAATACTAGTAAAGGAAGTTACCTTCCCTGAGATACTACTCACAGACAAAGATTTCTTTGCCACTGATGTACATGTGAAGTTTCTCAAGTGTTGTTATACATTTTAAAGAAATTACTCAGAGTTACGGGCTTGGTGATATTTTAAAGTGACCAGTTCAAATAAAAATTCTAAAACTATAAAATTAGAAATAATACAGATTGCAGTGTTGATATATCACAAATGCATCACACTCTTAGAGACAAAAATAGCCTGTATCTATTTCAGCTCTTCACAGGAAAAGGTCTGAATATGCCTTCATTTTGATTGTAAAAAACCAAAAAGGTTTTAAAAATGGCTCCATTGACATGCTTGTATGATTCATATAAGCCAGCAAGCTGAATTACATCTTATGAAATGGAAAGATCTCTGTGTAGGAGCTGAGCTGTCTCAAGGACTCTCAGCCAAGCCAGCAGTCCCTGCTATGGCTCTCCTCTGTAGATCTGCATTACTCACTGTGCTTGTAGGTCAGGTGGATCCATTATCAGGTGGAAAAGTTTTCTCTTCCTCTTGGAGTAAGGGAGATTTCCATGTCAGTGTGTTCATTCTCCAAGGACATAGTGAGCTGAGATTTTGTAGTTAGTTCTCATGGGTTATGTAAAGTTACTGCCCTTACAAGAAAGTTTTCTAGAACTGCATTTTTTCCAGCAGGATCCTGTCTTGGTGGTGCTGTTCTTCAGAGCATCCAGGAGGTGTTAGGTGCCAGGTCAGCCTGGCAAGAGAACAGTTGGGATTGCTACTGCAGTCTGTATATATCTTTCTGAGTCCTTTGCAAGAGTTTTGGAGAATTTTGATGCCTCCAAACTAATGCTGTTCGTGGCTTTATCTTGTTTGTGGTCTGCAGGGTGGTTTTGAAAATCTGGGATAATACAGTGCACTCTGCAGCTCCCTTTAGTGTGCCATCAGGCCAGCCAGGGCACAGTCCCTCCTGCCAAGGATGACCTCTGAAAATTCTCTCAGGCAAATTTTGAAAGTGCTAGGATTTGGCCTTTTCTTTCCATGGGGAACACCGGTGTTATAATTAAGAATCAAAACAAAGCCCCATTTTCCCTCTGCTCATGTTTTTTTTTTGTATCAGAGGTGTAAAAGTAATCCCTTGGAGTGTACATATGGCTGAGAAATGTCTGTGCACTCGTCTAACATAAAACACTTGAAAATAGGAAATTTTATGGTTGATCCTCGGGAACTATAAAGACCTCATCCATCCAATAAAAAAATATTGATAATCAGGGCTGCACTGTAAAATTATGTCAGACTGATTAGAGTTTAGGGTCCTAAGCTTTATTTAATGTGAATCGTCATTATGTCCCTTTGTCTCTTTTAGAAAAAAGTTGCTCTCTCCTCCAGCACTTAAGCAAGAGAAGCTGGGGAAGAGGAAACCTCAGTCCTTTCCCCATATCCCTTCCTTGAGAGGAGAAGTGGTGACTCCTGAGCCTCTCTTGTTCTCCCCAGTTTCCTCAGCAGTGAGGGGAAGTTTGGTTGTGTTAAGAGGAGGTATAGGGAAGGACCTATTTTACTAAACTGAAGCATGTCCTCTTAGAATCATAGCATAAATGTGTTCCTACCTAATATCATGGTGCCACTTAAAACCTCGTTGTGCTCTGTCATGGAAGAAGGAAAAATCAATTAATTCTTTTGAACTGTCTGTTTCTAAAAATAGGATTAAAGCCTGGCCACCTTTCAAAGTGTTCCATTATGAATAACAGATATGTAAGAGATGACTCTTAGTTCATTACAGTTAGGAGCAGATCATCCACAAACATGCTGATTTTATGGAGATTTCTCCCTGTGAGAATGCCTGAATGCCTCCTCCATCTCTCTAGTGATCTGATCCTGGGGTCAGAACAAACAGCATGCCGGAGAGAGGGCACCATTGCCTACCATTTTCCCCTTAATCTGAGACCTTCTGACCTGTTTATTCCTTATCATTGATGACAAGAGGCTCTTGCATATAAAACAACACTTCAACTAAATTCAGGGGTGAAGATAAATACATAAAATGGGTCAGCATGGTATACAAAAAAAACCTCGAGGCTTTCTTTGTTGGGATACATTTCCTTATTGATGGTATTGAAGGATTTTATCGTATTAGTGGAAGAAAGCTCCAGTTGGTTTCCATAAATCTCTAGTTACTTCAATTAAAACCAACAGTTTTCCTGTATTATATGATGATAATCTATTTTTTTTTTTAATAAAGTCATGTTGGTTAGGATTTATCAATGCTGCAGGTATTTCTCTAGGCTCATAGTGAGACTGTTAGCTAGTACTTCATAGGCACAGTTGCATGAAACATTGATAACTAGGTTATTTTACCAGGTCTTTGCTTTATTTATAATAAATTAGTACTGTACCTAATTGTATTCCTCCTACAGGGAGAAGGCTTGCTGATAAAGTGTGTAGAGAATGATTAAATGTACACAGGCGCATAGTAGGGTGACTACTCTTCAAAAGATGCACAAAATTAAAATGGGAATGCTGCTTTCCCCAGTGGCTTGCCATTATTAAAAGTCTGAGAAGCATGGGAAATTTCTTCTGTAGGAATTGGGGAGTCCAAAAGTCTCTCTGGTTTATTGTAGGGGAGCTGAACTGTACGGTGAAGCTCTGCAAGGCCTTTTTGATCCTTGAAGAGTTCTGATGAATATACATTTTTATGAAAGTTGTAAAGTGTTTTCATTTCCTCATTAATCCCACCATGGTCCTGGAAGAACTGCCACTCCTGAGTACTGACTGTGACAATAAAAGTTTTTGTTCCTATTGTTTTACTCTACAAGCCAATCATCTTCCTTACATAAAGATTTGAGGATTCATAAGGAGATCGCAATATTCAGCAATTTTCTTCTTAATGAGCTCAGTAATGCCTGTTTCTCTTCGAGCAGAGCCTTTGAATTGCCAGTTATTTCTTTTCCACTGATTCAGATGTATCCAATTAAGTTTGACTTGGACATGTACTAATATAACTATTACTGCTGACAGAATGGTGTCTAGAAACTTAGGGAAAACGTCTTGGCTCAGTATTAACAGGGATTTCAGACAGGAATACATTAATACACCTGGGAAAATATTTTAAAACATACAGTTAATATTTGTACAGACTTGTAAGTCACACTCCTTTGGCTTTTGTGTGTAGTCAACTGTCTGCAGGCACATCGGCATACCTGGGTACTGAAGGCTAACTGCAGGACTAGAATGTGTTGCTACACATTTCTGGACCAAGTGTCAATATTTCATCTGTTCTCATAGCAGGAAGGACCTGGCGACACAGTCATTGAGCACCTATCACAGTCTGAAGGGAGCTGTTGAGTTTCAAGTGTGCTACGGAAAACCAAGCTAATACTAAAAAAGTTCCGTTTACATGGGTAGCTGAAAAACAATCTGTGGAATCAAATTTGTGCACTTTTTTTGTATGCAAGGCCGTGTGCTGTGTTGTGTTGTTGTGTTGTGTTGTCTGGGCTACAATTGCACCATCAGTGAGGAAACAACAAAGGTACTGCCCCTGTCTCAGTCACAGGGTTCTCAGCACTTAACACCCTTTACTCCAGATCTCCTTTGCTGTTTTTTATTGGCAGTGAGCAGGCATTGGAATGTGTTTGTGTATCCAAATTTCTATTGCAATTAATCTTAAAACCTAGTCTTGAAGTTAAGATTTCATTGTACTCATAGCCAGTAGTCCATCCTGCTTATTCTTCCTCATTGCAAGGCCCACACTTCGAAAACAGAGTGACAAGTGAAGCATGAGGAAACTCACAGACCTCCATTAACAGGGACATAGACCAGAAAGTGATAGGACACACAGACAGCCCTTGCCCTCTTTGGTAAACTTGTCTACAAGGTATCCCTATGGTCACAGGCAGTGGTACAGTGGTCCTGAGGTCTGATTTGGGTAAGATAGGTGGGAAGGAAAACTGGAAATGCATGGTACTTTTCCCAATGCATTGGTGCCATCAAAGCTGGACCTGTCCCACTGAAGAGTGGGAAGAACCTCGGAGATACTCAAAAGATTATGGGGAAATCTGTGGTTTATTTTACCAAACTGTTTAAACAATACCTGTTTACCTGGGGTTGAGTACTGTTATTAGGTAACAAAACAAGGGAGTGTGGTGAGATGCTGGGTAAGAGAAAAGAATTTTTGATGTCAGGTGGAGAAACAGCATAACCATATACGTGGAAGTCGAGATGAAAGTGAGGGTCTGTGTTGTCATGGCTAGGCTTGGGAATCCTGGCAGGTGTCAGCTGGCAAGATTTCCAAAAAAAATATGATGTTTAACATCTGTATCTTTGGTTCATCTACTATTCTACTGGAGACCAGATAAAAGGATCCTAGCACTCAGTGGTGGGAACTAAACCACCAGTACCTATGCAAAAGCCTCATTTCCTTCCACTGTATGATCAGGAGTCCACAATACTGACAGTGCTATGGATTCTGCTGTCCTTATTCAGATAACATTTGACAATGAATTAAGGACATTTGTATCTAAATTAGTAACTCAGAATTAAGCCCTTAAGGAGTTTGAGCTTCTTCCTCCTATACACCAGCACATATTGAATTGAAGGCATGTGGACTGTGCTAGCTGCAAAATAAGTATAGAGCTGTCTAAAACCAGCCTTTTATTTCCACCATGAATCAAACTCATGTCATGACATCCCTTTAACTTAGAGTGGAGCAATTTATCACTGTTCAACAGAAGACAAAACACATGGATTATGATTTCCTAAAGCCCTGCTTTTTACATATTCTGTGAATTACTTTCTTCTCGAAATTGTGAAAGACTGTAAAGCTGTGCTTTATACACCAAAAGAATACGGTTTCATGGAACAAGCTGATACCCAAAATCTCTGGCTTGCTGGTAGTGGAGGGCATCCAGAGCCACAAAACTAATGTGCACTCACATACAGAATAGAACACAATAGGCAAGTCTTGCAATTTTTCTAGTCCCTGTCATAAAAGCCATAACAAATGGGGATGGAGCATTAGGAACTCATGCATTTGTTTATTCCCATCTAAACCTCCACAGCTCTGCTGGGTCCACAGTTTACAGTAGGCTCCAGGGGCATGAAAGCTCCTAATGCATCCCTAGGTTACACATTGGCATGCCCAGAGTTTGGGCTTCCAAGCAAAAAATTCTTTTACAAAGAAGTGAGGAACTTGCCAGTTTTTTTCTTCATTATGGGTAAGTCAAAACATCCAGCTGCATTTGAAAAGTTGCTGCTTTGACAGTGGTTTTTATTGCTCTGTGGAGCATGTGCAGTTGTTAGCATACCCAAATGTACTGTCCAAAGTATATTGTATAACTCTCCAAAAACAACTGCACATGTCTACAAATCCAGCCTGCAGCAGATTTGGTTGTTAATGTCAGCTGCTTTGCTGAGGTTGCTCATCTTTCTTTTCTGCTATAATATCAGAAAATGAACTGCCTTTTTGTCTATCAATAAGGAAAGTGATAAGATGACTGTGGAGTCTGATCAGCACTTTGCATCTTTTTGAAGGCATAAATGAGATTCTAGTGTTTTCTGAGTTTGACTAACAATTTCTATCTTTAAGGCAGCTTGGTTGCTCTGAGATTGCTGGTTTAACTCCTGCATAACACAGTGCTGCCGACTGTGGATCACTGTAATGGCTCTTTTGCTATCCTTCTTTCACCGCAGTGCAGTAGGGCTACCCTCTCCAGAACAATGTACTTACCAGTTATTTCAAGATTGGGAGAAAATAATTATAAATACTTTTCTTTATTTTGATCACTGAGCTGCAGAAGACCATAAATACTTGTGTTGTTCCTCATTTGGGAGCAAATGGTTATAACAATCCTGGCTGTTCATTCTAGGATGATTATAAACCATGGCTTGCTCATTCTTTCCTCCTTATTTGTTACAGCCTCTTGCTAGATTGCCTCAAAATAGCTGCTCCTATGCCAGACTTAAGATAACTTTATCTCCTAAGGTTTCACAATACAATTGTGCATTAAAAGGGGATATGTTGAACAAATTGGTATTTTCTTCCAGCTTAGTCAGGTTATTTGGTTACATTTTAAGCTTTGATTCCACACAGACCGAATCTTCCACTCATTAACCAATTATTTTTAAATAGAATATTTATAGATCATAATTTAGTATGCATTTTCTTGAGAAAAAGGGCAAATTAATACATGTAAACATGGATGAATCTATTTAAATATGCTGTCCACAAATCCTTACAATATGTAAACAACATTTGTTATGCCTTGGAGATAACATATGATTGGACTCACGAGACCCTGTTTATCCTACCAAACATTTTCTTTTATAACTTCAAAGGGAATTTTATATATTTATGGCAATAGCAGGGTGTTAAGTGCAGCTAGACAGAAATTATACCTCAGCTATTTAGTTAATGCCAATAGGGATTAAATTAGATTTTATAGCTGTTAGTAGAAGTCTGTTTTGTAGCTAACAAGTGGGATTTTTAAATCCTGGAAAGCATAATCCTATTATAAAACTGGCAGCTGAATTAACATTATCTAGGAAGCAAGTCTTCACGGATTAACATTTTTTGACATTAACAAAGAAAAACTAATGCTACAGGGATATTAGATGCTTTTCCCAAAAGTAGGGGAAAAAAGAAAGTGAATATAGGACAAGATACATGGCATAAATAGTGAAGGAAGGAAAAATGGAGTGAAATATGCATGAGGTGAAATCTGGGAGTGGTCATGTTCTGCCTCAAATACAAAGGAAATACACTGAGTAGGAAGAGATACCACAATTGGTAATTCATATATAACCAACACATTGATTTGTATGTGCCTTGTGGCTAATTCCCAGTTATCCAAATGAGCACAGGATAACCACCAAGGCCTTTTCCTGTCCTGGGAGGCTGTCTCTGCATTCCAGTTGTAGGAAGACTGACAGCAGTGCAGAAGGAACACTCATCCCTTTACTGAAAGGCCCATCAAGCTGTTCCACAGAGACCCTGATGAAGTTCTCCTTACACACTTTGAAGAACAGTTCTGGGACAGTTGCTGTAGGCAGTACAGGGGATGAGTGGGACAATGAACTTTCTTGTCCTGCAATACATAGACTGAATAGCTATAAGGGTACGTACCATGTTATATTTCAATTAAAAAATCTTTGTCCTCATCACAGTTGCAGAACAAAACTTTCATTACTTAAAACTGTGAATTATGCATCTCCTGTAAATTATTTTAAAGGTTCTGCAGTTAGAATCCGAGGCTTTACTTAATCACAGTAGCAGCATTGAAATCATGAAATTAGTAATCTTCTGTGTGGATGGCTAAGAAGAATCCACTTAATAAACTTACCAGTCACAAAAACATGACAAACAATTTCTTCTAGATTCTGCAACATCATATTCAGTGTTGTTGACCCAGTACAGATTTTACAGTAACTTCTTTTGGTTTCCATCTTGTCTCATAAATTTCTTCTTTCTTATCAAATAGACCTTTGCAATAATTACAAATGAGATTGTGAAATATCTAAGTTGCCAAACTATCTATCCTTCTCTGAAGGCAGTGCCATGAGGAAGAACCTTGGAACCATTATTTCAGTGGGAAAACTCACATCATTTGGCATCAACAGCACCAAGATTTATACCCTGTTGTGTACATTTTGCACCAATGATAATGAACCCTAATAGGAATGGGAAAGAGTTGTTCGCCCTCTCTTGTGTCTCTTTTTCAAAAATCTGTCCTCCAAATGTGTTTTTTAATTCCATATGCAACAGTCTGTAAACCTGGTGCTTTAAAGTACACAGGGATCTTTTAGCCATTGCCACAGCCCTCTGAGGTGCTGGGAGTGTTCAGAGAAATGGGAGTACAATGTGCCTGTGATTTCTCACATCAGGAAGGACATGAACTTGATATCTCCCAGAAGTACAAGGTCCTTAATAAAGGATATATCTTTCCTTACCCCCTAAGTAATCAGCAATGCTATGGTGTTTTGTTTCCAGGTTTGCTGTTAGAGTTGGAAGGTATACAGACTTGGCCCATAAGACAGGTCGTTTTTAAAATGTTCATCTATCTCCTCACTTTGTGTCAGTAGGTTTAGCTCTTCCTTTTTCATATGGAATCAGCTGTCAAATGAGAAATAAAGAAAAGTTATGTGGAATGAGACTCATATGACCAAGGAGTTGCAGCCACATCACCTGACTGGATACTCATCATCTGCTGCCTTCAGTCTCTAGAAGAGAGAGCTGGAGATGCAAGGGGGCCATGGGCTTACTGAGCAGAAGACCCTTCCTCCAGATGATCCCATGCTTGCTGTGACTGGCTGCTGCCTGCCTGTGAAAGAGTTGAATGGGGAGGAAGGGATGGAGAATGCTTAGCTCTGCCACCCAGCACTCTTGTATCTGAGTGTGTGTTTTTCTGGAGTAGGTGCTTTGTAGAAGCTCGTTGAGGGCCAACATGTGGAAAATAGCATTGCCTGAGCATTGCCAGCCAGGGCACCTGACCTCAGAATCTGGCTTCATGTTGTCAAATTTGCTTATCATCTATGAGGTACAGTGGAAGTGGTGAGGAGAAAAAGAAATGCCCAGAAATGTGAAGGTGGGTTGTGGTTTTCAGTGCTTGAGGCTGTTACAAGCAGCCCTGCACACATATGCTTTACTTTGTAGCTAGAGGTGATTCATGCAGCCTCTGAGAAGTGCTTGATGTGAATTGACAGAAACTAGCAGAAAGAGCAACTGGCTTCTAGCCCCTGACAGCAATTCCCATTCCTGGTCAGCAGACATCACCTCTTCCTACATCCACCTCTTCATTGAGGTCTGGTGCTACATAGCAAAACATTGCATGGCTCATGCCTTCATGGGGGAGATGCTTCCTGCAGGAAGACCAGCAGCTCTTCGCCATAAGCATGGGCTCTCAGAGACCTCCCCTGTTTTGTTTTGGTTTTTTTGGCCATGGACTCTCTGGGATTTCATTGTGCTGCTAGTGGTGAACAGAGCCATAAGTCTCACCTTTCAAAGCCATATAGTGTTGGAAAGCAGACTAAAGTAAAAAAATATTATAATAATAATGTATGTTGTACATATTTAACGGGCAGTGGCAGGAAGTCCAGGTAATGGCAAAGGTGACATCTATGAGCTGGTTGTGTCCACTGCCGCTGGAGGTAAGGAGGCTCTTTTCCAGTGTGGTCCAAGAGTTCGTAAGTGGAAGACAGGGTTTGAGGAAATACCATGGAAGCAAATGAGGTGCTGCTGAGGAACAGTGGAACAAAGCAGCAGCCTCTCAGCTCAATGAAGTCTTGCCTGGGGTTTCCCATGAGGCTGCCTATAGGCCCTTTTTGTACTCTCCAATAAAAGAGAACTTGTGCTACCTTTTAAATTGGCAAGTTACACACTTGCAAGTTACACACAAGGAAGTTCCCACCTTGTCAGCCAGACAAGTGGCTTTCTTACACCCTGAACTCCATAAGTGCTTAGTAAACTTGGCATGTGTAGTAAATCTGCTATGCCTATCAAGCAGAATTCCTTGAGTGAAGCAGAGCATTTATAGAATTGTGTCCTTTTTTTTTGTTTTACTGATGAATGTATCTGGCAGGGGAAACTAGAACTTCCATTTGGGATCGTTTGTCGCATTAGCACGTTTCCTTTGAAGTTGCTTTATGCAGCAGTGTCAAAAGCTTTCTCACATCTTGACTGCCTCCACAGTCTCTCAACACCTCTCTCAAAGAAAGTGGCTAAAGCTGGAGATTGTATTTCAGGAGCAGCTCCACCAGTGCTGAGTAATTATCATGAAATCATGACATCAGCTTGTTCTGTCCTGTCTTCTTCTTTACCCAGCTAGAATTAATAGATACCGTGAACAATAGACTTTGTTCTTACCTCATCATGCAGCTTCACAATTTCAGGTATTTTGAACCATCCTTAGCACTGGAACATGTTACAGTTGCCTTGAGTTAACTTTAGACAGCTGCATTCAAGAGTGCTATTCCCACCCACACTGGTAATCCCTGAATGTGCTCTTAAGTGCTTGAAAGTCTGCTTTTTTCCCTATTCAGGAATGTTTCTGTCCTCTTCTGGTAGCTTGTTGTCTCTTTCATGCCACGGTTATCAGACATATATCTTCTGTCTGAGGGCCTTGAGCAACCAAAATTTGCCTAGCAGACTCTGACAAGAGACACATGCAAAGTAAATAAGCCATGGCCTTTTTATTTAAAAATGGCTAGGATAGGAAAAAGGAAATAATGGTCATGTCCACAGTGGCATGGGTAAAAGGCTTACTGAAAGCTGAGGGATCAGGGTCAGAGGGGAAGCCAGAATATGGGAATGTCTTGAAGGTGACTGATCAAGGAGAGACTGTGGACAAATATTTCTTTAAACAAATGCAGGAAGTATCTCAAATTCTTTCCGACTCTCATGGAGAACTTTAACCATGCTAGAATCTAATGACAGGAGCAGCTGATTTGTCACAAGAAACCCAGGTTTCTGGAATGCAAGAAAGACAAATTTTCGGTGCAAGTGCTGAGCAACTAACTAAGGGAGATGTTTTGCTGGAATCCTGAATGAAGATGAACTGTCAGTCAATAGCAGTATTGACTGCAGGAGCTGTCAGATGCTGAGGTTTATGATCCTGAAGGCATCAAGGAAGGCAAAGACACAAGACTTCAGCTGGTAGACAGAACTGATTCCACATTAAGCTTTTCCTGAAGGCAAGGGAGCTCATAAGGGCTAGTCAGACTTCAGTGACAATCTGCACAAAATGCAAAAAAAAATCATTTGAAGGGTGGAAGAATAGGCAGGCATGGCAGACAGCTTGCTGAACAGAGAAGTCTTGATTTAACTCAAACTCAAAAAGGAAGCAGGTAGGAAATGGATGCAGGAATGGGCTACCAGGGAGGAATAGAGAAATATTACCTGGGTATGTGAGGACATATATAAGCACATAATAATGAGGAAGGCCAACGACTGGCTGGAATCAACAGCCACAGCCTGCCCGAAGGAAGATGCTGACTGGAGACAAAGGGAATAAAGTCTTTCCCAAGCAGGTGGTCAGACATTGGAAGAGGTTGTTCAGAGCACTGGTCTATCCTTGCTCCATAGGGGTATCCAAGCCCTGGCTGGGTGAGGCCCTCATCAGCCTGGTGTAGAGTGGTAGTTAACCCTGCAGATGGAGGCAGATGGATGAGATGGTCTCCTGAAGTCCCCTTCCTTCCTGAAACAGACGTGTGATTGCATGATTTTCCTACTGATTAGAAAACTTGTCCAGGAACCCAGGAGCATAGGCCTATTTGTCCTTCTCTGGAGTGATGACAGCAGCACTCTGCTTGCTAAATAAAACTCTGGTGCTCCATCTGTATGTATGCACCCCTGTGGTAGAGACATCCTCCACCTTGCTTTAAATAAGTAGATATTTACTGGGCTACAGACCAAATCTAGGCCTGAAGCTGACTTTCTAGCTTAGTGGTCAGGACATGAACCTAAGAGAAGACAGACCTGGATTTATATCTGTGCTCCAGGGACAGCTTGTACATTTTGGTCTTTGGCTTCTTTTTTCAGCATCACAGTGCATGCATTCCTGTGTTGTTCTATTCCTGGTTTACTACCATAATCAAGAAATCAGATCCTCAATAGACATGAAGCTGGTACCATTGCTATACTACTAGGGAAATTTTCATTTTTGTGTTTTCCTAATAGCCTGCCAGCTCCATGAGCAGCTTGTCCTGTTTAAAGACCTTGAAAGAATTCGTGCAATTTTTACTGCTTTTCTAATCGTAACTGGAAAATTATATATTTTACTTATAACTGGCGAGAGCTATTTTTTCCCTCCCTCTGTGCTCTTCCCTCACTTGTTGCAGTTTGATCAGCAATTCAAGCCAGTTCCTCCTTTTGTTGGAAGTGCCTGGATAGACACCGCAAGTATCAGAAGAATTACAAAACAATGTGCTTGAAGCTGCTGAATGCAGCAGCCAGTTAGTACCAGTTTCAGTGAGGCTAAGCAAGTGTTCCCCAGATCCCATTAGCAGGTCAACTTACCTTACCGTTAGCCTGAGAATTACCACCTCTTACTGTCCATAGCCATATATCTTGTTAGCAAATTAAAGGCAAGATTTCTCAAAGTCAGAATTAAAAGCAAGAAGCTTGCTGTCACCTTTTTTTTCAACAGAAGTCAGGCACTATGCTGTTATTTCAAATTCTGTCCATCTACAGATGTTTCTATGAAATGAACTGCTGCAAATGCTTGGGCATCTTGTAGAATTAAGAGGCAGACTTCACTGATACATGTTTTATTTGCAAGTAAAAATTCAAAGAACTGTATCACTCATCTGGGCTGACCCACATGTGAGGGTCTGTATGTTTTACTGATCCCTTTGTAGAAGGTGATGGAGGAGGAGGAGCAGCTCAACTGGGTTAAGCACAGTAGATGGCTTAGATGGGAGCTTCTGGCTACCCTGCTGCTCTTGCAGTTGATTAGCTGTTTTCAGTAATTATGCATTTCCATCAGGGGTGCAATGTTATCACCTCTGGTAATGAGATTACTCCCATTTCATACAAGTGTAATGTTCTGCCGGTTCCCTTTTGGCACTTTACACGTTTCTGTGACTTGCGCTTTCAATGCTTGCTGAGGGTTCACTCCATCTTCTCTCCTATGGACTCATCCAACCATGCAAATGGGTTCCCCAGCATTTGTCAGTCTCGTGGAAGCAACTTATAGGCCTGCCAAGGTAGCCTCACAGCACGTTCAGTAAAGAGCTTGCTTTGCAGTAACCACGGTGAACTAGTTCCAGGATTTTTTTGTTGTTGCTGTTGTGGCTTTTTCCCAAGTGGCTGCACCAGGCTATCACAGAATGGGGATTACATGTCTTTCACTTACGTGAAAGCATCTCTGTAACCCCTGACATAGCATCCCAAAGCATGGCTTTGGACCCCATTCACCACAGTAGGAAAGGCACCGTCCTTTCATCACAATATTGAAAAACTTGCAGACCTTGCTTGGATTTCCTAAATACAGAGTACTCATTCCCCAAAGCACTGTTAAAAATCATTATTGTCAATTATAGGACAAGCCAGAGAAGTGGATGCTGATGTAGCATCTGACTCAGACCCTGATTTGTCCATTCTTCTGGTTGAAATTTCCTGGAAATTTTTTAAATAGCAAGAAAGAGAGATACCGTACAAAAGGAGAAGTAAGTCATTGAAGAAGGTACAAAATTGTAATGCACGCTTCTGGAGCATAACAAAGAGGAAGGAGTATGCAGTGAAACATTATACTGCACGGAGCTGCAGATTCCAGGCATTCCTTTTGATGGAGCCTCTGAAGGAAGTATAGAGGCTGTGTATCCCTTTTGAGGCAGCTTTACAGGTCACAGATCTGGCCTAAACAAAAGTATTTTTTTCTAAACTACTCCTTTCATTTTCCTCCTCCTCGTGTCAGGACTCCAGCAGAGTTTTGTAAGCAGTCCAAGGGCCATCCTGGCAGCTTCTACCTCCCTGCCTCTGGGGACTGATTCCAGGTCATAGATCAGAGGGAAGGTATACTTCACAGAGTGCCTTGGCGCAAGCACACCTCCTTTCATAGTTATTTTTTTTTCCTTCCAGAGTGTGGCATGAAAAGGGCAACACTGTAGTCTTCCAATCAACCACCTCCTTAAAATAAACCCCATCATCACAGTATCTTTCATGTAGACATCCCAGGGAGTAAGCTGCATGGTGCAAAGAAGGGCATCTGGTTTTCACCCTGTTCTGGAAATCTAGTGAGTACATAAATGTGGGTTTTGCCAAGAAATATAAATGCAAGTGCTTGAGCAGCAGCCTTGGAGTGTGGAGACATCCTTGACTCCCCATGTGGTTCCAGAAGCCATGTGACAAGTTCCTTTAATGCTTTTTGCCATTAAAATCAATCCAAGATCCCAAAAGATAAGCTATGAAATTCCCCTTCAGTGTGAAGCTGCCAGATTTCCAAAGAGAAAGAATCCCATCAGGAGACCAGAAAACAATGCTACCTCTGCAGAAAACCTCTCCCTATCATTTCCAAAAAAAGGCCTTCATCCTGAAGGGCTGCTAAAACCAAGTTATGCCAAGCAATGGCATTTAGGGAAAAAGACACTGAACGTGCCTTCTTTAAGAATGGGAGGACCTCCCACACCAAGAGGGGGCACAAAGGAGCTCCCAGACCAGGCCTGCCACTCAAGGGAACAGTCTCCTCCCTTCCTGCTTTTTCATGTAGCTCTTGCCCACCACCCTTGTTTGCAACATTCTAAAATCGAACAGGGTGGTGGAGTTGCTTTCTTTGGGCTTTAGAGAGTCAGGCTTTTGGAGGACCAGGCACCAGCTGTGACGTTAAATTGATAAGATCTACATTTCAACAGAATGAGACGTGTAATTCACCCTTGAAAAGTAAGAAGCCATATTTCTGAGAACCTGCTATTCAAGAGAAGATTTGGCTATGCTCCTTAATTCAATCTAATCTACTCAGACTAATTATAAGCTCATCTCTTCTCTAGCTGAGAATAACAGTAATATTATTTTAAAAATCATATAAAATTTGAGATTTTTTTCAGCATTGCATGAGGTCACTTAGCCAGGGTCATGTAAATGCTGTGAAGACAAAACCAGATTTTCATTGGAAGGGTTTGATAAGGGACTTGTATTGTTGCAGAGAGAAACACACTTGGAAAATCTCACTATTGAACTTGTTACTTCATGTAAAGCAGTAGCTGCAATAGTAAGAAAAAAAATCACATCTAATTTCCTGAAAAGGTGGAAAGTGGAGAGATTATATTTTCATAGCAGTTGTATCATTAACTCTTTGAGATTCCAGTGTATTTCAGTGATCTCTAAACACAGCTGTACAGTAGAAGTGCCAGTGCTGGCACAAACAGCATCTGAGAAAGTTCCCCATTGTGCCAAGACTGTGACATTGCGTTCTGCTGGAGATCTCTTTGGCTTCGTTTCATGCATACCTAGCAGATTTAGCAGATTGTGAAAATGAATGTTTTTCATTCTCATGGCTGATTTTTGCATGCATCTGTTCACTCAGCTAAACCTTAGTTACATGCTGCTATGAGAATGAAAGGGTATAATTTTTTCCTTGGAAATTGGGATTGTTTCATGCACCACAATTTCTGCTTAAGGATCCTGCACAGCAATTGTGAAACACTTGTCTCACTAATGTCTTAGAAAAAATTATAGCTACAGGGATGCATTTCTCTCTCCTTCTGCATGCATATCTGGGCTCCATGTAGTAGGAATTATGTACATAAATCAAGAGAAAAGTACTCCCCCTAGAACGGAAAATACCTGTTGGCAGGTACCAAAAGATAAATATTTAAACATGGCATTTGCATATAACATTAATAAACCCACACTGATTATGTCGCAAATTCTGTATTGTAATTCACGGTGCTTACTTCATATACCAGGTTGCAAGTTACTGTGAGTGCACAGAGTTTGCCAAATTGTTTGAATATTGTAGCTGTGCTATATTACAGGGCTTACATAGGTATTTATGTGCTGAATGCTCCTCATTTTATTTTTTTTTGAAAAAACATAGCCGGGCAATTAGGTCGATACAATGGGCTGGAATAGGGTTATGAAAGAAAATGGATGTATGTGACACTCCAGCATTAACAGTGTTTGCACTCTCACTTCTTAAAAGTTACCTTTCTAGCATGTAATATTTTTATGCTGTAATTTCTCTGTGTTAACCATTCTAAATAATCTTTAATATTAATATTTTCCATAAATGAGGAGTTAAAATGACTTAACCACATTCTCATAAGAGACCTAGGCAAAGACAAAGGCTGAGATTCAGATAGCTCGCAGCCCCCTCAGCCCTTGCAACACTGCTAGTAAACAGCAGAAGTCTGGAGTTTTTCTTCAAAATTATTTGTGTTCTGCAGATTTGTATTGCCTTTGTTGCAGAGATGTACTTCTCTGAGCCTTGTCTCCATGCCACCAAAATTAACATGCACCATCTAAAAGGTAAAGACAAGGATACAAAGGCAAAAAGCCATCAGTAGGAGCATTGTGCCCCACAGCACTCTTAGCACATTTGCTTCTTGTGCATCCAAAGCACCCATTAGACCTTTATATCACACTTCAGAGACTGTAATTTCTTTCTCCATAGCATAAAGTTTACTGGTTCTTCTCTTTTCTAAGGCACCCTGTTTGCTGAGTAGTCACACAAAAGGAACGGAGCTAAAAAGTGAGTCACATTAGTCATGCTGCGTAAGGTCCAGTGAAGTGGATTTCCAATTATTGCTAATTTATTCAAGGGTAAATTGTTGCACTGCGAGGGGCTAGCAGTAGGGGTGGGTGCAGAGCCCAGCAGGCGCCTGGTGGGGCACGTCGTGCTCAGGCTGTCATGGTTGCTGCATCTCCTAGGGCCTGGCTTCAAGCTGCAAGCACACACATGCAGAGGCCCCTCTGTCACCTCACAGAAGGATGAAGGGAAGATTGGGTTTTGTTTTCCCCTTGCTCCTCTGTGCTCGCTCTGGGGACCCAGATTGCACACAGGAGCTGAGCTAGACATGGTCACAGGAATGTCAGGTCTGCCTTTGTGGCTGTGTCCTACCAGAGACTTCTGTGAGGATGGGGTGCTTCCTGCTCACTTGTGTCACCTGAGCTGCTGTCCCCTCTGGTCTGGGAGTATGTCATGGGGGAGGAGAGTACCATGATCCAAGGCTATCCCATAGCAGTTCTGCAGGGCTATGGGCAATATCCACAGCCCCAAGAGGTCTCAGGGTGAGCCTCCACTGTCACACGTACTTGGCTGTGCCCAGCCACAGAGACAACACACCTCTCCTACCTTGCTTGTGCCCTGACACAGTGTTGCTCCTTTAGCTTTGCCATCTGCATGGGTTCCAAACCATTGCACACCAGGCACTGCTCAGCTCTCCATTATCTTCCATCCAGCATCCATGGCTCTAGTAAGGACGTGTAGGAGAATTTGTGTTTCATTTTCAAGACCCTGTCTTGTGCAAGCTAATTATACATATGCTGTCCATGTTCTGGGTAGGAAATGTCCCCACTCACCTCGTAGAGCTACTAGTCAATGCTTTCTTATGCAACTGGAAAGCTCATGTGTGTGGGCACCTCAGCTAGTATCATCAGAGCACTGAATCAAAGATACCTGTGCAATTATTAGCTACACAGCCTTGTGGTTGAGACCAGCTGGTTTGGTATTAGTGGCAAGCTGTGTGTTTCTGGCTGGGCGAAGTAGCTGCCCATGGGAACCAAGTCTATCTGGGCTCTTCCCCAAGACCCACTCTCTCTTCTCTGACTAAAGGGTATTGCCCAGTTGAGCTTGCCAGCCTTTCTCTGCAAAGGAGCTAGCTAGTGATTTTCACTGTGTCTAGTGAACTTCTGAGGACCTTCTAAAAAGCTGAGGATATTTTCAATGAAGTTTAACATGCTGCTTTAAAAATCTCATTTAGTCCATCCAAACCTCTAAGTTAAAGACAATTAAAGTATTGTTTCATAGCAATTTTCTCTGCTCAGATATCACGGTGGTACTTGCAGAGCCAGAAAGGCTATATTTTCCTTCTTAGATGAGGAAGAAATACAGTGAAACAGGTGAGGTTTGGAGCTTTACAGGTTGGAATTAATCCTGCTGTCTCTTGCATTAATTTAAAATTTCCGTCCTGTTAAAGGAAAACCATGTTTCTTCAAGGAAAAAAATGCCCTTAGATTTTTACAACCCTTCATGCTAAGGGGTAGCAAGAATAACCAATCTTATTTTGCCAGTTCCTATATACTCTGTGATGCTTTGCAAAACTTTCCTGCACATTTTTAATATGTGTGTGCTAATTTGTCATGGAATTACAGGTTTGGGCAGAAGGTTGTAAAGTGTTTACATTTGTGAAGATTTTGTTAAACTGGAATGCTGCTGTATTCTCCACTGGTCTGATATTTTGCATAATGGAGATGTAAGTTTGCTTCCCTTCCCCTTTTTTCTGTTTCCATTATAAAATGTAAGAGCCGAGAAGCAATTAGAAATGGTGTTTTTCTTTTGGCAACTAAAAACTGTTAATAGTTGGAAAGTTATGTTTGCGGCATAGATTGCTAATAAAATTCGCCTCTTCCTGCCAAAATCAGAGAGTCCAATTTTCAACATCTCCCCGGTCTCTCTCTCTGCACGAGCCATTCACACCGAACTCGCTGCACTTCTGGCTGTTTTGCTTGTGCACTCTGTCAAAAAATATTTTCTGCATCTCTAATTTCATCAAGATATGCTTGACTGCGAGTGTCAGCATCACCGAGCAGTACTGTTTAATTCAAAATTCACTGCGTCCACGGCTGCGGCAGCTGAACAACTGAAATATCAGTGAGGAACCAGACCACCAAGGTGCTGCGGTTTGTTGGCGTGTTTGTGCAATTAGGTGGGAAACGTCACTCTTGTGTGACTGCCCGTGCTTCAGCAGTGCTCTGTTGACCATATAGCAACCATTTCTGGCATTTACGTCAGCAAAAGGTTGTATGTAAAAAGCTCAGGATGTAATGGTTGTATGCACCATACTATGAGAAATAAAAAAATTCTCTCTTTTCTTCTCCCTTAAGTCACAGTAGCACATTTTTAAATAGCAGTCTGCAGTGATATTTATCTCATCTGTGCAATTGCCAAGGTATTTCTTACTCTGAGATATAGTCAGCAATGTTCAGGCTTTGGTAGTCCTGAAGTCAGATATGAGTAGGATGGCAAAGGTAACAGCAAAGGCTTGAAAAAAATAGATGGAAAGATATGGGGTGTCTGCTTGTCCCTCAGATATGGATTGTTTCGGGGAACATCAGTCTTTTTTGAAGGGAAGCTGTAACATTCGTGTGTCCTCACTTTCATTATTGATTGTGATCTACCTTGGACACAATGGTGTTCTTTCTCCTATCCTGGCTATTTTGTTGTCCTTATTTTATTGCCCCGCACAATTAGGTTTTTGAACACTGGTATGCTGGGAGAGGTAGATGCCCAGGTTATGAAGTGAGTGACATCAAGACATTGCACTTCTATTCAGAGTTGGCTTTGGACATGGTATTGTGCAGTGAGGGGTCACATGTTGGGAGCAGGCAGCTGCCTGGACCCTCAGAGGTGTGGGGTACAGCTGGGCTGGTGTGGCCCGACATGGAAAACAGGCCAGTGAACTCAGTTTACATTGTGTGTAAATCCAACCATTGCTGATCTTCCCCTGAATATATTTAGCAAGGGAATTGGGTTTAGTGGGTGATTGTTTTGAATGATGAGCTGTTCATTACATCTGTTTTCCTTGACTACTGATGTGAAATAATTGACAGATGAAATGTGAGAGGATAATTTCATGTTTCACACCAGTGAGTCCATTTTATTTGGTACCCTTCTCACTTGAGTGGGGAAGACTAGTATCATATGAATCCTTGCCTAACTGAATGGTGAATCAGCAGGCCAATGATGAGGTCATACCAAGACCTCCCGAAAAGCCTTTTATTGTTGTTTGGGTTGGGTTGGGTTTTGTGTCTGAGTAGGTTTCATGATGCAGCATGCAGTGTAAGTACTTTCCCCTTGGTTCAGATTTATTCCTGGTTGGCACTGTCAAGGATTGCAACTCTCTGACAGAAACAATACTTGGTAGCAGCCCTTTTTTTGCCAGGTTTAGCAGAGTCACCAGTCGTTGGTCAGACACAGACAGTGGCCAGTTCTTGCAGTCCAGGGATAAAATCTTTGTCTTGTGGATGAGCAGTGCTTGCATGAGCTTGTTAGGGAAAACAGGGTGCTTGGGCTCTGCCTGCATCAGACAAGCCTAATAAATTTATCAGATTATATTTAATCAGAAGAGAAGGGCCAGACATAAGTGAAACAAAACCTATGGTAGGTTTTATTCTGGTAGGTGGGCCTGAAGTATCCTTAACTGCTTGCTTTGCTTCAGATGCAACTGGCACATAGCAGAGGGCAGCCCTGTGTGCTGTGAAATGAAATGACTGATCCAAACCACAGCAGGTACTCGTGGTGGAAATGAGACCTCAGTCACAAGGAACAGCTCCCCAGAGCAGTCATCGGTGCTCACAAGCTGCTGCCCAGTGCAGGAGCTTGCAAAGCAAAGCAAAAATGCAAAAATTCCCCTCCTTTCTCCACTACAGATTGGAAGTTAATTTTTGTGTTATAATCCTGAAGCTTCATGAAGATCTATAAAATAATATTTGTCTCATATCTTTCAGTGGCAGTGCTTGACTCTGAAAATATAACAGTATTTGCTTCTGCTGCCCCCATGGCAGAAGAGGGTGGGGGAGTCAGAGCATGGCTGCTAATGTGAGCACAACATTGGTGACACCATCCTAGCATTTAGAGTGCTAATCCTTTCCGTATTTCTGAGGTGCCTGTCTGTAGGGTTTCCTTGATGCACCAGTGCTCTGGGAATAGAGCAGATTTCTAACTTACAGAGGGCTCTGCGCAGTCGCCACCTCACACACTCCTAGCACAAGATAAATAATTGCTCTACATTTCTGCTTCTATCAATGGTACTATTCTCGTGGCTGTTCCCAGTCCCAATGTTCAGTCTCCCTGCCAGCAGGTGCGGGAAGCTCAGCGAGGGTGGTCCAGCTCAGCACACTCTGTGAGAGGGTATCCTGTGTTTCTCAATAACAGCTTCTCCAACCGGCGGATGAGCCCCAGAGGGAGTCCTAGACAGTCCTGTGCTGGGCAGGAGAAGTTGGCAGCGACACAGGGCCTCAAGGATGTAGTTTATAAAGCCGGGAAAAATTCCCCTCCTGTAGTGCGGTGCTCTGTGCCAAGGCCATCATCCTTCCAGCCAAGGCGGGCTGGATGGGTCTCCCACAAGAGCCTGTCAACCCCTTTCATTAGGCAGCCAGAGGCGCTGCTGCTGAGTGATGCACGGCACCTCCTTCCACCCCATGCGTGCTTCCTGCCAGCCAGGGGAACGAGAGGCTGCGCTTAGAAATCAAACTCCGGTTTTTCTGCATGATTGTGCAGGGCATATTGGTCTTAGTAAACACCGGCTCCCCTTTATTTATTTATTTAAAATAAACGGTTTTAGTTGGGTTTTTTCCTGGCATCAGTGGTTTTGTTCTCACCGCCCCATACCCTCCTCCAGATGTGTGAGTATGTGGGGGATTGTTCGGGATGTGGATTTCAGGGTTTTGTCCATCTCATTACAGTGAATGCATCACCTGCGTGACTCAGTCATTCTCTGGCTGCCTGGGGAGAGAGGCCTTCAAGAGCAGTTGCAACAATAATCCTGTCTCATTACGGCCCATGGCACTGCTGCTGTGAAAGTAGGCAAGCTAGCAGATCTCCTTCTTAGAAAATACCAGTCTAGCCGTGCGGAAAAACTACCTTGTATTACTGGGTAGTCAACACTATATTGTGGACTTCTGTAGATGGGGTAACTTAAATCACAATAATTAAAATGAAAAAGTGATGCCAGGATAGACCAATTTCCTTTTCCTTCATCTGATATCTACAGTGGGGAAAGAAACTGCAAAAATCTCTGTTGATGACAAAAGAAAAAATCAAAATAGCCCACAAGTGTACTAAATATTTGTAAAAAGCAAATTTACAAAATCCTCATATTTGTCTGTGTTTGTCTGGTGATCTTTTCCCCTGCATATGGGGAAAGATGTTCAGACTGTGTGCAGTCAGTGGGTCCTACTTTAAGTCACTAGCTCAGTTTGTCACCCTTGTGGTCCGCCAGGCTTTTCCAAATCACAGCCCATTCACTGGCATTTCCTTCATGCCACACATCTTCTGTTGAATACCCATCCTTCAAGTACAGGGCTGGAATAAGATTAGGTGAAAATTTAGGAGATCCCATCCATAAGGAAGAACTGTGAACTGTCACTGAAGGCTCTTCCTGTGAATCCATCTCTTCCTATAAATACATTAAGAACCACTGGGAAGGGTGGTTCTATTACAGCCTTTGTCCTGCTGTAGCCACCATCATGGGGCAGCATAAAGCTGCTTCCCTCAGCCCATCCTGCAGTCATGGCTTCCCCAGAAGCTTTTCCCTTTGCCTGCTTCCAGGCCTGACCAAGGAGCTCCCTGGAGCTGCATGGGGTCGTCCAAATGGGGCCTTCTGGAGCTGGAGTTCAGTTCACTCGCACTCCCACTGAGTGGCCAGAATGGCACTGCCGTATTTTAGAGAATTCACTGCAGGAACATCCTCCCAAACTGTAGATGTCCTTGCCAAGGAAGGGTATTCAAGCTTATGTTTTCCATAAGAAAGATGCTTCCTGAGCAATTAATTTTTTTTCTCTGATTCTCTGTATTAAATTTTTTTTTAGAGGAGAAAATATTTCTTCATGTATGTGACTGTGTATTTTAAATATAATTAATGGGAAACTAGTCTTTTTTTCTCCCTCTAAAGAGTTGAATTTATACATTTTAATATGAAGATATTCTCAGTAGGGAGCAGGAGCCTATCATTGGCTCCTACTACAGGCAACACAAACTGCAAATCTAAAAGAAAGCGCTATGGCACAGAAAGGAGGAAGCGGATTTTAGATGCAGAGGGAGAATACAAGTATTTAGACCATATCTGTAGCTATAAAGCTAGAGATAAAAGCCTTTTTCCTTTATATTTTCTTTTTATTGTTTTTTATAGTGCAGTACAATACAAACATTACAACCTGGCTGACTCCTGCAGAGATGCCAGGCACTAGCATCGTGTCCAAAAATTAGCTTTATACATATGCTAAATTAAAGATTGGCAGCCGCAGCAGCACAAATCCCATATTGGCAGCAGTTTGCAAATCCCACGTTGGCAGTCTTCTCCACATGAAAGAAGAGAGGAAATACAAAGGGCAAAAAGCCCAAGAGTCTTTCTCTAGCAAATAGCAGCGAATGGAACACAGAAACTATCTGCAGGGAAAAAAATCTCCAGATTACTGGAGATAAAAGAATATAGCCGAATCTGTGATGAGCTCAAACAAGAGCCCATTTACACCTTTCGGAGAAAGAGACATTAGTAAGCAAATGTTATTTTGGTGGGAAGGGTGGGAGTCTGCTGCCAGACAGAGGACAGCACTAGCTCCTGCATGATCTGCAATCAAGGGGGCTGGATTCTTATTCAACACTTGTGCAAAGATTCCTTTAAATCTCTTAACTTTGGCTTTTGCTAAATATATTGGGCCTAATGCATATAGGGTGAATTGGGTTCTCCTTTGCAAATTGTGTGTTTTCATTTACCTGCAGAAAAAAATTAATTGCATGTTTTATAACCTATCAAAATTGTCATTGCTTTTAATTTGTTCATCCGAACATCCATATTTTCATAATAATTTTGTTTATAATTGTGTTCAGGGTGCGTTTTACAACAAGAAGTGGTTTCTCTTACATGTATGGTTGGCAGCAGTTCTATCTAGATCTGCTTCGTTGGGATGAATTACTTAGCTCCTTCAACCTGCTCACCTATGCAATTTTGGCTGGCCTGGCTCCCTTCTTTTTGCCAGTGTTGGACATAGGTCTGGGGCATAGCATCCTCTGCCCTGTTGCATTTGGCTTTTCCAACCCATTCCAGTGTAGGGCACTGGCCACCACATCAGATAACCTGCCATGGAAACTGTGCCATATCCAGGACACTGTTTGATTTTCAGCAGCTCACACAATACAGAAGCATGTGCTGGGAGAAAACAAAGACCCTGTAAAGTGTATCAGAGATGTTCTTGGAATCTCCAGCCACCAATACCATCTCCTGTGCCATCCAGACCATGCCTGGGGAAAGTCAGACTGCAGGTAGATCTGGAATTACAGAGCACTCCAGTGTGTGTCCTGCAGGAGAGGGAGAGACAGGGGGTACAGCAAGCTAAAGTGAGGACTTAGCAGCAGTGCAAGAGCTGCAGGATGAGAAGGACCACATTCATAACTCATGAACTCCCTTGCAAAGAGGGAACAAAACCACTGCCATAGCCACCTGGAAGCTGGTGATTGCATAGCTTTCTCTACTACACTAGCAAACATTTGTGACTGCAAAGTGAAAGCCAGCAGAGCTGTTGGCCCCTTCTTCCCGCAGGTGATAGACACATGAGTTGTCAAAGTAGTCTTTGCTTGCATTGGCTTTCCAGGTGCATCAAGAGATGGGATCTAAAGGCTGGACGTGGGATTTAGATGAGGAGAAATTGTTGTTACTGTATTATTCATTAGCTGACCTCTGATAGTCATGTTCTGGACAAAGGCCCTTACGTTTTCCACTGAGGCACTCACTGAAGCCTGGCTGTGCTCCACAGTCATGGTGGCTTTCTCTGCCAAGTCTGATTTTGCACGTTCATTCTGTGGAGTCTTGTCTCAACTCTGCAGCCCTGGTTTTGTTCCCAGGGTTTCTCTAGAGCCTGTAGGACCAGCTGTGTCCTTGAGTTGTCTGCTCTTGGCTGCGGATGCCAAGATGCTTCAAACAAGAAAAATTACCAAGTGGCACGTTCCAAGCAAATCAAAAAGCAGCTCTGTTTCACACAATGAATAGTTAGACTCGTTTCCCTTTTGATATTGTGGAAATGAACATCAGTCAGAAAGCAAACGTATATTAATGAAACAATCCAGTCAAGGACTATTGATCACAAAGGGCCTGCCACTCTTTCCAGGGATCTCTGATCCAGTGTAGATAGAAGGAGAAAGTTATTTTCTTCTTGCTCATGGGAGCAGAGAATTTTTGACAGCCTCTCTGAAAGATGAATGCATCAAGACTAGCTTCCAAAATACAAGACAGTGAGGAGATAGAGCTTAGACTGACTTTTTGGTGATGACTCTGACCATTTGAAGGCATCACAAAGACCAGAGGATGTGACTTGGACCTATGCTATTCTAGGCTGACAAATGCACATCTTGGTTCATGCCAAGCATATCCTTATTCCATGCATACTGTGCCCACAGTACATTAAACCATAAGAGAAGAATTCTGGGCAGGTTTGTCTGGAAAAGCTTGCTGTGCTGGGAATCTCTTTTGTTATCTCAAGCGCAAGTTTGATTTTTATAAATTCTGATGCATTAGATGAAGTTCAGAGGAAGATCTGTAATTATGTATAGGCTTTGCTGTGTAAAATTCCTGGCTCTCACAAAATCAATATCATGTAATTCATAGCTGTTAATCCTAATGAGACCAAGCCTGTAAAGAGAAAGTCGTTAGGCCATGGAAAGTTTAGGCCCTGTGTCAGGGCCTGTTTCTGCTCCAACAGAGAATTTTTGACAGCCTCTCTGAAAGATGAATGCATCAAGACTAGCTTCCAAAATACAAGACAGTGAGGAGATAGAGCTTAGACTGACTTTTTGGTGATGACTCTGACCATTTGAAGGCATCACAAAGACCAGAGGATGTGACTTGGACCCATGCTATTCTAGACCCATGCTATTCTATGCTGACGAATGCGCATCTTGGCTCAAAACATCAAAGTTAAGCCACTCTCCTCATGAATCATCATGGCCCTGCACATAAGGGAGGGTAACCACATCCACGGGACAGCCACGTGGCTTTGGAAGGGTGGGAATGGAAAGGGAGTAAGAAGGAATCTATGAGAAATCCATGGTTAGTTGAGGAAAGTCCAGTCATTTTTGTGTACATCCACAGCTTCTGATCTGGGCCAAAGTTATCCTTTTAGAAATTTTGAACAGCCTTCACCTGGCAGAGGGACCTTATGTTGCATCAGTGCTTCACATCATGTGGTTGAAATTATTTTTAAATCTTGGATTAGGTGCTTTAATCATTAGGCATACTTCCCCGCTGACAACAGCTTTGGTTGTTGTAACTTCTTCATGGTACTTATCTAAAATGCTAGTGATGTTTCTCTTTTATTATGTTCAAGAACTTACCACTTTTATTGAAGCAATCAAACACTTAAATTATTTGTACATGCCTTGCATGTTGATTATAATTAAATGAAACTATATGTATTTATCTCTTTTAATCTCATTTTTTTTACTTTGCTCCTTTTTGCTTCTGTAGAAACTTATTTCTATTCATTATGGTCTTTCTGATGACAAAGTGACCAGAATTAGGAGTAAAAACTGGCAGTGCTGTTGTTGCTGGGCTGTGCAGAGATGGAGATGACATGATACAGCTCCATTGGCCCTTTTTTTGATTACTGCACAGTCGTACAGTACATCCCTCTCTCATTCTCATCCCTCATTAGCCACACTGCCACTTCGGCTTTGTCTTTCTCACTCATGGTCTATGGCTTTGAATTTTGTTTTTATTCTTATCTCTTCTTTATTTAATTCTCATCCTCTTGAATCTCCTTTGACTTTATTTCATGTTACGGCCACTAGAAATTTTTACTAGGATGATGTTCACATTTTCTCCAAGACCATCAACATAGATGCAAATTAGGAAAAAAAATCCAGCAGGAGTACCCTGGACACTTTTCTTAATTTAATTATTTTACTGTTTATTTCAGCTTATTATCTGCTTAACAATCTTTTCCAAAAATGCATCTTTTCCCCCTTGAACATTAATTTTGAGTGCTCAGATCTCAGTGGTAAAATATGTAAATTGCTCTGAATATGTGAGAAAATCTTGAGCAGTAAAATGCTGCTGCAATGCATAATTGTTGGAATTGTCCTCCTGACTCCACTGCGTTATTTTCCTTCTATTATATCACAATGGCATGAGCACATATATCAAAAAGCTGAAACATGCAGGAATCATGACCGTCTACTCCTCCCCCATGTCCTGTCAGTTTCTTCATCCTAGATTAGTGTCTGTTGGCTTGGGAAGCAAAGAGGGAGCAGATGGACCACAAAATGAGATTCTGTAACCTTCTTACCCAATAGATCTGCTTTCTGCATGTATTCAGACATATTTACTTACTGTAGTGACAATTATCAGTTTTATTTCTTTTAAGAAAACCAAACAACTTCAGCTCAGTATGAAAGAGCAAACTAAATTGTCTTCTGGCACCGTTACTGTCCATATAATTTCAAATCAATTAGGAGAAATGTGGCTGGATTCCTATCTGCACAATACCTGAATATGCCCATTAAATTCATAGACATGCTTAGGTATAAGGGGACAAACATAGCATGCACCTTCTCTGGACCTTTAGGTAACTTTTTGTTGTTCATAGCACAGGTCAGAAGAGCACAGTTTTTTATTTTCTGGTATACTTTGTTTGAATATATTATTTGGACAGCCAGACGAAGCATCTTTTTATTTGTGAATGAAGGGAGTTGGATACAAACTTAACCGAATAATAATAACTACAAAGCTTCAAAACCATTCTGTGATTCTATGAAAATGCATGAAGTAAAGAATTCCATTTATTCAGGAACTTGCATGTTTCCTGTGCCTCATTCAAGGTGCACCCACTCAGAGCACTAGAGGTATTTTAAATGAGAGGAACTAAATAAACGTATGGTTAGGGTGTAGCTGTGAATGGAAGCTGCCCTCAGTCGTGCAGCATGTCAGTACGACTATACATTGAGCTCAGATCCACTGCTAGTGGAGTATTCTTATAGCAGCAGAGGTCTCTACCTCTGCCTTTCATATTATCAGGATGCTGTATGTCTCATCTGGGATAGGAGACACCAGCCCTGAAAACACTGAAGTGAGATTCAGCTTGACTCTTGTAGCTCTCTAGGAAGAAGCTGTTTCAGCTGAGGGAGCTGGGTGCCTCCAAAGAACAAATAATCTCAATGCCTCAGGCAGCCACTCTAGAAGATAAATCTCCTTGCAGATATACTGACCTCTGTAACAAAACCTCTAGAAAAATCCTTAGAGCAGACACCAAACTTGTAGATGACTCAGACTGGATGCAAGGAATCCAAGTATATTGTGACAACGCGTTTGGCCAAATATAATGCAACAAGCTCCTGTAATGAAAGAAGTGCCTTCACTCTCATGCTGTGCGAATGGGACTTGTCCAACAAGTATATGGCACACATATGGCCCTGCACTGGAAGCACTGGGTATCTTCCTTCGGAAGAAAAAGAAACATGCTAAACCTAGTGATTAGAACCCAGAGTTTTAGGGTATTTAGGAACTGGGGAAAATAAAACCAAGAGGTAGAGACTCTGAGTGCAAGAATTGCCTGGCTGCCTTATATACACGAGTGCATTGCCAAGAGCTGCAGGTGTTCAATCAGACTGCTTTTATTTGAGGTGCCTAACGTGGATTTCGAAACCACCATGTAGGCAACCCGGCTTGAAAATTGACCTTAATTTCTTCTAATTGCATGTCTTATTCTTCATTATTTTTCTTGTTAGAGGCAGAATTTTGAAAGGCGATTCACTAGTGCAGCTATTTTTGACTCATCGCTGCCTGTCTTACTTTGTGTTATTTAATGGGTTCCAGTGGCCATATGCTGCAGAGAATCCTGGAACAAAGTGAGTAAACTGGGAGGCATTGCTCAGAAGGATAAATTTCACAGTTGGAAACACACTTAATACTAAGCCTTCTAACCAGTTTTTCCAGAAATCGCAAGCTTGATTGCCATGATATCTGAACATGGCATTAGCTACTCTAATGAGGAAAATAATTGATATGCTATGGAAATTAGGTCTAATTAGATCTTGTTAAGATAAATATCTCAGTTCAGCTGAAAACTTGAAGAGATACATTTTGCAGCATTCCAGATTATAAATATGACCCTTGTTCTTCACCCCCCTCTGCGTCTTGGGTTACTACTGGTAGAAATGGATGTGAAAAGCCTCCTTATCGCAATCACTACATTCTATACCCACTTGACATGGAATAAGTGACAAAGATGCTGGATAGTTTAAACTTTACATAGCTTAAAACCCATTTATTTTTTACATTGGCTTTAGACAAAGAGCCAAATTTCAGAACTGTGCAACAAAATATGTCCTGCCTATTCATTTTCTAATATTAAACAAATATATTAATGTTCATAAATTTTCAGATCCATGGCAAACAATGTTCTTCAGTGCTCTTTACCATTGTTTTCAATGACTTTAGAACAATATGCATGCCAAATTATATTAATACCATCTTAATGGAGGATAAATATTGAATGTAAATGTAAACAAAATCAAAGTTCCTTTTAAATTTAAAGGGTAAAAGAAGAAAAACAAAGTAAAAAAATATAGAAGGTGGCCCATCCAAAAGGTGGCTAAATTTCATTAGTATTTAGACCAAGCAGATGACTGATACCTCCATGTATACTTTGCAAGGTGCTGCCAAGCAATGGGCCAAACTGGTCTCCCCTCTTCTCTGGTGGAGTTCCTATGGGACTCAGAGCAAGATGAAACCTTGTGGGCAGCTGCTTTGTTTTCTTCCATCTTGCAAAAAAACACAGATCCAAAATATTTACTGTCCCGGTGGGCTGGAGTTTCCATCTTGCACACTGACACTTCTTCTGCAGTGCAAAAGAGATGGGAATCAGCGTTCTGCAATAATTTTAGTTAGACTTTTTTCATTCTCACAGAACAAGCTATTTAAAGTGAATCCTTTAAAAGTCTGTCTTCAGATATTATTTTTTCAGATCTCCTGAGCTAATGACCTGCAAGCCCTAAAACAACTTACCCTGTAACATCACAGGCCATTTCTAAAACATAACACATGAAGGAGTCAATTTCCCTTATTTGATGCAATTCCTTTGTCATCAGCCTGGCAGAGCTGGCAGCTTTAGACAGCTGTTTCTGTTCCCTGCAGTCACCAACTTGCCTTCAGGGGAGAAGGAGTGCTGGGGGGTGACTCTGCAGAGCCCTGGGGACACCACCTTTGTGCATCAGTGCCACTGGGAGCGAAGGGCATGAGGAAAGCACAGGGGACCAGTCTGGGCTGGGGGATTTGTCCATGAGGACCACCATTCCAGGAGGCAGATCCACTAAGTGGTCCCTGCAATGATGAGGGTCCGATGTCAAAAAGCACAGAGGTTTTTTCTAGGCAAATCCACAACCTCTGAAAAACAAGAAAACAAAAATCCATCTGTATGTCCTCTTCATGGTAAGTCTTGAGCCGGGGGAAAGGTGAATGATCTGATGTTGCAGTCATGGTTCCTGGTAGCTTTTCAACGTCTCTGTGTCTTGATAAATACATACCTCTGTCCATTGACTTTTTTCTTATGAGTGCAGGGAAAACTAGCTTGCAGGGCAGCTACTGTGTAATTTCCCTGGATGAAGGAGAAATAATAAGTGAGTAAAACAAGATGACTCTTCCTATGACCTTTAAATTTTAATAAATTAAATATCTATTTGCATTACTCATTTTCTATTATTAATGTATTTCTTTTCTATTATTCTTGGTCATTACTACCAGAAGATTCTGCATCTTTCACTTCAGAAAGTACTTGCAAGAATTGAGAAGATTCCCAAAGATTCCCTCCGTGTATATATGTACATACACAGTCACTGGATGAGATACCATGCATATCAGCAGCAGATGTATGCAGATTTCTTCTGTGGCAGTCTAAAGCAATGATTTCACCATTTAAGTCGCACAGCACTAAGGCAGCAGTTGGGGTTTTTAAAAAAAAATCTATTTACTCTTTTTTTTTTTTTACAAACCTAATGACTGCAGAAATGATAAATCAGCCTGCAAACAGTCCAAATTTAAATAAAATCACCCCCGCACTAGACTGTAACAGTGGCAGATGGACAGAGGAAGAAAGTGTATATAGTCATATTTTTTGCCATTATAGTATAGACCCTTTCAGATTGCAACAAGCAACTTGCCATCTGCAAATCTGAGTCTTTCCTTTTCTGCTGAGGCACTGATTCAAAAATCATGATTTGTGAAATTTGAGTTGAAGTATTAAGAGGCTTATCTCTCATTTTAAAGGCATACTGATCTCCTGATTTTACTTTGAACACATGGGAAAAGCGTCCTGAAAATTTCCCTCAGCTTCTTCTTAAGACAAAACCCAAAGCCACTGGCTTACGCTTAGGTATGTGGTGAGGTAATGGGTTCTGCACATGAATAGCTTTTTGTCAAATAGTCTCTTATTGCTGTTGTTCTCTGGCTTTTGTTTGGTTTACTCTTTGAGGAAGTGATTTGCTCTATGCCTATAGGATATGTAGATAACACAGGGCACCTTCCTTACAGCAGCACGCATACTCACAGCAGCAATGAGCATTTGGTTTTAACGCTGACCCTCTGAAGAGAGAAGAATCTGCATAAATGTCGTTGATTTTTTTAGGGCCAGATCTTCATTTAAATGGCCGCTGATTTAGTGGGTGTGTCAATTTAATACAGATTTGCAAACAAAATCTGGGCACATTTTAAAAATGTTTCAGTGTGTCTACCCACCTCTGCTTTAAACAGTTTTATCCGACTGTAAGTTTGCAAAGGATGTGGCCATCACAGAGATCAGACAAACATATGCAATTTGCAGCCTACCGGGGTTTCTGATGCTTTCACACTATGGGCAGGGAGTTACTTCATCTAAGGGTCAGGACTCTTACACAGGTTTAACTCACCAGTAACCAAAAAATCGCCTCTAGGTATGAAAGCCTATTTTGAACTTGTTTAAGAAGAGGAAGATGCAATTAAATTCTGGCAATTCCTTTTCAAGAGGTGCTGCAGTATTCTTTGCATTGCAGTATTTCTAATTTTCACTAGGTCAGGGTTGCTCTCTGTGAAGCAAAAAAAGAAAAGGTTTGTTTTGCTAATCGTACATGTAAAAGCCATGTACAAAATAAAATACTAAATACAGTAATTACAGTAATTTTTGTTAAAATATTTTTACACAATAAACCTTTGGCTTTGAAAGCTCTACCAGAAGCAAAAGAAAAACAAACTGTAGTGAAAAAACTGAAATCAGAGGTCGCTAATAACACTAAAGGGAGTCCAGAAGCCAAATTAATGTTTCTACAAATAAATACTTTTCTACACCAGGCAAATTTCTAGTAAGGCCTTTACCTGGGTCTTTATAGACAGGATTCAGATTTCATTTTGAAGTATGTTTTTTACAAACTGTTTAGTGTTCATATGTCATTACCACTGTTGGGCCAGATTGCACCTGGCATCGATATAAACAAAGCTTTGGCAAGAATTCTTTCCTTTGGGATGGAGACATCTGATTTTCAAGCTGAAAACATGTCAGTGTTGCAAGACACTCCAAATAGCCTGTTTTACCAGTGCAGTAAATTAACCCGCCTGGTGTAGTGTTAAATGCTTTACAAACATTGACTGAAGGTGAGGGAGGGAAACACCAAAAAACAAACAAAAACATTTCAATAACTTGTTTGACTACAAGCAGTGAAAAAGTACAAGGAAAGTTTGAAGGGAGGGGGGGATGCCTAGGAGACAGGACAGCAGAAAAACAAATTTTCAGGCTTTTGTCCTCTATTTAACCTAGAGATTGTGTGCCGTGGTGTGGGAAGACACAGAAGGAGCAGAACAAGTTATATAGATGATAGAAAAAGCATCTTCGTTTGAAAACTAGATCAGGATAACAGCAAAGAGTGACTCTAACTCATCATTGCCTTGTCTAGAGGAGGAAGGGTTTTTGATAGCTATTACATGAAAGAGGTTCACCTTTCATGCCACAAAACACTGGTGGACAAAGACTACGTAGGCAAAACAGAGGATAAAATATTAGGCTATCCCCCTTGCTTCCCCATTGTTCAGGATGAAAAAGCTGAGCTGAACTTCTGGGCACACAGAATTGGCTGTGTGAAAGCTCTCATTGCTAGATCGTGCATTTGTGCTAAGCTTGAATGGTCTGGAGGACAATGGGGTTCATCCTGCCTGTGGCTCTGCAGTGATGCTGCAATATAGATGTGAAACAAGAATAGCTGGAAAGTAGGTCCACATGCGTGTGGAGCTGAACAGTGGCCTGTCCTGAGAAACACAGGCAGAGGTAGTATTCTTAAATATATATATATTTATATAGCTCTTAGACTGAAGCCATTTTGCTACTCATCTTGCTATTTTAATTGTCCTAATAGCTGTCTATTTACAAACATGCATGTAAGTGGGCTGGAATAATTAATGAATATTCATAAGCATTCATAAAATGTGATAAAGTTTATGTTAGGGCAGATGTTAATTCCCAAGAGGATTACATTTCTATTAAGTGTAAATTTATATTAGTAAGATCCAGCATGATTGATTCTTGCTTGGCCAGCAATAGAGGACTTAGCATCCATACTGGCAGAGATTATATCTGGTCAATAGGAGAGGAAAACTGGCCAAGAAACTGCCAACACAGAATCTGAAGCTGTGAAACCTGGTCAAGAAGAAATAAAGCCAAATAAGCAACAGATGAAAACTTATCTTAAAGCAACGATCAAATCACTCAGTTGGAAATGAGAATTGTATTGAAAAAGGTGATGCTGAGAGCATGAAGGGACATGAGAATTTTAAAAACAACAATATTAACAAATAAAATGGAGTGCTGAATACTAGTAATTTTATTTTTTAGTGGACCTGAACATTAAAAACAAAAAAAGTAGACAGTCTTAATATGCTCAAAGATGTCTGACAAAGAGCAGAGGGGACTTCTAAACTTTGCAAAGCATGTGGAGGATAATGCCAGAGGTATCAGTACTCAAGTGCCACAGACATACTGGAGAGACCTCATGAATGGTCTCCAAAAATTTGAAGGAACTGGAATATCTCTCCTCTGAGGAGAGGCTCAGCTCAAGGGGATCCCATCAGTGTATGTAAATACCTGCAGGAGGGTGCAAAGAGGACAGAGCCAGGCTCTGCTCAGTGATGCCCAGTGACAGGGCTGAAGGCAATGAGCATAAGCTGAAACATGAGAGGTTTTCTCTAAACATCAAAACACCTTTTCACTCTGTAGGTGACTGAGCACTGACAGGTTTCCCAGTGGTTGTGAGTCTCCATCCTTGGAGATATTCAAAAGCCATCTGGGCATGGTCCCAGGTGTGCAGCTCTGGGTGTCCCTGCTGTAGCAGGGGCATTTGACAAATGACCTCCAGAGGTCCCTTCCAACCCCAATCACAAAGAATCCTGTGATTCTTTGACTTCATCTGAAGCTCAGTGGGGAAGGTGATAGATCGAATTAAGAACGAGGAAAGAAAGAGACTTTGGTAAGATACAAACTTTACGATAGTTTTCTGGTACTGTTGTACCTTGTAGAGTACCCTCAGATATTGGAGTGGTCTAGTGGGTTCAAGGAGTTGTTCCTGCACTGATGCTGCAGAAACCTACTGCCTCTAAAGAGAAGACTTCCTAGGAAGTTTATTGATCATTTCTTGCCAAATCAAAGAGTGAGGAGAGAATTGGGTAGGGAACTTGCCAACAGATAAAGTCAAAGAGCATTAATGCCACTGTGTATTTTGTCCTCAGAACATAAGTGAAGTTCTCTAGATGTAAAGTAACCATAGGACCACTTTGGACTGTGACAGCTACAGCCCCATCCGAAGCAAAAGCAAAGACACCTTAACCAGGAAAGGACAGAAACAGCCTTCTGTGTCCAGCAGCATAACCACACAGCAGCACAAGCACTGCTAACACTCTGGCAGGGACAGTGCCTCAGTGCCCAGCTGGAATGACAAAATGGAGCCAGGGAGCTTCTGGAGGTTGCAGGGGTGGCTGCCAAACAGACACGATGCTTGGTGGCAGGCTGGCAGTGTAGGGAGAAGCCACTGCCAAGAAAAGGGAGGGGAGTATCACCTGAGTCCCACCGGGGTTCACCTGCACCTGATGCAGGTGATGGGAGTGGGGATTCTGGCTGGAGAAAATGTCTCTGAGCACTTTGGGGGTAAAACTACCTTCTGTTCTTAACACAAAACACATTATTACTGGGGCAATCAAAAAATATAAACAGGTTTAGCAAGTAGAGCAGAACAGTTTCCCAAAAAATAGTTTTTTTAGGTAAGTGGAACACATTTTCACTAATCTCCTTTGCCAGTCCTTCATTCTGAACAAGGAGAATCATATCAAGTCGAAAGGAAAAAAAAAAAATTGCTAAATCCATACTTTGTTCAGACAGTTACACAACAATAAAGCAAGTTGGGCAAAAATATAAGAGGAAAAGAAAGTGAGGGGGAAAAGGCAGTTTAATGGGTGTTAAACTTGTAAACACTGAATTGAATTTTATCACTGTTGGTTTAAAATTAATATAAGATAAACAAAGCAGCAGTACTGTACTAATGCAGTTATACCTCTGTAAAATCCTGATTGTCCATGAATTTTATTCACACAGGAGAATAAATTATATTGCTAGTAGCATTTTAACAAATAGTTTCAGGCCAGAGCATTGCATCAACTTAATGTTATTGGTGTCAAATAAATCTGAAGTAGTTAAACCAGTACAAAGTCCAGGCTGACCCCA
Source organism: Rhabdornis inornatus (assembly GCA_013397075.1). Classification (NCBI taxonomy): domain Eukaryota; kingdom Metazoa; phylum Chordata; class Aves; order Passeriformes; family Rhabdornithidae; genus Rhabdornis; species Rhabdornis inornatus. Next base: position 65,232 of record VWZS01002228.1, on the reverse strand, counting down.
GCCTTTATTGTATGTTTTTAGATATGGTTCAAAGCCGAACCCATTTTCTTATTAGTCTCATTAGTCTTTTACTTACGCTATATTTGGCAGAATATTTCATTGTCCAGAAAGTGAGAGAAAATACCTGATAAGCCATGTGTAAAGAATTTGAACTCAAACCCTGACAGTCTGCTTGAAGTGAATGAAATTCATGTCAGATTTGGACAAATGCAAGAGTAGGTAACAAAAGCGCAGTGAAGGAGCCCTGCATATTCAGGTCTGGAAAAATGTTACGAAGGGAACCACATAAATGAAGGCAAAAGTGTTAGTTGAGTAATCAATTATTTAACAAGGTGCTCTGCTTCCAGATGCCCCTGTCAGTTATGCTGAGGTAATTTTATGGGGAAATACATATGGATGCAAGAATGGGGGCTTTTAGTGAGAGTTTTTAAGGGATGCAGTTATTTGCTTGAATCCTACCTACTACTCTCCTCATGGGCACAAGCTAGGTGCAACAGTGGGTGCTCAACTGGCTGGGCTCTGGTGGAAAGAAAAACAAAAACAGCTCAAGAAGTTCCTTTTTCCATGTTGCCCTTCCTAGCTGCTATTGTCACCCTTTGCCATGTCCTTGCTTGCAGTGGTGCAATTGTTTGTTTGCCCATGCTGTAAATAGAACTGATTAAATGGGCTGGGGTGAAAAACAAAATCCTACTTTCCCACACAGAAAAACCTGAGTTTCGCTAATGGGATTGCTTTAATCAGCCAGTTTGCATGTTGGCTCAAGAAAAAGTTGATTGGAAATGCTTGCATAAGGAAAAAGCAGGGCATGGAATGGGAATAAGCAGAAGAGGGTAGGAACTGCTTAGATGTTGCAGAAATAATCATATATTGGTTTATTTTATCCTTTTATTGGGAAATATGCGTCAACTTTACTTAAAACTTCATAGATATCCCAGAAGCCCCACTGAGAAGCACCTTCTCAGTCAGCCTAGCATTTAAAAATAATTTATTTCATCAGGGAAGTAAGGTTGAAAAAAAGCTTAGGGAAGGAAATGTCACAAGGCCCAGTAAGTTGTTCCACTGCAATCAGGAATATCTAAATGAGGAACTTAATCAGGTTTTGAAGAACACCAGTAAACAGTTCTCACCATGTCTATAAAGGGTTGTATTGTATTGTACCAGTACAATACATCTATCAGTGATGTACAAATACCACTCTACAACTGTGGGATTGACATGGGTGAGATCTGTCCTAGAAAACAACCACCTTCTCAGGTCCCACTTTCAAACTGGAGGAAAACCTCAGTTCCTTTGACACCAATCACAGGCCTAGGCAGGGAAAAATTCACATTGTCAGATTTTGTTTAGACCACAGAACACAAGCGAATTCATTTCTGAAAGGTTCATACTCCTTGCCATGAATACATGAGTCATGGAATTTATTTTTAATAATTTTATTTTGTATCAGAGATCACTCTCTGCCTCAGCTAGTCACTGCCAGTACAGGGACACATGGGACACGGCGTTCTGGTGCTGTTTCAACTCTCCCATTTCTGGGGTATGGGGGCGGAGAGAAGGGAGGGCAGCTGCTTTTGTACTACTGCCCATCCTTCATGGACTGTGCCAGAAGGTGTAATGGGCTTTGCCTCATCATATGGAGCATCTGACAAAATGTCGCCTGCAGAACATGCCTGCATTTGGGGCGAAGGAGGGTTTTCGGGTTTCTTGACTCACTCCAGTCACCCATCCAAGTGGGATTTACCCACCTGAGTGACCAGTTTTGGTCTTGAGTCCCCATTGCATGGAAATACATGCATCTACAAGGTGACAGCACTTAACTTTAAAATGTAAGTTGAAAATAAAGATTTGAGAGATTTTTGTACCATTACAGTTTTACTGTGAACTTGAGTTTTGAACACTTGGACCTAGGGCATTCTGTGAGGCTTTGATCACATTACGGAATATTGATTTGCTAATTTACCAATGCAGATAAGGCACTCCATGAAAACTGAGATAGAGCTGTTAATCAGTGTTTGCACAACACCAGAAACACAACCGTTGTTTCAAGCCTTCTCTTTTAAACACATAGTTTTATTGAGACTGTAGATAGACTGGGAGAAGTTTATTCCAGAAAACAGGAAGGATAAAAGACATCTTGGCATACCTAACCTGACTTTTCTTAATGCCTTCCTCATTCTTAGGAGCTGTTAAGCAGCCTGGGGCAGACATTGGTTCCTCCGGTACAAGCAGGGATAAAGTTCCGGCCAGTTGGGTTTTTTTCAGAAAACCTCTGTTTACCTCTCTTGGCTTTAGGTATTCTTTTTTCAATTGATTTATTAAATAATTGAGGCAATAATTTGCCCATCTTTAAAACATTTGATGCATATCTCACTTAGAAGCATCACATCTGAAATCAGCTGCTGAAGAGGGATTAATAGTTTGCTAAAGCAGACGTACTTTTGACAGACAGCAGTGTGTTTCATTATCAGCATTAACAAAAAGATGCGCTTGTAAAAATAAAAAATAGATGTCTAAACGTACACATTTTCCATAGTTATCTATTACATACTGCCAAGAAAATACATCTTAAACTGTAATATTTTAAAATAAGAATATACATACTGTTAAGTTCAGATGAAAGAAAAGTATAACCGTTTTTTTTTAACTGATGTATTAGATTGCTTATTTTGTGGCCTTGTTTCATCATGCAGCAGCTCATTTGGGCTGTCCAGGAAGACTAATTAACACCGATGCTTCTAAAGAATTTTCATTTGTGATTCTAATCTGTCACAGAACCAAAAGTATCTTCAGAAAGCCAGGGGAAAAAAGTAAAGAGACTACTTCTTGCAGCCAGCTTAAATTAGTGCTAGCTTGACTTGTGTTAATTGAAAGGTTGTTTACATCTCTTTTGTAAGTATTTATAAAAGTTGGCAGACAGAAGAATGGCTGCCTACCTACATGAACAAAACTTTGATTTATTTAAGCTGCTATATGTATTACTATCATTAAAAACCTCTTGAAACATTTCTGTACACATAGCCTTCAGGTATAAGCCTGTCTCTGTGTTTATGTACACACAGATACACACACACAGACACTGTGCTGTATGATTTTTGCGACTGAGACATTTATACTCAGTCCTCATATTATGTGCCAGTTCTATCTAGCAGCCTAGTTGCCTCTGTTTAAATTTCTCTGACATATGTGCAAGTCAGAAAAATAACTTGATGACAACTTGTGACAATGTCTTGCTGTTGCACTCATATCCACATCCTTGGGTAGTCAGGCTCAGCAGAAATTTAGTACTTACATAGCTGAGCACCCCTAAAGCTTTATTGGGGTTCATGAGCCCTGGCTCCTGGCTGTTGAGAGAGACAACCTTAGGCTCTTGTTCACTGGTTCTCCACATTCACAGCATCTCAGGACAGGCCACCTGACCACCATATGTGGAAATTGCCCAACTCTGATGGTGTTGGATGGAATCCCACCTAGTATCTTCAGGATCCACATTGTCCACACTGGTAGAGGGACGGAGAGTCTTGCTAGACTTACATGGCAGCAAGCAGTCCCAGCTGTTCCTGGACAGCTTTTAGAGATCTTGTCTTTTAAAAATACAATGTAGCTATAATTGGTAAGTGCACTGATGTGTTCCCACACCATAAATGAAACTTCTAGAGAAATGGGCAAAGAAATTTCATTTCCTCAGCAGAGTGTAATTAAATTGCTGCTTAGTTCACAATGCTGACTACTGACGTTTGCATCATTTTAGTGTTGCTAGGCGGTGTACTGCATGTAAGGACAATTAGCAGAGCAGAGAGAAAAGCAGCAGATGCTAGAAGTGCAGAGTTAGATGACTCATTTTGGTGTCATGAAGTATCTTTTTCAGACAAGTGAAAAGGTTGGTATTAAACAAAAAAAAAAATTACTAAACAAATAAAATGAAGATTTCAGGAAAGAATAGCAGCAAAATCAGTGTCTTGCAGTACGCTAAAGCATATGTTTACCTGAAATACAGAGAGACACCAACATACATGATAGAGACTCTATTCTCCCTCTTCCTCCCCACTCCTGCCCCTTTTTTCCTTTAGGATTGGTTACATGCTGGGTTTAGGATTGGTTCCATGTTGAACCAAAAGAAAATGTATTCTAAAATTTCTTAAATCTTTAAAAACTTGTTAACTGATTATCTGCTCAGAGGTAAAAATAAGAAGATATTTAATAACCACATCCTGGAGGCTTTGTGCATATTTTACAGCAGCTTTTCAGTCTAACAAGACTAACTAGAAATATGTATTTGCCATTTCAAAGATTTATTCTCACAAGTACCTGATACATGTAAAGTAGAAAGCAAGTCTCATGAGACAAGTACCTCCTGCTCTCAGAAGCGCTCTGCTTCACATTTACTGTTCTCTTTGTTTCCTTAAAAACAAGTGTAATTTGTCTTTTCTCTTGCCAATCCCATTTGTAAATTTGAAACTAAATGGCACTTGTATGGTATCATTCTGTATGGCATCACTTCATTGATGGAGAGATGCATGCAGAAAATGTCAGACTTTCTCCCTGCAGAAACTCTATTCTGCACAAAAGCTACTATAGGTATATAATATATATGTGCACTCTTGCAAAATCTTATTTGAGAGGTGCATTCATATGGCATGCACTAATATAAGTGACAAAAGATTCAGCGATGTCAAGTTCTGTAAACAAATCACTCCAAGGAATTAACATTAACACATAATTGTATGTTTTTATCATGTCAGACACATCACAAAAAAAAAAGAACTTGAGTTGTGATTATAGTAATTAATTTTTCCTCTCCTGTTTGAAGCATGCCAACTTATTATGGCACTGAGGATGATAGATTCTGGCCTTCCATTTTAGTGCATCTTATATTTACATTTCCATAGGAAGAACTGTTACCAAAAGATGTTAACAGGATGAGATCTATATGCAAACATATATTTAAGTATGACCACTATCTTTACATTAAGACCTGAAGGTCTTTAGAAAAAAAAAAGGGGGGGAAGATTAGGCAAGAAAAATAAAGCAAAACAGAGATTTTGTCCTCAAAATCAGGTAGGTCTAGAAATCACAGTGCTGAAAAGCAGGATTGTAGGGATGTAAGATACCAGTTAGAAAAAAGAAAATGTGATTTTTCCATCTGCTGTTAATCTGACCATCTTTGCTTAATTTTTGCTGTATTAACAGTGTGTCCAAGGTGAGTGGGTGGCTGAAATTCCAGTTCCGTGGCATTCTTGTGGTATTCTTTCTTTCCTGTTCTGAAGTGGAAATTTCTATGTTTTGACATATGACGTAAAGGAAAAAAAGGCGAAAAAAAGGAAAAAAAAGGCAAAAAAAAGAAAAAAAAGGAAAAATGGAAAAATGCTGATTCAGATGATGGGAAACTGTTTCCAAATATTACCGAAAGCACATATTCAGGTGCACTAATACAGTGTGGTTTTATCAATAAGCCCAAGGGGCTCCTTCTTTGCTGCCACCCCCTTCCCCAAGTCTCGCGCTCTGCCTGCCTGATCCCATCCGACAGTAGAGCTGATACCGCACTAATCCCCACAAGTTTGGGACTAATGAACTAACTGCTGGGCTGCTGCCACGGAGCTTGGTCCCAAACTATACTGTACTTCACACTCGATTTATTCTCCAGATGGCGAGACTGCGCAGCCCTGCCGCGAGGGACCACCTCTTCCACTGGAGTGTAAAAGTGGACGGATGTTGTTTTCTTTGCAGATTTGATAATTCAGAGCTACAAACTCATGAGGATGGTTAGTTATTAGGTTTAATGGGTGCCAGTGGAGCCGGCAATGTGCGTATTCCCATTTTTAATTTTGGTGTCTGTGTGTTTGGGTAGCAATGGATTTGTCAGCAATGCTGCGTCACCTTTATCTTCACCAGTTGGCGTAGATGCACGTGGTAATGAACCTTTTCCTATGTCCTCCTCAGAGTTAAACAGAAGGGGTGCTAAAGTAGCCACCCTGACCAACCTTTTTTTCCCCTCAGTGAGCTTTCCAGCACAAGTTGCAAATTCAGAGTATTTTAGTATATCGCTATTTACCAGGAAGCTCTCTGTTGTCTTTCTCTCTTGATCAGTTTGATAAAGAACCCAACTCACATGGGACCTAAGGAGGATACCACCATCCCAAGCTACCTGAGCATGAAATATTTTACTTAATGTTATGGTTTACTTCTTTATCAGCTATTCTTTCATGACAAAATGTTATCTGATGTTGGAGTTCTCATGTGAAAAACAGGGCAAATATTTTTCTCACCGTTCCTTAAAAATTCTGGTTTTCCCATTCTTGGCAGTAAGGATATCATTGTATCAATGACTATTTTTTTCTTTGTTATAATGTTGAAGTAGTTTACCTAGGTTAGGATTCTGGCTTTTGTGAGAATTCTACAATAAGAAGAGCACCTACATTTCCCTGCTTAATGAGGCAGAAAGGGGTCTCCCTTTTCTCCATGTTTTTAATACATTTGGTCAAAGGTTTTAGTATGTATTTTTTTTATTTACCCATGACATGTTTTAGTGGAAACCTTTATGGGAACCTGATACTCCCAACTAACATCAGTTGGATTTCCTCCATTGTAGGAAGGATAGGCACTGAGTCAGCCCCCTCACAAACTCTGGCTTTGGCAGCCAGGTCACGTCTTGTTTGTTCCACAATTAAAAACATAAATTGATTCTTGCTGTGGAAACTATAGTGACTAGAAGTATTATATCATGGAAAGGAAACATTTCCATTCCTGGGGTATCTAGGCAGACAGATCTGAAACATAGTGGTTCTAAGAAAACGCATAAATTCTCAACCCAACAGATGGCATGGGTGTGTTAACTAATATAGCAACATATTTTCTATAAAAATATGGGAAAAAACAACAACCCCCTCCCCATGTTTGTTAGTTGGTATAAATTCAGTGAAGTTGTTGGTTATTTTTGGGATACATACCAGAGGGCTGCACATTTAGTTTATGTAAATTGATAACAGCAACAGCCTGTTAATAAGTGTTTTGTATGGAAATATACCTAGAAAGACACGATCTGTCTTTTTTGGGAAGGGAGTTTGCAGACTGAGGAGAAAAATAGATATGAGATGGTCTAGTGTTCATTATTATATTCTGAAAAAAATTCATAACAAATTAGGCTGCAAGTTTGCTAGAGATGTGCCTTCAGCTGGAATTGAGTGCTGCGTTAGAGGATACTTTGGGAAGATCTCTCTTTTGCAAATTGCATCGGTGTATGCTGAAATGGTGATAATCTGACTTTAATTGAAAGCATAAATTGATTTGGAGTGTGTTTTAAAGCTACCCTTCTGCATCATGTCCAGAAACTTTCAACCCAGCCCTAGAAACCCATTACCCCAGGTCAGAGAAGCAAAATACTGGGGATTTGTATTTCCCGGTATTGGCATCATATGGTTGGGTTTACCTAATTTGGAAGAGCCATTTCAGACAGCCATGTGCCGGAGCTGTCTTCCAGCTGGACGTGCTTGTACTAAACTGCCTGCATCTTTATGTGGCTTTCCTAATGGCCCCAGACAGAGTCCATTCACAGCAGTTCAAATGTTTTGGGTTGCATTTTCCAGAGATTACCTCCGAACGCGCCCCTTGATCGCAGCCCAGGGATGCATACATGGGCGCCTTGTTCCTGTCTGTCCGATTAACGGGCATATGCTCCCAGCCTGCGGAGGAGCACGGCTAGTAGCCCCAAGCTGAAGGCTGTTCGCTTCAGATTTCATTAACTTTCTGCTTCATTATTCCTTCCTTTTAACCAGTTAGAGCCACCAATTGCTTTTCTCTAAACTTACCCTAATTATCAGGGGTCCCAGCCCTGTAAATCAGTACACTGCAGAGCTGTCTTAAACTGGCCTGGGAGACCCTGTTCTCATCGGTCCTGACAACTGTAAGCTACTGTTCCCTCACACTGTTTAACTCAGACCACATTGGGAAACCGCTTCTGCCTCTCTTGCTGGCAGAGGTTTGCATCCGTCTGGTTTAAATCTACTGTCATGTGCTCTCTTGCTGATTTGTATTAGCCTGGATATTAACTTTGATTTTTTTTGTTGTTTTTTCCTCTTGAGTTTGCCTATTTTCTTGAAAAGCATCTCTATTCAGCAACTGCATATTGTTAAAGTCATTCCTCAGCCTCCATGAGTCAGGAGCTTTAAAGTTTTATTAGCCCTATAAAAACTCTTCACAAATGAAATGACTTTTGGTAAGTGTGCATTTTGACAATGCAAATTTGTTAGGGGCTGTTGGTGAGTGGAAGGAATTTGGGGTTGAAACTTCAGTTGTCAGGAAGCAGGGAGCCCAGCACCTTCTTTCGACCCCTACACTCTTCTCCGGGCCAAAACACGCATTTCATTTCAGAAAAGCATGCCAGTATTCTTCATGCAAATCAACTATTAAACAGATTTGTGAACTTACATTCACAAAAATAGCAAATGACCAGGGGAAGTGTGTGTTTTTGGAGATTTTATTTTGTGCCAACAGAATACCCTTTTATGTGGTCTGAGAAAAACCTTAGGGTTATTTCAGCGTTGTTTGTATATGCAAGTTGTGAATTCTATTACTGCCTTTAATGCGCTTTGAATACATGGAATAAAGGAAAACCAAAGGAGTATATAACATCTGAAATTTTTGATGTTCAGTTAATATAGAGCTAAATTACAAAAATTAATTGTTTTATGCAAATTTAAGAATATTCCGTTTTTGAAAGAGCAGACAGTTAGTGCAACACATTATGTTAGCATAAAGATTTGTGTTTGTTACACATGTTCAGCACTAGCAGACACAAAAATCTTATTTTCTGCAAGTGGTAGAAATCCCATGCATTGAATTTACCAGTTATAAAGAAACAGTAAAGAAGAAGGTAAAATTGTTAGGTTCTGGTGATGACTGCTTCAATAAAGTCCAAGAGTGACAGACATTTTCGGGACACCATTATACTGGCTGTTTAGCTTTTCCCACGTCATTTCAACAAGTTTTCTTCCCAGTGCATTTTTCTGTCAATAGAAAATATGCTTTCTTTTTCTTTTCTTGTGCATTGGAACTCATATATTTTGTAGAGAGAGGCAAGACTGACCATCGTGAAAATGCTTCAAGAGTTTGATTTTGGCCATGCTGAAAAGTGTGTCAGGATAAACTCTGTGTCCAGCGGCCTTGCAGAAGAAGATTTAGAGGTGCTTTTGCAGTCCAAGACCCTTCCTTCAAGCATGATGCTGCCAAAGGTTGAAAATGTTGAGGAAATAAGATGGGTGAGTACCAATAACACAGTAGCTTTTGACTGAAGCTGTTGGGCCAAGTTCACAAAGGCGCAGAGATGCATGACTGTGAGTTAAGAGGAAGGCTGCAAATACCACATGATGTTGTTGCTTGGCTGAGGTAATTGGGAAGTGCATCCACTTAAATGTGTGTGTGATGTGCTGTATAAAAAGCATATATAGAACACATTTATAAAGAAAACCAGGTGTATTTCTCCCATGGCTGACAAAGAACCAATATTGCTGTCAGAATATATTATCAAAAGTAGAAGGGTAACTGCCTGACTCTTCTCAGACTACCCTAACAAGCAAAATTATTGTCTGTCCAAGAGCCTTAGTTATATGCTTTGGAAGCAGGAGATGGGAAACCATGTTAGCAATATATGAAAAAATGGGTTGGGGGGAAGGTCACTCCTTGGGGCAACTGGGGGAACAAACAGGAAGCTTTTAACTAGTGTTTTTAATTAGCACAGATATTATTTCCTGAACAGTTCTCTACTTCTTCCTTTTTAATTGCTGACAGGTGTGTTTGTGTTTCACAACTGACTTTTCAGCCAATAAAAACCTGAAATGTAAATGGTTGGCATGTCAAATTACTTAAGAAAACTTTGAAATAGGCCTAATTATGCTATAATTGTTTTAATTGTCAAAAAAGAGGGATGCTTGTTTGGATATACCATTATTGCTGTAACACACCAGTAAAGGAATAATGCTTAATTATTCACTTCATATTTTTGCAAACCGCTAGCTGAGCAACTAGCACGCGTGCAAGCTGTGATGAAAGGCAGGCAGGCGTATTAGGATCTGTTTTAATCTCAGCATCTAACCTTGATCAAACCATTGAGATGGGGCTGGGCACACAATGGAGCACAGCCCCAGACATTGGGTGTGTGACAGGGCCCATCCATTCTGTGGCGCTGCTCCTTCGGCCTCCACCACTTGCCATGGAAGGTTCGCCATCCCCTTCCACCAACGGGTAATTAAATTAACCAGAGTGCACCTCTCAGGGTTTACAGCCATGGAAGTGTTAGACGTAGCTTGTCAGTGATGAATATTCATGATACCAAAATGGCAGAGCCCTTCCTGCCACCAAGTAGGTTTTGCAGGGAGATGGGATGCCAGGGCTCTTTGTCCCCTCATCCTCTTCCACTTTCCCTCTTGCTAACTTTTATTTCCATCATGGAAAACAAGCCAGCCCCAGAAGCTTCTGCCTTATTGTCCTTCTTTTGCTTCACTCTCCCTATGCCCACCCTTTGCACACAAAGAACATACTCTGCCTAACGCCGCTGCCTTCTTTTCCCAATCCTCCAAAAATTTACTCCAGCGTGATTTTTCAGCCTCCCAGAAGCTGTTTCTTTCCCCCCACGCACACCCACTCCCCCCCTTCATTTTTATTTATGTGCAGCAGAAAACCTGGAGGCTGATGCACAACTAAAAGATGGGCTTACTTGTTTTCTTTTGTGTGAGAATCTCTTGCTTTCCTTTTGTCCCTAGTGTGGGTACTTGTTTGACTGGCATGGCTTATTGGACTATAACAAGCGTAACTCTCCCTCCTTTGTGGCGGGACAATTCTCCCACAAATCCCGACCAGTGTGCATTCTTCCCGACACACTATTGGGTGTGCACTGGAATTGAAAGAATTGCTGAGGCCTTGCTACTTCATCCCCTCCCCAAGCTTTGTGGGTTTTTTTTTTCCTCCGCCTTCTTTTTTTTTTTTCCCTTTCTCCCTGAAATGAACACTTTACCAGGCCGGAAACATTTAATCGTCTCCTTTTGAAAAAAAAAAAATTAATTGAAACTTCTCCACTCGTTACCTTTTGTATTGGTGCTTATTGCAAATCTTTTACAAGGGAGAGGAAGGGAGGCAATATTTAATTAAATGTGCTTTTTTTTTTTTTTTGGCTTTACCTTAAAAAAAAAAAAAAAGATAGCAAGAATTCCAGGAGTGTGACTTTTTAAATATTTTAAAATAAAACAAGAACTCTGCTCTTTAACTTGCTCCTAAATATGCACACAGTAGCACTTTTTACTTGTTTTTTCCTCTTAAAAAAATAAAAACCAGATAGGAGTCTTAAGAAGATATGCTGATACCATTATATTACCTCATTTTCTTCATTTGCCTGGGTGAACTTTACTGTTTTCTGTCACTGTGGTAACCTGCCATACTGTACAGAGTGAATTGAATTGATTTTTTTTCCTTCTTGCACATTTTTGAGTGTAATTCTCTTCATTAAAGAAAAGTTACCAAGAGGGCCATAGTGATGATGCAGAGCAGAGATGGGAGGGCAGAATTCTCCATCGGAGAAAGCTGTGATTTATTTTGGCCTAATTGTAAAGTTACTGCAAATTGCTGGAAAGCTTTTTTTTTCAAGATCTGGGTGATTAGATTTTCCTTCTTTTGGGGAGGGGTGGTGGGGGGAAGCTAAAAGGGGAAATAACACCTCTAATCCAGCTTCTGGTAAATAGGCTGCCAGCTTTTAAAATGAGTTTCCTTTCTATTAGTCAGAATATTATGCTAAGCCTTAAGCATTAGTTTTTTATGTTGCCATAGCAGCCTTATTCCTGCAGGGTTGTGACCTGCGATGATTACAGTACAAAGCTTATAGGGTCTTGAAACCCCCTTTGAAGATGAAAAGTCTTTGATGGTTTATATTTATGCAAATCTCTTAGATATGATTTACCCAACTGAGACTGAATGGAGAGATGATTAAAATTCCCTTTCCTTTGATATCCATTAATAGTCGAATATTCCTTAAATTTAAAATATATGCATATGTGATTTTTGTCTTTATTTACTAACATTTTTGCAGTACCTGCAATATGTTTATCTTGACACAAATTACTCGATCTGGACAGACATAATACATTTACAATATAGGGCTGAAGGTTTTTCCCCCTTTTTTTTTCCCTTTTGAAAGGGGAAAAATCTGTGCAAGAGCTTTTGTATGTTTCCAGATGATAGATTTTGGAATTTGGGCTACCCCACTGGCAGCTCAGAGCTAGCTGTGAACTGGTCTCATGGAAAAAATTGGCAAGCTTTGGTCTTCAAAGAATTAAACTTCCTTTTTAAGGCCTTCCTAGGTAAGCTAAAAAATTATGAAGAAAAGCCTATTGAACAAAAGGGTAACGGTGCCGTAATGAATAATACGGATGCCACTTAGAAGGCTGGAGAGCGCTTCCAGTGATGGCAGTGCTGGACCTGAAACAAAACGAGACCTCAGGTACAGCAGCACTTCATTGTTTTCCAGAGCCCACGGATTTGCATTTCACTAAGCCAGGGTGAGAGGTGCTAAGCTTGGAATTTTTTTTTATTATTTTTTTTCCTTGCAAACCAGCCTCCAAATTTAGAAATGTATGGAAATTCTGCAGTTTCAAATCACAGGCCTTGTTAAAAGCTGTTTTAATTTTTTTAGTTATCAGGTTTTGGAGTGGGGAGGGGTGTTTGTTGCACTCAGGTAAATATTTTCCATGTTGTGTATACATGTAGACTGTTCTTGTTTTTTTCCCTCTGATAGCTCATTCTGTCTAGTTTTAGTTTTCAGACAAATTCTTATATCACCTAAAAGGCCGAACACTTGTAGAACCAATGAATTTTATCCCCTTTGTGGAAACTGCAATGGGCTTGCTCAATTTTAAGGTAAGAAAGTCTTGAAGTGTTCATATTTTGCCGTATCAGAAACTAGGATAAGCAGCATCTCCATAATTTCACCACGGAAAAGCGGTTAAAAAATACAAAACTTATTGTTCAATCCCCAAAAACATTTGCACATTGAACTCTGATGTTTGTATTGTAAAGGCCTTCAAAAATTCAAAATATTCCAGTGACAGAACAGTTCCAGACAGTCCACACCAAATAACAAAACCTCTCTTCATTCCTGTTGTTGTTTTGAACACACTTGGAGTGGAAATTGGCCTCTCCAAAGATTTGGAATACTCAGTGTTGCAGGCTATTTAGTAGCTGTCGGATGCAACTTTTGTATAACACTTAGCTTGAAATAAGAGTTAATCATCATTTCACTGTTGCTAAACTTGCATCTTTATAATGGTTTCTACTAATAACATTGCAACCAAATTCTATGTTATCATTTCTTTGTGTGTATGATGGAATGTTTAATGCTAAGATTAGAAACAGAGCTAACTTTGAAAATACTTGAAGAACATGCTCATTTTTTAAGGTCATTTTAGACCAAATCTAATTTATAAATTTCATTTTAATATAAATCACTCTCCACTCACTATCTCACTATCGAGTCCAGGTTTTTCAGAAAGGCAAGGCAACGTGGTAATGAAACGGAAGAACTCGTGCATGCACAAGGAACTCTGCGTTCCCCTCCCAAGCTCTAAGGGAAAAGTTTCAGACCAGCTGAGGACACACAGATCAGAAGTACCTCCAGAAGTACCTCACAGGCAGCCAGATCGTTTGATACAGCCATTTATCTTACAGCACACACTAACCTATCTGCGAGCACGATAAAGCAGTAACCAAATGGACATGCAAACCGGTGTGCAAACACAGAATTAGATCATATATTAAACCATTGAGGTTTTTTTTCACCTACAGTATTTTATAGTGGAGGTTTAATGTTGCAGTTGCTGATGCAGGCATGAGAGTTCCATTTTAAAGCACACTCTTTTAAAGAATAATTCTGTGTCCCACCAGCTGCCATACAACACCCATTAGTAGAGCTGGCAATTACATGTCTGTCTCCATGTACCTTCGCCTTATAAGATACTAGTATTATCCAAACATCAATATAAAATAGCAACACTACTCTCCTTATGAAAAAGCTACAGCAGCAAATTTTTTACTTTTATTTTAATGCTTTTCTGCAGCACTTGTCGCATTTTTAACTTTCTTAGCTTATTTTTAGTTATATGTAGCCGGGGACTTTAAATTGGCAATCCTTCTATCCTGTAAGGAACTTAAAATAATTGTAAACCATTCATATTGTTTATTTCATAAAAGAGATTCCGATTTTTATTTCTGTTTCTCATGCAAATATATTGCGTGTCAAACTAATCAAATTTAATACTTTTCATTTGTTTTTACACAATATTTGCCAAATATTTTGTTTCATATTGCTACATAAATAGCTGAAGTAGCGGTCACAGTAACACCTGGAGCATAGTGCAAACCAGAAGGTGGGGAACCTGTTATTGATGTCTTGTATTTGCTGTCTGGGTGCTTAGGGAAAGCAAATACTTTTTTCTCTTTCGCTGAGTCATTTTTTAAAGCACTATGCATTGTCAAGCATCTACAGTGTCTTTGCTTAATAAGAGCAATATTCTCAGAAGGATTCTGGTAACACTGAGTTGCTGTAATATCCTCTGTAGTCTCTCTGCATCTCTGCTTTTCTGTAGACATTAATAATCTGTTCTCATTTGAAGGCTGTCTGTGAAGAAGCACTGAGAACAGGATCCCAGGCTGGCTTTCATTTGGATGCAGTTGTCTTTGGAGGGGAGGATTTCCGTGCCAGCATAGGTTGTTACTTGTCTATTTACTATAAATGTTTATGTATGGCATTTGCATTGTAGAAGCCTGTGAAATTTCTGGCAGCAATAATTAAAGTAATGACACTTGAGTCTGCATTTTATGTTTTCATTTTTCTCCTTAATTTCTTTTCAGTGCAGAATGTACTACTGGCAATTTAAAACATGGTCCTTTTGTTACAGGGCCCTGAGACTTACTTGTGCTTCTTGCCAGTCAGTACCAAAAGTTAGTGAAAAAAACAAACAAACAAAAAATCACACCCTGTTGAGTCACTGAAATTATTTTTAAATGTCGTATCCATAAACAACATTCACATGCTTTTTAGAACTACATTTGAAAGTCCTAAAATTCTGGTGTCCTCTTTACCACTTCTTTACATACAACTGTCACTCAGGCTTTTGACATCAAGCACAAATACTCTCCTGCTATATTTTGCTTTCATAAATTTATTTTTAAGATGTCACATGTCAATACAGCCACATATTCACATGAAAGCACTATTATGCTTCCTAAAAAATAAAAAGTGCTTCACCATTTCTTTTATGACAGGGCACTTTACTTCTGATTTAGTTTAAAGATAAAAGACAAAAGCACAGAGCTATGAACTTCTATATTAAAAATAAGTATGTTAATGTAAAAATCAGTATTGCTTGACTAAAATATTCCTTACAGACTGAAGAATTTGTATCTAAATAGTTACCTTATGGTTATTATTGTTATTATTTTTTTCCTACTAGCCTTCACATGAGTACATTGCTTAGCTGGTAGCCTGTGAGCGCATGAAGTCTCATGAATACTTTTGCTTCTTCTCAGAAGTCATCTACCATCAATTTTTCATTCAAATACTAAAGCTTAAATATTCAGCTTAGGACATCAGTTGTGACAAGAATCAGAACCAAGGAAAGTGCAATTCTATTCTCAGTGTGAATTTTTTAACCATTTAGTTGGACCCAGTATATCAATTTGTGTAAAGCTTCTCTTGCTGTAATGCTTCTCACTGTACATGCAGTAAATATTAAAATCAAATCATTACTTTCATTTTATCCGAGTCAGCAGTCCTTACCAGACAAAGCTTCCCCTGACTTCAGGCTTTCAACTTCTGATTTAAACGAAATCAAAAATCTGAATTTGTAAGCTAGTGTTTAAAGGGATATTATTTTTTATTTTTGCTAAAGCAGCTTTCTTTTTTTCCTCAGAAGAGTATAATTTTGACTCTATCGTATAGCCTTACACCCGTCTTCTATTTTCTAAATCAGTTAAATAGAATCTCAACATTTCCCTTTTTTTAACATAAGAAATATTTAAAATAGAAAGGTTTAAAACACTCTTGTCAGCTTTTCTTTGTTCTTGTTATTTTCTTAGGTGCAACAAGCAGTAAGGAAACTCACGATATTCTATATGCCAGGCAAAAAATAATAGTCACAGCAAAGGCATTTGGCCTTCAAGCAATAGACCTTGTTTACATTGATTTCCATGATGAAGATGGGCTCCGCAGGCAATCGAGGGAAGGTGCCTCAATGGGATTCACTGGTACGACTCTGCCGGTGTCTCAAAAGAGTGCGGGTCTTGTTCGGTTTAAATGTGTCACTGCGTTTACTGTCACTTAGACAAATAACTTGATTTTTGTTTCAGGTCATTTATTGAAAAACTCATTGATATCAAGCTCTTCTATGTTTATTAGGACCTTTAAAATTGCAGCTGGAAATTTTGCCTGAAAAGTCACAGGCTGCTTTTTAAAACTGCATGCCATGAAGCGTGTGACTGGTTTTGAAGAGAAGTTGGGGTAGAGGCTGTGCAGTGATTCCTCCCTTCACAGAGCACAGGAGAACCAATACTGTACTCTGCAATGGCTCCTCCACAACTGGAGCCCTTTCTCTTTGTTTGAACAACAACAGCAGTTAAAAAATACTTTTTAGGCAAAAAAACTGAGAAGTAAATCTCATATGCTAACTGCTAGGGGAAAGTTATTTCCTTATTGTTTTCTTTGTTTTGTTTTTCATCTCCTGGCTTTCCCCCCAGTAAGTCCTGGTGATACCTGTGGGTATTGGCAGACAGCAAGAGCAGCAGGCTCCTTACCCCACAGTCCTGTAATGCAGCCTGTTACCCTGTGATTGGTGTACCAGGTCACTCGGACACCTCATTGGGACAGTGCAGCCACAAAAGACTGGGGGATTGCAGTAGAAATCAGCCATTTGACACATGCATTAGAGAATTCTAATACACAGGACAGACATTACATTTATTTTCTATGACCACCATCCAGGATACACATATGAGAAAAGTACATCTCTTAGATTTCTGTTACCAAAAGCATGAGTCTTGGCAATGCTACCTAGCAAACTCTGGTTTTACATTTAGCTGCATATGATATCTTAAAGCACCAAACAAAAAAAATAAGTGCAATTTTTAGTGACCTTGGCGTGACAGTGAAAGAATATCAGTCGGTGTTTTTCAGCACAAACTCTGCTTTACTGTCTGTTAAGTTTTGACATTTGCAAACCCAAGTCTTGTTTTGGAGGTGAAATGGTTAGCTCCTCACAGCTATATTATCCACGGCCGTGTGGACTTCCACCCCTCACTCAGCTGCCTTTGAAGTTGGGAAAATAATAGAGCTGCTGAATGGTAGCACCTGCTGACGGCTACCTAGTCTCAACCAATATTTCCTAGCTTTAGGAAAGGCTTGATTTTTGAAAAAACATAAACATCTGAACCTCCTGTTGACAGAAGATGGAGTTGCAGGTGCCTAGCACCTTTGAGAGCACTCTTTTTGAACGCTTAATGCACATTTAAATGCTTAACTGAGGCTGCCAACTTACAAAATTTAGAAATGCTCAGCATAACCAATGCTGATGGTGATTGGGACTCCACTGACTTTATGGTGGAAGTTGTCTGACATTAGAACAGGGTCCAGACAGAAGACAAATAAAAAGGTCATGTAGCAATTTAGGGTGTAAAATTACTTTCTGTCTCGGCTGTACATGTGTCATACTTGCCTTTCCATACAAGGATTAAGGTCTGTGAAAAGTACAGATTTTATTAAAGTGCACTCATAGTACCTACTCTTTGCCTCCTGCCTTTCTGCATCTATCATCAACACATTTCCGAAATTCAGCAAACAACCTGACAATCAGTCCAACTGTAATTCGAGATGGGGGCAATACTGACTACTGATTTGGTGGGGAGAAAAAAATTTAAAATCTGTTTAAACTAAAACAAAACAGCATTTTTCCTTTTCTTCTGCAAAAAGAAAAAAATATTTTAAGTCAATCTAAAATATTTTACTTGTTCTTTGGTTTTTTGCTCTCAGTTTATCTAATATTTTAATAATCTTTCCTGCTTATTTTGATTGAAATAAAACCTAATTTCAAAACTGATAGCAAAATCATGTTTTTCCAAACCTATACAAGTGGGTTTTTTTCCAAATCTATATAAGTGAAACATTTTAACATTTCCAATTTCACATTCATCACAGAAAATTACAAATGGGCCTTAGCTTAATTGATGACCTTGTATAAAGTAGAACTGTGCATATTGTATTTGCCACTGACAGTTTTCTGATAATGTGAAAGTACTGAAATGTCACCCTAATAACGAGTTCAAAATGTGCAATTCTTCTCATTTTTAAATATAAGATCCCTCCCTGCTACTTTTTAAATAAAGAATCAAAATCATTGAAATCAACAGAACTAAAATGAGCTGAGTCTTGCAAATTGCTCTCATAGCTGGAGAACACTCACTTATTTGCATGAACAGGGCTGAACTCACCACCCTCCAAAGCAATGCAAATCCAAAATATTCAGCAAAGTTATATGTCCTTAAATGTTCCCATATTAGGCCGGTAAAATTACCCTTAATGTAATCAAATAGCTTCCCTCGAGATTAAACAAGCAAAATAATGTAATGAAGAATTTACCAGGTATTTAAATATTATTGCAAACCTCACTGCTTACTGCAGCCAAATTTTCTTTTCCAATTATCTTAAAATCAGCCTGGTTTTCCTTCAGAAAGTGTATAAACATAAAATCAAATGTTTTCAAATGTAATCCAGCCAAATTAATAGTCCTTTCATATATATTTTTATAAAATTGTATATATTTATATATCATAGACATCCATCAAGATGTTTTATACTACCTGTGAACTTTAAATCACTGTGTTGCCTATATAAATGGGCATAGGTTTTAGGAATGTTTGTGTAAAAAATTAGGTAAACCTTGCCATAAGCTTTAACAGCTGACTTAGTCATTATAAAAGTCCTGTGCTACATGCTGAGAAAGCAGATATAAACACAAAACAGTCTAGGTGTCCTCTCTTTTTCAGTCTTTTGTAGAAGACTAAAATGACACCATCATACAGTTACCTAAAAGACCTGACAAGTATTGATTTAAAACACAATATATCAAGTAGTACTGTAAAAAGGATTTCGTGGTCATAAATTTTTATGTCTTCCAATTTTGCACTCTCTCAGTAACTTGTCAATAACAACAATTCTGTTTAAAATATTTACTTTATTCCTGCATGGCATTATGTCTGTTATACAGTTATTTGGATAAATAGTCTGTGACAAAAATCAACCAAGTGCTATAAATTAAAAGTTAGATTATATTCTCCCTAAATTGTTCCATAGTGTTTTAATGGTTAAAAAGCATAGTTTACTACTATAGGTATCTTTATCAAAAGCAGGCCTTTTTACAGAAATGTTTTACACTTTAAAAAATCATATTTTTTTTTTAATTTTGTTATAATTTGAAATTGACTTCAAATATAATTTAAAATATACTCAACGTTTTTTTCAGAAAGTAAAGCTCCTTAGGATTTTTCAAGAAACTGTTGTATACTCTTCAATTTTGCAATTAATGGTTTCGCTATGGAGAATTTGTTGTATTACAAATAAGGAACATCATCAGCTTATTAATTATGACATTTTATTAAAATTACTAAAAAACCTCTGAGTAGACCTAAGATAAAACACATTAGTTTAAAAAATTATTTGTGTAATTTATTTCAAAAATTATAGCTCTTAAGGGGGTTTAAGCTTTTACCTATATTTGAGGCATTTTAAAAATAGTTGTGATATTGAAATTTCAAACTAATATTTGCATGCCTGTAAAATCATAAACTAAACGTTGTTTAACAAGAAATAAAATTGAGCTACTTATGGCTTTTTAGCAAAGGAAGGTAGCAACACTAAAGGACTACTATTTCTTTGCTCATTTAATTAAGTAGAGGTTCTTTGTACTCCAGGTTATCACTCTGACCCTCTGCAGCCTGATGAAAGTAATCCCAGGGATTTTTGCAGTGGTTATTTCATTGAAAATAGGTGTATTCCTGCGCTCATGCGTGAGACTTCTCAGATCCAGTGATGGGCTGATCCCTGAAGTACAGCTGGCTTCGTGTCAGTGAGAACACGAGAGCAGACCGCGTTGTGCAGGAAACCTCCTTAGGTCCTGACACTTCCAACTTTTCCTGGCAAAGTGCAAAAGCCTCGCTCGCGCAAGAGGCCGGGGCGGCGGCAGGGCTGTGGGACCCTCGGTCTGCAGGGCACTGCTCACTTACTGGCAGACTTGCAGGATCAGGCTCATCCCTCTAACTAGTTTTGTTGTCTGGCACCGAGGAGAGTCATTTATTCCGAAGGAAGCTGGGAATTACGGCAGCCTCTCTTTATTAATACGCCTTAAAAGCAAACCACAGAAATCACACCGGTCTGTGAAATTCCCATAGAAATGGACTAATAACGTCAAAGGCTGCACTTTTTAAAGTGTCAAACAAATTAGACATGTATTTGTTTTAAGGTAGCTAAATTCAATCACAGATTAAAATGGATTATGTGGCTGTCTATTCATGTTTGAAAATCTCCGGTGAAAAAGACAACATCTATTTTTATTTTCTTAACTTATGTTTATACAAGAAAGGATTAAAAAAACTGCTTCATAAAACCTCAGGGCACTGCTGGTGGTTGTTTGCTATACCAGTGACTAAGTAAATATTGCAGCCTACCTGCAACTACCAATAATTGCAGCAACAACAGTTTAAACAATATCGAGGATTATATGATGCTAAGCCAATACTGAGAATTTAGGGAATGATCCTTAGGGTACGAGTAACTTTTCAGCCCTGCAGATCTCTTGCCGTCTTCTTCAGATTTCATTTTCCAAAGACATTTTAATACAACTTATTTAAGAGTGGCTGGAGCTGTTATTTATATAGTCAAATTCAGAGATGCATTATACTTAATTGTTATTGACTGCCCAAGACAAAACAATTGCACCTGAAACGACTCAGAGAAGATGTATGGATCAAAATGGGGAGGGAAGAGAAAGAATCATGTGTTCTTTTAAACTATACTGAATGCAAGCATAGCACAAGGTATTCTTACTCTTACAATAATCTGTCCAAAAGCTGTCTGCCTGTTTTCCAGTTTTAAAAATAAAAGAAACCAAGTAAAATAATTAGTTGGAGAGCAAGAAAGTCTGCAAGGCATATGAGAGCCTCAAGTGGTTGGAACATTTTTCTTGAACATCTGTTTGTCGATGCATGATTCTGGTGTTATTAATCTTCTTTGTAGGTAAGCAGGTGATTCACCCCAACCAAATTGCTGTTGTCCAGGAACAGTTCTCTCCGAGCCCTGAAAAAATAAAGTGGGCACAAGAACTGATTTCTGCTTTTGAAGAACATCAGCGATTAGGCAAGGTAAATATTTTGTTAATATGCCATAGTGGAACCAAATTTGAATAATATTTAAGATTTAGAAAGGTTGGTGAGTCTCCTTGCTTTTATCTTACAAAGTGTGCTGTAACTAAGAGTATTGCTTGTGAAATCTGTCTCTGGATAGTGTATATTATAAATTTATCACTTCCCAATATATTTAGAAATAGAATGGCTATCTTTTCCTTCCTCCCCATTTTAACTTTAATTCATGGATTACACAGCCTTTTGAGTACCTGCAGGTATATACAGCATCGCAGAATTAAAACTGCTTCTCCGCTATGCCGCAGAATCACAGTTACTGTCAGAGGAAAATATTTGCAACCAAAAGTCAGGTAGCCTGGCAGAGGACTCAGACTGCTTGCACAGACTTAATTTATGGAAAGAAATAAATGGATTAGGAAGCCTTCGGTTTCTAAAAAAATCTCTATGTTGTTAAACCTGTTTCACTTTTGGGGGTTTGATCCCTCAAACATGCCCAGTAGTAACTGAATGTACTTTTGAGTGAAACTGCTTGCAGATTGTGGTTCTTAATCATTAAAAATGGGAATGTTTTATGTGCATTTGTACCAATTGCTGGACCTGAATTTTGGATAGAGGAGAAAGCAAATTAACACTAGAATATGATTGTTCCTAATTTAGTGCATCATTGAGTCTCACGTTTCCTGCTCTGTGGGTTTCTGCTATGTAAATATTGCGGTGGTGATGCACAATCTGTCTCCACTTTGTGCCAGTAATACTTAAATTAGGGGTCGCCTGAAGGAAGATTTTATGCTAGTTGCGGCATTGTCAGTTAATTATCTTAAAGGTTATTTGCTATAATCCAGTTTGCCTCTTTTTGAAAGAAAAAAAAGTTGCAGCCAAACATGTTTATCTTAGTCTCAGCCAAGCCTGGGCTAGTTGAAAAGGAAAGTCACAATGTCAGAATGGGGAGTGCAGATGAGTGGGAATGGTTCACACGTACTTGTGTGGCATTCAAGTAGGAGACAAATCCCCCCAGTCGAGAAGTTCATCTATAAGACTGCATAGGGTCTCACTTTCACTGGTGTCATATAAATGTTTTCTGCACATTTTTTTCCACTTTCTAGTGGATTAGAAAAAATTGGGATGTCTGCCTTCTCTGTTCCCCTGCATTTCTGGTACTGTGGATGTTTTACATTAAAAAGGCTGGAAAGGTCAAAACAGAAATTATGCTTTCTTCTCAGAGTTAAAGTGTGACAAGGTATTTGCTATTGCTCTGCCCTTCTCCTATGCTGGTCTGTTGCATCCCGTTTGTGGTACCTGGCTGTTTGCAGTACAGCCATGACTATGCTGTCCACAGCAGTGATTTCAGGGTCACTATTAGGATGCTGTACGCCTGGATCTCTTTGTTCTCTCCCCCTCAATTTTGAAATTTAGCTCTCTTCATGCAAACAGTATAGAAATAGAAAATATGTGACTGGTTTTGCCCATTATTCCGATTTACAAGGCTTGGCTGCCTTACAAAAGGCATCGTTACAAGCATACTGCTGGTGCAAATGTGTAGGCAGGTACATGCAGCAGGAAAAAACTCAAACGACTTACTCAGCCAAATATTTTTTATGATGTGTTTAATACTATTCATTCAGCTGAGTTTAGTGTCAGAAACTCATCTAAGGAACACCCCTGTCATATGAACAGTTGACTAGGAGACTGGACCAAATGTAGCTCTAGTCCCAGTATCACACAATCATTAAGTCAAACGTTTAATATTGAATAATTTAATGTTAGGCAATCAATACTCTTTAGATTTGTTTTGAAGCTGCTATTTTACTGACATTATGCTAAGGTTTTCTGTTTATATCAGCCGTTAAGGGGGGGTTATTTGGGTTTGGAGAATTTTTTTTCTCTTCATAAATGCTTTTAAAATATGCTATAAGCTTCTGTAATCAGCTGCAAGAGCAAATTTGGTGAGGGTTTGTGGTGCAGGCTATTTTTTCTACCAACCAGGTTGCATGCTTCATGTGTTTTTGCATGTAGCCGTCTATCAATAAAAAAGGACTGGCAGGTTAATATGTGAACTTCTGGATCTCATAACACTGTCGCATTACTGGATTTTATAACAAAATTGGAAAAATAGTTTTCCATGTAATGCTGGAAACTCATTAACTGAGTTTCTAATTTGCTATTATGACTGCGTCAGTGAGAAGAGCTTGGACAGTCTGATTACTTAATTTTTTTTCCAAAGCAAACATATCTCACTGAGGGATCCTCTCGCTCCACATCCTAACGACATGCTAAAATGTGAGTAATAACTCTTCCCCTACCACCTCCTGGCAAATGCTCCACACAGCGGTTTCAGTAATCCTCATGTCCTAATGAAACACCTCTTCTGTTTTCCTTTCCCTTTTATTATATTAAAGCGTTCATGTCAGTAAGGCTAAAAATATAGCTGTGGTTAATATGGTTGAGACTTGCATGGTTTTACCATGTTATTAATCAAAGTTGAAAGCCTGGAAAAAATAAAAGTGAGGGATTTGTGCAGCTGTTTGTGTGGTAGATAAGTTACTGTTCTGCAGTCTCTGGGATCATAGTTTGCTATTAATTTGGTTTAAAGTTTTATGCCCTTAGTTAACAATATTTTATATTAAAATACAGTAATAAGCTTTTATAATCTATTCTGATTTGAGACCTACAATTACCATAATAATATTCTTTTGAAAGAAGGCTGAACCAGGCTGCTTCATCCTGGACGCTGAAATGCTTTGACATAGTAGCCCCCAAATGTGAGTACTGAGGTCAGGAAAAATTAGGATCTCAGATGAGCACTGTGGAATTAGAGATGCTGTGGCAGTGTCCAAACAGAAGGAAATTAGAGAGCTAACCAGCTAGCCAGAGGTACTTGGGCTTGCCTTACAGACATAGTCCTGTTTGAAGGGTTGCTTTGGTTTGGTTTCTAGGTTGTTTTGTTTGTGGGGCTATTTTTTACATTTCTAATCCAACTAAAAATGGCATATCTAGGAAATAAATGGTAATATTGTATTTTGAACAAGTAGAAACAAACATTGAAAAAGTACATTTTGTACTTTATTCAACTGTTTATTAAGTGTTCTCTTTTGTCTAAAACTTTGAGATCTAAAACTGGAAAGTGCTTAAAAAGAAAAGTGTTTTTTCCGGGTCATTTCAATACTTTTCCAGTAGAACTGCATTACTAGGGGATATGATTTTCAAAATTAAAATATTCATCCTAAAGAAAGCAGAAAAAGCAGAAAATCTAAATATAAGATAGATGTCAGTGTGCTCAAAAATAAAAAAAGAAAGGTGATAAACATGATTGCAGTAGTCTAAAGGACAGTTTCTGTTAGAAATTTCTAAAGCATTTGTACTACATTAAACAGGGAAGTGATCTTATAAATACAGATTAATGGAATCTAAGGGGGTACAGTTAGTGGGAGAAGTTATTAGCCTATTTTAAGAAAAATATCTCATTTCTAGCAATGAGGACATAATAGCCCTTACTATTTAGGCAACTCCTGAGTTTTACATTACCAGTACACTGGATAAAGGACTGTATCACTTCTGTAAGTAGCTAGTGTTTATATATGACAAAATGTAAGACATTGAAAATGCACTTTTAAGCCATTCAATGTGTAAATATGTCAGGCACAATATCATTATTGAAATCAAATCTTCCCAAATTGCCTTACTTTTAAATAAAATTCAAACATAAGGAAAAGCAGAAGAATAAAGTAGAAAGTTGATTATACATTTATCTCACATATTAATTGACAAATGCTTTCAAAGCAGCCACATATTAAACTAGAGAATAACTAAATGCTGCTGCCAAGGTCACTGTCAGGTAAGGATTGATTAGAGTTAAGGTAAGTATATCACAAACCCAAGTTGTAATATGGGTTGAATATTTAAATCCCGTAGAGCAAATCTAAAGAAATATTTGTACATGCCACATACAAATGCACAGAGTGCTTCTAAGAAGACCTTTAGCATATGTTTCTTGCATTATAGTCTGTGCCATTGTATATCATGTTCCCAGCAGCTGAGGAACAATATATTTGAACTCCAGTGATTTGGCAAACTATACAGTTTCATTTACGGACGTTTCCAGGATTATGAAAAATCTCAGGAATGCATTTATTTACACAGCATCAACCCAACAAAGGAATGGAAATTTCCAGCAGTGGCTCTCTTATAATGCTCTTTGTTTAGGAAAAGCTATCCCAAGCCACTGTATCTTAGAGACGATGCGCCCTCATGCTTTGGCCAGCTCCAGTTTCCACCGCCTTACAGGGAGGTCTCTCCCAGCTTTCTTCCCTCTCCTGGCTGTGCCATGGACCCCAGGAGGCCTCCCCAGCCAGGTGGGATCCACCCAATCTCAGTCCAGTCCGTGGTTGCTAGGAAAGTGGGACCATGTCCAAAGGGTGCCTCTTGGAAGAGATGCACGGGAGCTTCCCTCGGGCATGGGGCTGTACCATCAATCCACAGGGATTATATTACACTTTACAGGGCACTATATCTCAGGGCTTTATGTAGAGCTGGGAGTGAGGGAACAGCCCAGGCTCCCACTCCTCTTGCCCAGGACAGACTGCTGAGTTTTGGGGTGCCACCAAGCAAGCTGGATCCCATCCCAGGGAGACAGTGGCAGCACAGGGTACCTCTGTGTGTGCTGGGCTGCAGTGCTGCCAGCCCTCCCTCTGAGAGCACAGGGCATGTGCTGTCCTTTATGTTAATTAGGCAATGTATTCCTTTCACTGCAGAGTGGGGAATTCAGGAGTTTGTGATAAATTGTCACCTTTAAGGAGCAACAGCCTTAAGAAGTCTAGGCTCAGGTGCATCTCTAAGCAGAGATGAAGAGTGCTGGTGGGATTTAAGCATGGGCCACGGTTATGTTGTTTATCTTTTTTAAAAGTGGCCAAATGAAATTTTAATGTCAAAACTGAGATCGAGAGAGCTCGTGTTAGTACTCAAAATTTCTCTATACACTTTCAGTATTTGAAAAATGCTTTATAAATGTGTTTTGTGTCATGGTTGAAGGCATTTCTCTTAGCATGATCCATCTGGGGCAAATTTTGAACCTCTACAATAGAGCAGAAGGGGCTGTATTAGCTAATTGCATGTGCTATACTGGTTCCTACATTGGTGCAATCAGTCCTGAGGGAGTTATGCCAGGTGGGGAGAGAAAGAGACAGATTTTACTACACGGGGCTGCTAAAGCTTCTAAGCAGGGCAGAAACTCATATAAAAACATTTTCTTGCCAGCTTCTGCCCTTTCCACTCCCCAGCAGGCGTTCAGTGGCTCTTAATCTGTTTTCCTCCACTCATTTAAGACCTGTGTCCAAAAGGCAGAGGGAGAAGGACTCGGATGGCACATTGATATTTCCCGCAGGGAGAAGTTTCACCATGAGCCGGAAGCAGGGTGGATCTGTGTGCCTCCATAGCCTTTCCACCCGGAGCTAGCCCCTGGAGGAGGCAGCTGCTCCTGTCCCAGGGGACACAGGCAGAGGATGGCACCTCTCTGGGCTCCTCCTCAGCAAGGCACAACTCCTCCATCCTTGTTGGCTCAAGGAAGTAAATGCAGGGTGAGTTGCTTTTGGAAGGGCCATGCTGTGTCGGCACATTCCCAGGCGATGCTTGGCTATGAGCATGGAGTGGGAAGACACCCAGCACTGCAGACACCTGCCCACCATCGTGCCAAAACCTGCTCTACACCAAGAAACCCACCAAGGTGACTACCCACCTCCAAAATCCCTGTTTAAAAAGCATTAACGAGCACTCATGAGCCTCATTTCAATTTCCAAAGCAGGATCTAACTAGAGAGGTAATGTTCTGACCAGATGGCTCTTTTTAAGCCTTACTGAGGGAATTCAGAAGCCTGTACAGCCAAATATTGTTTCAGTTAATTTAAGTAGCAGCAGTCTTGCTGCCTTTTCACTCCTCTCCATGCTAGCCAGCTTTTTCAGGGACCTGGAGTAGCTCTCTGCAAAAGCTCCGTTGGTTGAAACAGAATCACAGTAAAAAATAGCTGTTCGATCCTATTCAGAAAATGAATCTGAAATTAGAAAAAAAGACGGAATACAAAAATATGGGCAATTCCATGCTTGTTGGTAGAACAAGCCTCACTATTATTATTTTTCTCAACTCCATTGTATTTTACAGCTACCTTTCTCTTCGGTGTCAAGTGCCGTCTGTGTGCCCTGTAGTAATTTACTTTCAGATTGAATTTTCTAGTTTATATTTAACAAATTGCTTCCATGACTATAAACCTTAAGTTAATTCCAAATTACTAAATGAAGGGTATATGAGGATCCTAAAGTCTTAATATCAGTTGCTTTTCATTTTTCCATATAATAACCATGATGCTCACTAGGGAGAAAAAATGCATGGTTGGATAGGCTGTTTGTCCAGGAAGCTGCTTTTGTGCTATAAAATAAAGATTTACTTGGCAGCAGCAAGTGTGCTCTCTAGGATTCTTCCGTTCCCAATACAGTATAAGACAGAGAATGAAAACCAGTGGCTAATATTCCTGATTTCCAGAACTTTCCTCCGATTCTTTAATTTTAATCCTTCCTGCTCTAGAGGAGTACACAGGAAGGCAGCAACCACAATGAGAAGGTAACTAAAGAAAATGCAAAGATAGCAATAAAAAAACCCTCGTATCTGACTCTCACTCAGGGATCTTAAATAGATTGTTTGTTCAGGCAGAGGGACCGACTTTGGTGGCCTGAGGAGTTTCTGGAGCTGGACCAAGCAGCATCTCCAGGCCCACCCCAGCTGAAAGGGCTGTCCCTGGTGGTTCAGGCAGCTTGGGGGACTGTAAGATGGAAAAACAGCTTGTCTGGCTCACACGGCAGGGCAAAACCCTTAGATATGGGCTGGAAACAGTAATGCCAGGTGGAGAAGAAATGAAGGACCTTGTAGGTCCTTGTTCTTCATCTTTCCTGCCCTACTGTGGACTTGAAGGATCACAAAGTCCTTTCTACCTGTTGAGCTTTAGAAAGGGTTTCTTCTGTCAGAGTTCTTGCACTGCTGCTCAGGAGTTATTTGAGGCAAAAATCAATCTCTATTTCATGTGGTTGTTGCTCTTTCTTTCTTGACCTTTTGTGTCCTTCTATCTGCTCCTAGAGGCAGAAGCGTATCTCAAACAAACAGGCCTGCTTCTGGCTTTACAAACTGATTTATCTTCTGAACTCACGGACTACTTCTACTCCACTGGAAGATTACACTGGCAAAAAGAAACAAAAGGCAGTGATTTCTGTTGTTTTCTACATATCAGCAAAAAGGCTACAGAAACTTAATGGTAATGATACTCTGCAGAATTCCCTCCCTCCCCATGCACACTTCAACAGATCAGAGACCCACTGAGCATCTCCTCTTGCCAAGAAGATATCTTTGACAAACCTTTTCAGGGATCATTTCTTTTCCCCAAAGATTTTGTGTACAAGTGTCTTTCCACACATAATGTTATGGAAAAGGGGTGAATGTGAAAGGGTCCAGAGGAGAGGCTAGGGAAAAGTGTAGCCCAAAAAGCTTTGTCCATACAGCCAGAGATATGTGTGAGCATGCTCTGGAGGCAGGACAGGCCTGAGCAGAGAAGAGAGAGAGGCATTATCTTATCACAGTCTGGAACATACTCTCAGTTGACCCAGATTTCACTGAACACCTCCTAGAAGCTCACTAACCTTTGGAAGTTCATTATGAGAAGTTAGAATCATGACCCAGCTCTTAATGACAGGTCTTTGGCTACAACTTGCAGAAGAAAAAAATTAATTAAACCTGCATTCAGCACCATCACAGCTGTTAGCTCTTGACTTCCCCAAAAATATAGTCTCAGCCTTCTGTTTCAAGAGAAATCATTCCTTTGTACTGAGGATAATCACTCCTCCCCCAGGCACAGACCCAACACCATTTGCTGTGACCAGGCGTCTCTTCTCCTTTGTTCATTACCTGTAAGCAAATCCAAGTGTTCTTTTTAAGCCCCAAAGCAAAGACTTCCAAATTTCCTCTGCAGGGAGCCACTTAAACAACGTGTATTTTCATTAATCCCAGGGGAATTATCTTCCTGAATGCCATGCTTTTTAGGGGGAGCCTTTGCCATCCACCTGCTCCCTTCCCTCCTCAGAAGACCAAATCTGCCATGCTTGCAGAACACAAAACTGTTATTTCCTTATAACAGCTAATATTGCACAGGATTAGAGGTAATGTTCTCAAACCCAAGCAGATTTTAGTGCATTTATTCCTTGTATTTTTGTTGTCTTCAAAAAGTCGTAACTAGACCTTTGGGTTTCAGAAGTGAACGAGACACTGAATTACCATGGAAAGAACTAGTGTTTCTCAGGTAACTGTGGACCAAAGATTTCTTGTGTCTGTGGACTTGAGGCCACTTGTCTCTGTGGGTTAGGAGGTACACAAGGTTTGCCCTGGCCAGCTGGCATCACCTCTTCTGCTTATTTCCATGTACCCTGGCATCTACCCATGAGTGCTGACACAGATCACCAGGGTTGGAAGGGAACTTACATAATTACTTGTTTACACAATGGCTGTATTCACACACAGCCTCTGGCCCATTTTACCAGAGCGGTGTGGGAGCTCTGTTTGACTCACGACATCTCCTAATGATGAAGGGGGTGGAGGAGAGAAGGGTGGCTGGCTTGTTGGACCCCTTATGCACATTTCTCCCATGTCCTAGATGCACATCCCATCCAAAGACAGCCCAGTAGGACAAGGAGATAACTAGACTGCCACACGCTCTGCAGGGATTTGGTCTGCAAAGGAAAGTATTGCAGAATTGTTGAGAAAAGTAATTGGAAAAAAACCAAATCTTTATCAGTGGGGCACTCTCTCTAACTGTGTGACAGCAGAGTACTGTCCTAGGACCTCCCCTCACTTGTGAGACTGTCATACAATCAGTAATCCCCTAAGTGGAAGAGGGGGTTTTAGCAATTCCATAAGCATTAGATAACCCCTATTTTAGAGCCATACTTAATTCAAAATTCAGCAGCGGGTGATTTCTTATCCATATTGCAGTTTCCTGGAACATTAACTTGTCTTGCTTTTCCTTTTTTTCCACTTATCTAGCTACCCAGAATGTCTCCCATGCCAAAGCCTTACCTACTCTCCAGGATCCCCTATCACCTTCAAGCCTGCCATCTAAGTAGCCTGACTTGATTCCCAGAGTAAGATGCTTTTGAAAAAATCAGTTGTCTCTATACAGTTGATACAGTTGATACAGTTGTTATAGTTGATACAGTTGTGGTTGTCTCTATACAACCGCAGGATGTGGTTAGAGGCACGGGTAACCACAAATTGAGCAAATGCTGAGGAAAAAGCTATGAGCATTCCCAGGTGCAGGAGTACATCTAATTCTTCTGTATTGCCAACCAAAGGGGACTAGCTTGTCTGATCACTGTCCCACGTGTCCCAGAACAATTACTGTTTGACTTTAATTAACTAAAATACTTTATAATACACAACTCAGAGATAATTGTGTCACATTACTATGGGGTGCCTTAAATGTTCTGTATCATGATAGTTTTATCCTGCTTATTTCTCTCCTTAATCCAGTGGTACATAAAGAAATAAAATGTGGTGAGGGTAAAACCCCATGTAACATTGTGTATCATATAAAAAGGTTTTGGTACAGATGAAGAAGTATGAAACTTTACATTCCCTGATCTTATGGAAAAAATATAAGGGTACCTCACTTGCCATCCTGTCAATCCCCTGTGTAGTCAGTCAACACAATTCCATATATAACACAATTCCATTATACTCATGATAAACACTAGCACCTGTAAAATTTCTTGCCCTCTCCTGGTTCCACCAGAAAATATTGATCTTAGACAACACTGAAATCATGGACCCTGAATCCTGTCCGTTTAACTTCTAGAAAGGTAAAATGCTCCTTGCCACTAAAAAACAATATTACTCTGGTTATGAAATGGTCTTACAGATTTACCAAGCGCTTAACTACTCCCAAAAGTTTCACAAAGTAAATGTTCCCGAATACAGGAGGAGGTCTTCATGTTCTAGGAAACATGGCATTGCTGTGTTCATCTTTTGCTGTGGCAAATGGCAGCCCAATGCTAAGACTCTTTCTGTGACTTGATACATGTCATTTCTTATAGGTAAAGGAAATATTTAAGGATGACATATAGATATAACAAGAGCCATGTTCAAGATCCATGGCAGCATGCGGCCAGGGCTGTATTCTAAGTTGTCAAAGAAGAGCCCTCAATTACGTGTTGCACTTTGCTAGATCTGTGCTGTGCTGGAGTGGCTGCATTTATCTAAAAGGAAGTTCATATGATACAAGCATAAAATCTGCCAGACTGGTGTGTTACAAAGTTTGGTTCTGCATCTCTTCAGTCTGCCCACAACCACCTGGAAATTTGTTGCATTTGTTCTTCTTATTGCACAACTGATTTGCCCTCCTTTATCACAAGCCTGTATCTTCATGTCCTGAGCTGTGAAAATGACTGTTCTCTGTCAGCTATGCCTTATGGCTTCTCTTGCCTGTAAGCTGGATCCTTTCATCACTTGGAGCTGACCATTCTGAATTCCCATTTTTCCAAGATTATCATTTGCCATTACCTTCTGAGAAAAAAAAAAAAACAAACCCACACCTAGCAGCCTAGCAGCTGTCTATAATTTTAATTCACTTGCAGCTGTTTTCTATATTTGCTAAACCTTCTTTTTTCCATCCTCACAGCACTTTAGGATATACTGAAATTTGAAGTAGAGCTATTAAGACCTTACTCAACTTGGCCTGCATCTTGCATAAATTGCTGTTACTTTTTACAAATTCTACTACTGTCCTAATAGAGCATTAAATGTCATTGTGAATAATACTTCATGCCAGAAGGAAAAACCTTGAGTTTTTCCTTGCTTGTCAGTCAGTCAGGAAGGGCTTTTAGATACTCTGCATGATGACCCAAACAGGGAACGCTGCCCATTCACTTTCTTCCTTGATTCCTCTTTGGTAGTCTGCCCTGACAGAGCTGTAGAGCAATCAGGCTGAGGGAGTACAAACATTTTGTATTTACAAACCCTTCTGTTGTGTTGTGCTGCCTTCACAGCTGTACAGCGTGGACCAGCCAAAGTGCCATTACACCTCCCATACACTGCAGACTGGTGGTGCCAAAGTCACCCTATTTCTCACAGGGCTTTGCCTTCAGCACATTCTCTGTGTGGCTGCATGAAGGATGGCACTGAATAGGCACAGCAGAATCTGTGCTGTGTAGTTTAAACAGGGGCAGAGTCTTTGGCCCACAAATCTGCCCATTCCTCAGTAGGGCTGCACTTCCAGACTGTCTGGTGAGTACCAAGTTGTCCTCCATTCCCCCATTTTTCATAACTCTTAAGCTGAGCTATTTGCATCCAGGAATTTTCACCCAGAGGCTGTGCCCATCATCTGCAGCTCTGCCTCCTGGATGGTTCTCCTCCCCATTTCTCCATCAGTCTTTACCTGGAGGGCTTGTCCCTTCCCAAGGCAGGTCTGACACATTTGACTAGCCTGATGGCAGAGTCCCTTTACTGAAAAAGGTTTCTGAAAAGACTCCCTCTGAATGATTTCTATGGTTGCATGGTGAGCAAGAACCACAGCCACCGAATGCGATGGATGCAAATCCCAGCCTTGCATTACCCACGCGCTGTTGTTCCCATTCGTGCTGCAAGCTTCCTTAAGAACAAGCCCTTGGTCCCATAGTTGAACTACTGGAAATGTAAGTACAGGCTGGAAGTGTGAGATTGTTGAGAAAATGAGCCAAAAAGAAAATTT
The DNA here is from genome assembly GCA_013397075.1 of Rhabdornis inornatus. NCBI lineage: Eukaryota > Metazoa > Chordata > Aves > Passeriformes > Rhabdornithidae > Rhabdornis > Rhabdornis inornatus. The sequence goes on along the minus strand of VWZS01002228.1, from coordinate 32,027 downwards.
AGATCTATGACTAAATTAATCCCCAGATTAATGCTATCAAAGCAAATGGTGTTTATAGAAAGTCTTGTTTTCTTTATATTCATGTGAGAGAAAATCAAAAGAATGCTAGAGGCAAATTTCATCTAGCAGAATTGGAAAAGAGAGCATGGGGACAAAGCTGTAATTACTGGTATTTCCTATCTGTTGAAACCTGTGGGTGGAAAGAGAGTCAGTGAATAGGGTATATTCAATGGCATTAAAATTGGTTTCTTTTTCTGGACTTTAGCTCAACACTGCAAATTAGCAGGGGGAAAATAAGCCTCAGAGAGAACGGGCAAAGAAGCCAACTTCATGTTACCCTTTGCTGTTAGGGAAAGAAAAAGGCATTTTTTTCCTTCAAGAATTCAAATTCCTAGCAACCCGAGGTACAGCTGCACACTGACAAGCAGGGAACGTATGGCATTTCTCACATGGTTCAGTGTTTGTGTGTCCATATACACACCATTATCCTGTTTTCCTTTTCAACATTACTTTAATGAAGAGAGGACAAGCATGCTGTTTAGTTAACTCTTGCTTTATAAAAACGACGTTCTGACCCAGATTCATCATGGTACAGCTTAGATACCTGCAGGGGTATCTGACTTTAGATCGTTCTGTATCAGTCAGTGGAAGGGTTAAGACCCTCCCAGCCATGATTTGGACCACCAGAGATCAGAATTGACATTGCTAGGCACCCATCTCTTTCTGCAAACCACTGCAGGTACTTAGGGTAACTGTACTCTTAATCAGCCTTTGACAGAACTAGGAAGGATGATTTGAGGCTTCAACATATTTCTACTTATGACTGTAGTCAGAAATTTCTTCTGTAAACAATAGCTGTTACTGAATTAGCATTACTCTTTATTTTGCTACTGAATTACCTGTTACTGAATGGGCATTACTGAATGCCTACAGGAAAAAAAAAGGAAATATTTTTAACCATGTTTTTCTTACAGCTAAAAAAAATGTACCTTGCAGTTTGAGATCACTGCATGGGCCTGAATTATTCCAAATAAGTCCTATGTCATACTTAGTTCCCATTTTTTCCCACTACAGTTAATAAATTGAATAGTTTGAGACTGCATTTTCTTTAAAGTTTTAAAGGTATAACTGGAAATTACAGAGATGTAGCTATAATCAGAAGTTCTTTATTAATGATAATAATGATATTGGTGTAAAGGTAGGGTTGATTGTTTGCTCAGTAACAAAAAAATTAAATTTGAAGTACCAACCCTTGAGTATCAGTCTCATTCTCCAAACCTACCTTGAAATATTGCAAATTATAGTAGGAAAATCTATTTTGAATAAAATAATAGTTTTTACTATTATGTTTTCAATGGCTTTAATAGAGCCTGCTCTTAACATGCAAGAATATTGATTTGTGTTAGATTACTGTTTAAGGTGGGTTTTTGTCTTAACTATTCCAGAATATGATTTAATATTTAATTAATACTGCTTCAGTTCAGCTAGATATGCCACTGGAGTAACACATTTCCTAAATATTTTTGTAAATGGGTTATATTTTCACTTTACTTGCTGGAGTCCTCTATTTAATAATTATCAAGCCTCAAATGAAAATCAGAAAAAGGTTTGTTCTCCTGTGCATTTCTCTCACAGCTCATGCACAGACACATGTGCTCCTATGGACTGTCCCTTGCTCTTGGTTAGCCGTGCTCACTGTGAAACCCAAGGCCAGCCTGTGATACCATATCAATTGCAGCAAGACATTGAAAGGGTGTGCAGTGCTTCACAGAGCTGCCCTGTGCAGAGCTGTGGCCAGGCCCTCAATTCTGGGTTCTTCAGGGAATGGATTTCACCTTTGTGTTTGTTGTTTGGGGGTTTTTTAATGTGTCAAACTACTGTTAGAATTGCAAATAAGTTTTTGTTTGTTTGGGGTTTTGTTGTTTTGTTGTTGTTTTTTTGGGTTGGGGGTTTTTTGGGGTTTGGTTTTGGTTTGGTTTTTTGGGGTGGTTTTTTTGTGGTTTTTTGGGTTTTGGGGTTTTTTGGGGTTTTTTGGTTTGTTTTTGTTTTTGTTTTGTTTTGTTTGCTTGTTTGTTTGGGGGGGGGTTGTTTTTGTTTTTTGTCTTGTTGCTGTTGTTGTTTTTGTTGTTGGTTTGGTTTGGGTTGGGTTGGGTTTTTTTTGGTCTATTGAGCTCCAGCATATCTTAATGCAATGTTTTATCTTCCAAATCCTACCTCAGAGACACATGGGGATTAAAGCATCTAAGGGAACAAGTCAGTTTTGGCACTATTTAAAGTGTATGTCTTCTGTTTAAGATTTAACTATGATTCATAGTTAATTGTTTTAAACTTGTCACCATGGTACCAACAAAAAATCCTTAGGAATACAAAGTGACTTTTGAAACCTATCCTGACTCTCAGATTGCCACCGCTGAGGCACACAGAGTAGTTCTGCATCCGTTTGGGGAAATTCCCTGTAAGTGGTGCTCAGGTGGGCTTTACCTTGGCTCCAGAGGAGATTTGGGAAATATTATTGTGCCACCCACTTGATTATTTCAGCTTTCATCCCAGTCCCTGGCTCTCGGCGCAGCCCCAGCCTATCTTTAGCACTGGAGACATAATGGCGAGGTGCAGCAGTAGCACAACCTCAGCAAACCCAAGTCAAGAAAACTTCTCTGCACCCCCACAAACACCCATTACTGTTTACTGACAAAGATAACTTCTGGCTTTGCCCTCTGTCTCCAGGCAGTTTGCCACTGGCCCCGTGGCATAGCCCTGGATGGATGCTGGATGGTGATGCTGGAAGTGGGGAGCAGAGCTGTCCCCCAGGTGTGGTGTCTGCCAGCCCCCCTCCCCAGCTGGCACACACGGCCTCACTGCTCTTGGCCCTCAATGTTTGCCAGCTAGAGAGGCTGAAACACGCCAGCTGCACTCTGGGCTTCTCTTTTCTCTCTCTTTTTGCCTCCTCTTTGCAGAGCTTGTTGCCCTTCCCATTTCTTTAAGTGCACTTGCCCCGTCTCAATCAGTTTGTTTCCTAAAACTTCTTCAGGATTCCTGTGGGAGAAGATGTTTCCTGGCAAACTGATGTGTTTGTAAAGAACAAGACGCCCCAACTACAATTTCCAGAGGTGTCTCAGGAAGTTCATATTCTTTCTTTTCCAGGGAGCATTTACTTTCCACGGGAGCATGATCGACATGCCATTACTGAAGCAGGCACAGAACATTGTTACACTTGCCACAGCCATCAAGAAAAAATGAGCTGGTAAATGAAGCTCTCGCCATGGGGCCCCAGTAGCTGTTTTAAAAGATGACTGTAATACTTGGGGGGGTGGTGTGCAAAATTAAAGACGTCAGGCTTAAACAGAAATTAATTTCCATTTTGCAGATCTGTCATAGTTTGCTTGTTGGAATTGCTAATTACTAAAACTATTCTCAACTCAAACCACTGCTCATTCCTGCATGGCCCATGTTCTAGTCATAGCCTGCAATGAAGTTACATCACCAAATCTGTGACATCACAGTAATTAATACAAATGCGGGATCATGACTTCACTGAAGAAAAAGGCAAAACATAAGCCCTGAGCCCTGTTGAAAGAGCAGATGGAAACTAATTCAATTGTTTATATTTCTTTCTGTGCTTCTTCCTACTCTGATGCAAAACTCCTGGCAGAAAGGAGAAAGACTCGAATAATTATGCACCAGTTGAAATAACGGCAATGAACATCTTTACCCAGTATGAGCTTTGCTTTCCCCCCACACCACCCTTCTGTAAATGTGCAACAGCCATTAAAAATAATGCTCCAACAATGCAGGACTCTTGACTTTCTTCTCTTTTTTTTAAGTAGTTGCTATTCAGAGAGTTTCCTCCTGGAAGCGTCCAGCCCGGGAAGGATTGGACGGCAATAAACTTGTAGTTTTTGGAGACACAATGCAGCAGAACTTGTGCATATGGTCTCGAGTCAGATTTACATCACATTAGGGATACGGCTACAGATCATGTGAGCTGTGTGGTTAACGGGCTTAGTAAAGCTGTTTTGAAGAGGTTAACCCAGCTTGTAGTAAGGGTAAATAAACATAACAACCAGGCATTGTCCTCTATTCAGCATGTACTCTTATATGGAGGGCTAAAGGGTATTGAAGCTGCAGAGGATCAACTTGTGGTTGCCAGAGGACTCCAATGAAGTTTGAAACACCAACAATCAGAGATTTTGTTTCTGTTCCTCATTAAATCATGAGCTTTTGTGCTCAGACTATGAACGACTGTTCTTTAAGAAATTAACAGAAAGGGAAGTTTTAAACTATGCACCAACCTTTTCATGACCTACACAGCAGCAATGCTGCTGCACTTAGACAAACACCGCAGGGAAGGCTGTTCTGTTTATTTAAAATTGTAAATAGAAAACAGTTGTTTTTTAGTTTCATTTCTCACCGCCTCCATGGCCATTTCGCATATGGAGCCACAGTGCCTTATTCCTCCCATTCCCTCGCTTAGCGTGTTTCCCCTCCGTCTCCGAGCAGCGATTTCACTTATTTTGGGTTATTTTTGGTTTAATTAAGGGGAGAGGGAAGGGGGGGAAGAAGAACCCCACCATCCGGCCCGCGTGGAAGCAGCGAGGGAAGGGAGCGCGGGGGCGGCGGGAGCGCCTCTCCGCGGCTCCCCCGGGAACGGCGGGGACACGGCTCGGACACGGCGGGGACACGGCGGGGCTCAGCCCAGGGAGCGGGAGAGCCGCCCACCTCCGTCCTTCCCCGCCGGGGCGGCCCCGGGGGCACCGGGCCGGCGGCAGATTCCCCCGCAGCCGCTCCGCGGAGTTTGGGGATGAGCAGACAGCGCCGACCCCCCTCTCTCCCCCTCCGTCACCCTGGTCCCGTCCGAGGCGCTGCGCCGGGGGATCCCTTACAGCGCGGGGACCTCCGGACTAATCTGATTAATTAAAGACTACCTGCTTATACTGCAGCTCCCCCTCATCCCCGCGCGTTTCTGGACACCCTCCGTTATTAATTCCAGGCTGACTAAATTATGGGCAGCACTATTAAAACATTATCAGAACTAATGAGAAACAATTACTTAGGAGATGAGCTGGGACGAGCCGTAGCCGGGCGCGCGTGTCGCTCTCCCCGCAGATTGCGTTAATAAATCATCAGGTGCACGGCAAGGCGGCTGCGAGGCCTGGCACAGGGCACGGAGAATAAGATATATGAGAAGAGGGTTGTTTGGGGTTGTTTTTTTGTTGTAGGTTGGAGTTTGGTTTTTGTTTTTTCTTTTTTTTTTGCATAATTTTTACATTAATCTCAATAGGACGCGTGTGGTGCAGATGGTTTTATTCCCTTAATACCGCGCAGGAAGAGGGAGCGGGGGGAGGGGGGACTAGGATGAGGACGATTTCAAAAACTAATGTCTTCATTGTTTTACTGAAGTCTGAATGGCCAGGCATGAGGCGGCCGCGGAAGGCAGCGGGGGCTGCCCCCGGACCCGCACCCGCAGCTCGCCCGCGCTCGGCGCCTCCTCTCCCTGGGCAAAGCGAAGGGACAGCAGTAACACACTCTCCTGAAGGGTTTACGCGCCCCCTCCCTCCTCCACAGCTGACTGCTTAAGGAACTTCGTGACCCGTACGCGGAGAAATCGAATATGCAAATAAAATGCTGGATATATTCAGATTTTTCCTTGAATTTCCCTGACACCCACCCCTCCAGCGGAAAATCCTGCTTCCTTTTAACAGCCTTAACGATTTTTGCTTTATCAAAAATAAAATCCGATTTATCTGGCTTTTCCGTTTACTTTCCGAAGCTTTCCGCGATTTTCCGGCTTTATTCTTCTCCTCCTTCTTTCTTTTTCTTTCTCTCTTTTTCTTTCTCGCCTGGTGCTAGGCAAGCAATTGATGAAACAAAACAGATTATAAGATTAGCAGCAGGATTTTGTGCATATTAATGATAGGGAAGGGCACGGAATGGGTTTGTAATTGCAGATCTTGCGCTTGGGATTGGGAACTGTAGCCCTGCTACAGCAAAGACCCCCCTGTGAGGTTTTCACATTGGAACTTAGGGGAAAAGTGAAAAAGTAATTACCAGAGCACAACACTGAAATGTTAAAGCACTTATTCTTTCTTTCAGCGTTCTGTTTTAAAGGGGAAAAACGGGCAAAATGGAAAATAAATTGCTTTCAAATAAGTAGGTTAGCACCTGAATGCTGGTGCGCATTTTCCCGGCTTTTTTTTTNCCCCCCTCCCGGTTTTTTTTTTTTTTTTTTTTTTTTTTTTTTTTTTTTTTTTTTTTTTTTTTTTTTTTTTTTTTTTTTCAAAATCTAGCAATTATTTAGTCGGGCATTGCCGACCATCCAAGCAGCAGAAAAGGGGGAAGGGAGGGCAAGGAGACCTCGGGAACACAGGGGTACTGCGCCTGTGAGATTTGAAGCAAATATCGCCAGGAAAGCTATTCAAAGCTGCGGTTGGAAATTTAATGGTATTTTTCTGGGGTGTTTTTTTTTATTTGGTTTGGTTTGGTTTTGGTTTTGGTTTTGGTTTTGGTTTTGGTTTTGGTTTTGGTTTTGGTTTTGGTTTTGAAATCGGGATTTAAAAGGAAAAAATATTGTTTTGGTTTTCTCTTCGACACGAATATCAAAAGGTATTTTAGCAAGGGATGCCTTTCACAACCACAAATCCCTTACAGGAACGGCGTATTCCTTGCAATATCAAGAAGTAACCTGATACTGAATTTTAACTCTTATTAGAGGTTTCTCCTTGTTTCTTGAGCTGTTTCAGCCCCCTCTGAGCTTACTCTTCCTAAACTCCGGATTTTTGCGCTTCAAACCCAGTGCTCCTTTACTGACTTTTCTAATCCTTCTCTGCCGTGATTAACAGCCAGAGATGGTTTAGCTTTAATGGCACCTACTCGCACGTATTGTTTTAATTCTGTTTTCAACGGAAAATCAATGTATCTGGTGGAAATTAGGCTTTGAAAACTTTTTTTTTACGAGCCAATAAAACGGAGTATCTGCTCCTCGGGCAGTAATTTCTGATTTTGAATTGGAGGAGGGGGGGGGGTCGGGGGGGAAACCAACTTCGGCTGCATTTTCATCCATCCCATCCCTCCAACTCTCTTCTCCCACTTTCACCTCCCTCAGGTTCAAAGCCCCGAGGCAGGGCTGGTTTTTTATAACAACTGTTATAAAGATTAAAAAGTGGGAAGAAGAGAATAAAAGCTCGCGCGGGCAAGTCCATTATCTTCTATTTTTCCTCGTTGCTGCGGCTGGGGAGCTCCGCACTACGCGGAGGGGAGTCCCGGGGAGCAGCGCCCGGGGGAGAGGGGGGAGCGCTGCGGGTGGCTTTGAGGTGCTGGCACTTGCACGGGGTGCCCCGCACATGGGAGGGGTGTCCTTCCCACCCAGAGCTGAGAATCTGACAGCGGTGTCCCGGGGGCAGCAGGAAAACTCCCGGAGCGCTCCGCATTGCCGCGGGACCGCCGGGCTGCAGCCCCGAGACCGAACGTGGGATGGATGGATGGATGGATGGATGGATGGATGGATGGATGGATGGATGGATGGATGGATGGCAGCCCCTGGCCCCGCAGGGATCGGGACAGTCCCGTGACTTTCTGGGCTGCTGTCAGGAGCCCTGTACACCGAGGAGAAAGGGAAGGGGGGAAAGGAAAGGAAGTCAGAAGGAGGAAGAGGTGATTTAATCACGTTCATTACTCTGCCACAAAAACGGTCTCCTCCAGGCACCCTCAGGCCCACAGCATCCCTTCAGTCGGGACCAGGGTGCCCATGGAAAAGTCACCTGCAGAGTGCTACGCACACACACGCTTAAACACACACTCCAGGCTGGCACCAACGGTGCCTGCAAAGGACAGCACAGAAATTAGCGCTCTCCTTTTCCGTCACACCTTCCCTCCCCGTCACCGCCCCCAGTTGGTCTTGTGCTCGAGGTGCTCCTCAAACCTCCTTTTGCCTCCCAGCACTGGGTGTCCCTCAGCAGGAACAGAATGGGGGCTTTCCTCCTCACCCTGGGGGGCAGGGAATGGGATGCACAGTGGAAATGTCCTGTGTGTGCCCGCACTGCAAGCAGGGGAGAGACCAGATAGCCTCCCTGTGTTTAGGGTTATTGATTCCCCAGTTGATTCTGAAGCTCCCAATATGTGATATCAAAGCCAGTACTGTAAGGTGATGTTCAGAATGATGTCTTCAGAAGTGCAAAAGGCCGTGTTTCTAAAGCTGTTGTAGGTGCCCACTGCCTGCTGGCATCATTTGAAACTGATCATTCTGATGAGGCTGAGGAGTGATAAATGCCTATGCTACCTTCTTGGGCCTCTGTAATTTAAAGTGTGACTCCATGTAGCTTTTGATCTTGTGTTTATAATTTTATTCCTACTTCTTCTGGTGCTGCTAATGTTATTAAAACTGTGTTATCAAGCACAAACAAACACCAGTAAATAATTTTCTGAACTGAAGCTTGCTGAAGGTAAAAGCCTTGTCTCTGTGTGACATATGCCTGCAATAACCTAGAATTTATGGCAGATGTTCGTGCTGCTGGGAAGACCTAGTCTAGGCTTCCAGATACCTGACTTCCTTCCTGGCCTGCTTTTACAGTAGTCCCTAATATATTAAGTAGGTTTGTGCTTGTCTGTTACTCTATGGGATGCCACTGGAAGTGCTTCTTATTAACTCTCTATGTCCGGTTCTGTCTGAAAATGCAGCTCAGATACAGTCAGTAGTGCATGTATCACTGCAAATCTGACCATCACTGACAGCCCTGCCTCCAGATTTGCCCCCAAGGGGCCTCTGCTTGTACAATATAGAATTAAAGACTTGCAAAATGAGAGGGAAACCAGTGGCAGTGGACATGAAAGGACTGTCTGGTTACATCATTGGTATTACTGAGTGAGAGCACAGGCCAGGGAAAAAAATCACTTCCACCCTCTTCAATCATCAGCATTTGGGTCACCAGCAAAGGGGTTTTACTGTCAACTGCTGGAAGGAAGTGCCCCAGGTCTGTGGTGCTTGGTGGGAGTGCATGGTCTCTGCCCATGAGGTACCTCAAAAGGAGCTCGCCCTGCAGAGGCTGCCCATCCCTGCATGCCCTGTGTGATTTCTGAGGCACATGTGACAGCTACGTGCTCATTTGAAAGCATTCAGGCACTTTCAACTCCACATCATGACTGCACTCAGAGACCACTTAAAATACGTAGTAGGGAGAGACATCTGTTGCTTTCTTTACAATCAGTTTTGAAAGAAACAACTCCTCCTGAAAGAAAAGGCCAGTCCTGTGCTAATGGCAAACCCTCTGTTGGTGCAGTTCTGAGGTTTTGCAAAGAGTTGCAAAATCCAGAGGCAAGCTGGGTTAACTTATTTCACCATATGGACTAGGTGGTGCCTAACATTTTGTTGAATATTAAGAATATGCCGTAATTTACAGGAGAAGGCATGCAGTAAGTTCAGTAATAAAAGGTAAATATGTCCCTACATTGTGGCTATATTAGGCAGTCCTTTCTTTAATATTTTTTAAAGTGGGTATGTGGGAGCAATGTGTACAGAACACACTAACTGACAAAGCCTAAGGAAATAAGTGTGTCTTTGTGCCTAGGTTTTCCTAAAGCATGCACATTCCTGAGTATAGGCAGACAGAGAAAATTGGAAAGTTGTCCCATTTCACATAGAGGGAAGATGTAAAGACCTGTGCTTGGTTCCTGGCCTTGCTCCCCCATCACTAACATCAGTTTGTGTCAAGTTTACCAAAAAAACCCTGCTGCTGCAACACTCCATTTGAGAAGCAGGGGGGAAAGGATAATAAACTTTTTTTTAATTGCTTCCCTGGCTATAAATTAGCATGCATTGGGCTAATTTTTTTTCTGTGAACAAAAGCACAATTGACAGCAAGGCTTAGGCAAAAGTAGGAAGGGAGTTCTGAGCCTCAAGGCTCCCCTGCGTATTGAACCTGAGCAGGAGGAGGTCTTGTCTGTGCCCAGAAATTGAAGGGCACTGAGAACTACAACAAAACAATAGGGATTTTTATGTTTCACTGACTGTTTTTGCAGCTGCATCTTCCCCCCTCCTCCTCTCCCCCCATTATTTCATGTGAGAACCAAGTATGAAAATAGAAGCCATGGCTTTCCCTCCGGATACAGTCAACGTCCATAAAACCAATGCAGACATCAGCAGAGAGCTAAGGTTAGTTATAACACAGTGTTATGGGCAAAAGCAGAAATTGTTTTTTTCTTCTACACCATATTTCATGTCTGTTACCACAGAAGTAAATGCAGGGCTGAAGCCCAACTGCATTGTGAGTTCAATGTGCTCCACTTTGCATCACTGCGCTTCTGATGGCATTTGAAGAGAAGATGGCAGCACCCACTGAGTTCTGCCTTTACAGGTTCCCTTCCATGCTTGCCTCCTATTCAGTCCTAGAACATCTGGCAAACCATCTTTTCCATGGTAAAAGCTCATCTGAGGTGATTTTTGTCCAGAGCTGTCTGTGGAAGCCCTTATGCTACTTCTCCTCTGGTGCATCCAGTTAGCAGCCTGAACAAAGAACCAACTCCAAGTAAAAGTAGATGGGTATGTAAAACAACTTGAAAAGCAAGTGTTAACAGAGATGTGGCCAAAGAGATGGGGGAATTACTGGTAGAGAGTGGCTGAGGAGTGGGGGTGGAGAGGACAGATGCTTGCCCATTCCCTCATACCCTGCAGTGGAGTCATCCCTTGTTCTTGGCATCCATGAGCATCTTCACTATTTGTAAAACAAGAAAGAATCTAATTGAAGACCAGTTGCACAATGAGATGAGTTGCTAAAGAAAAGGGATGAAGTTTCTCTAGAAAAGGTAGGTAAAGTAAGCATTTGCCACAAGGCCTTCCTGAGGGGGTAGATTAGGCATCTACCTGAGATCTTTTCCAGAATTTTTTATACTATAGCAAATTTCTGATGTTATGGAATGTACAGGGGTGGAACAAAAACAACAGGATAAAGAGGAATCTTTAAAAATTAACAAGGGAAGAATAAGAAATTTACTTTCTTATATTTTTTCAAGCTGTTCTTGCATCTTAGTTTGCTGCCTAGATAGCTACACTAATGAACAGTTTCTCTATTTGAAAAAATTTTCTTTTTCTTTTCTTTCTTTCTTTCTTTCTTTCTTTCTTTCTTTCTTTCTTTCTTTCTTTCTCTCTTTCTCTCTTTCTTTCTCTCTTTCTCCCTTTTCTTTTCTTTTCTTTTCCACCACTACTATTTAGAAAGATAAAGAATTTCTCTATTTTTGCATGGGCCCTCCCTGATTTATTCTATGTTCTTAACTCAGTGCACCTTTGCCTCAGGGCAAAGTGGTGGTGGGCTGAAAAACCCAGAATACGTTCTTCTGGAGTGGCAGGTACCCTGCCTCATCCACCACACATTCACTTGCAGAGATGATCTGTCTCCTGAGGTACATTCCCATTTCATTTATAAGGAGTCATGTGTGAAGGCCCCCCTGCCATGGGTGTGTCAAGCCACCCCCCACTCAGAAATCTGAGTAGATGCTGGAGGTGTGACTGGGCAGTTGTGACTTCCAGGGTGGAAGGTACTGACTTTATTTTCTGTCAGGTACTGACTTCATTTCGTGTTATCAGTGACACATCAGTGAAACCAGAGCACCAACTCTTTCAAGTTAAAGCACACTCCTACTGCTGATCAGGTTCTGATGATGTTTATGTTCTTTAAAACATGAGGTTTTTTTAGCTTGCGTCTTATTTTAAAACAAATTTATGCTAGAGACAAAAAATTCTTTTCTTATTGTATTATAGAATGGAACATTAGCAAAAGTCATTACAACCCTCATATTTGAATCAATTTCAGACCAATGTCCTGTTATCCAAAGTTGCCAGTTATTTTTTTGGCATTATTTTGGGTGATTTTAAAATTGGTTTGTTCTTCACCGTTGCCATTAGAATTATATAAAGCATATTGTTTACAGAGCTATGAAATATTTTAAAAGCAGCAATTGTCCAAATTGAAATTTATTTCATCCGAAACAATGTCCTGGACATCCAGGTGGTAATAAACATTTTTCAAATGCATACAAACTGTGAATTGTATTTGAAATTAAATCTCCACATTAAAATCTGCATTGCTGAACCTCCCGCTGGCAGCCACTGTTCTTCTGAAAAGTGACATCTTCCCTGGCACTAGTGGGGAGGGAGTTCTCGCACAGATGTTGCTGAATGGTTGCTTATCACTCTTCCCATACTGGGACTTTATAGCCACATATGCCGAAAAAGTACAAAGGATGCAAGGTGTGTGAGGAATACAGGAGGGGGCCACCTCAGATTTAGTAACTATAGATGTTTTTGTCCTAACACACAAGGGTGGAAACCGCTTTATAAACCCCTATTAAAGCAGCATATTGCTGATGTCACAAATTATGTCATTTTTCAGCAAGCTGTTAGGTAGCAGCAGGATACTTAGAGGTCCCAATCTGAGTGCACAGCTTGAAGCCTCATCATCCATTGAAGTCAAGGAAATACTCCAGTCCCCTGGCCCTCTGTTTACAAATAATATATCAAGAATCAGGATGCCCACAAATTAACTTTCAGGCGCTGAGCTAAAGGAAATATGTTTGTGATTGTATATTTCTAGACATATATACATACATACTATATATTAGTTTATTTGTGTATGTGCATGTGTGTATTTGTGAGTAATGCAACTGAAGTCTGCAGTCTGACATTAGATTTTCTTTAAACCATAATTTTTTCTTTATTCCTTGATATATAGAGTGGATGCTTCATGACCAATTTTGCACACAGAATCCCCACCGAAGTTAGAGATATCCACATCAAAAGGGGTAGTATACCACGTATTCCCATTTTTTTCTCCTCTTTAAAACTGTGAGGGTATAAAAGACCTCTGATTTAACAAAAAGTACATAGAAAGAGATTTATCTATAATGGAGTTGCACAAAATAAAATAACAGAAATGTCTATACACTTACTAATTAATACAGCAGAACAGTGTGTTGGAGGCTTTCCTCGTTTCCTGGATAAACCATATTTACTCGAATACATGCTTTTCCCCACACTAGAGTGAGATACATCATTGTGTTTTTCCAACAATCCACATCCACTCAGGAGACAACAGCCTACACTAGAAGACATAAAATACATAGTGTGTGGCCTGAGGTTGCAAAACAGATGAAGAGAAGGAATTAAATTCAAAGTTAGCTGTGCCAAACAATCAGTGGGTGCTTTAACCCCCTTCCTCATGTATTTATTAGTGGCACAGCTTTGAATTGCCTGATTTTTGCCAGTGTGTTAACATCACTCCACTGACAGAATGAGGGTCATGGCAGGGAGATGGATTAGATGGCCAAACATGGCATTTTAATCCCCACATCCTCTCTCTGCACCGATTCCAGTATTTTGCTACTTATTTACTGATGTAGTTGGCAGTAACTTCCTCTACTGGAAATATTACAGGGTTGGATTAGCTTCTCCTCTACAGCATATCCCTGATTTAATTGCCACTGCAGCTATCCCCCACTATCTGCACCATAAATACTGTTGCTTACAGAAACATGATTACAGGATTAGAGTTATTGGGCCCCCGCCCAGACGAATGCAGTGACACAGCATAGCACTGGCACCTCTGAAAGCTACACTGACCTCAGGCATCTCTACATCAAAGGCCACGGCCACAATCTGAGCTTCATTAGCTTTCAAGGCTGAAGTTACAGGAGCACTACTTCCTCAGCCACTAATGGGAAACATTCTCCTCCATTTGCTGTTGAGGTGTTAAAAGTTCCTCTTAACATCAGTTACTGAGCTACAGCTTCACTGGTATCCCAGTAAAATAAAAATGAGTTGTGGAGTGGGAGCTGAGTTCAAATTGAAAAGCTATGTTGGACATCCCTTACTTGAGCAGTGGGCAGTCACCAGCACAGAGATGCTTCGTGAGGAAGGACTACAGGGGGAGGTGCATGCCAAATCCCAGACTGGGAGCCACAGGGAAATTCCCACAGCTCCAGAAGGGTTTCATATGGTTGTAACCAACTGTTTAATGATGGAGGTATGTGAAGGATGCTCTGGTTTTCATTTGTAGGATGTGATGCGGGTGATTATGCAGCTAGCTGCAGCTCAGAGCATCATCAAGTCCATATCCACAACAAGAAATCTGTGATCTGTGGTGATAACTTCTCCAGCCCCCCTTGGGTTGATCTGAACCCGCAAAGAGCAAATCTGGGAGGTAACATTTAATTCCAGAGGGAAAAGCTACTGAGACAGAGAACCACAAGGTGATAAAGCACTAAGTTGGACCAAACTGAATTTTTTCTCCTAGCATACCTTTCCTATGTAGAAATTTCTCTGAAAATTCAGTGTACATCAGTTCCTCTTTACACAGCTGGAACATTAGTGTTTCCTTTGTCTTGTCTATTTAGATGATGCATTCTGGCATACAGGTCACCTCTTACTGTGATTGCACAGCTCTAGCAAAGTAGTTTGAGACTTGCAGTCTTTGCCCTAATTGAAGAAACCAGGTAAGTGTCTAGATGATGTGAAAGAAACCCCAGGGTTTCATGACTCTCTATCCAGAAGGGGGACAAAATATTTGTTCCATGAAAATATTTGAGAATGGTAGGACATAGTCCACCACAGTGAGCACAAAAAAGTAGGAACTGGCTTTGTATGACAATTAAGAGGCTGAAATACATAATTTGCATTAAAATACCTCAATGAGAATAATTTTTTTAAAATATTTTTTTAAAAGAAAAAGAGGAAAGTAGAATAGAGCTAGAGGGTTTACTTTTCTTTCTTCAGTACAGCTAGCCTTCTCTGGTGCTTTGACTATGGGATTATAATTTCTACTTTTTGAGCCGGTGCCAAATAAAGTAGTTTGCCCATGAGCCTCCTGGCTGGGCCAGCTGGATAAAGTGGGCTGGTCAGGTGCTTCCAGGGATAAGGCTATGGAATTACAGGCTGGCCTCTGGAGCTAAGCTGCTCCTTCTCCTTAGGAGGTAGGACACCTCCGCAGGTCTGAGGAGCTCCTTGTGGCTGGAAGATTTCAGGGAAGATATTAGCAGGCTCACATGCCACCTTCAGAGTTTTCTCCAGCTTGTATGTTTGATAAAGCTTAGAAGTTTCCTTCAGCTGGCAAATTTAACTTAATCTCTTGGGTTTGTTCTTCCCTAAGCATTCTGTTCATGTTATCAGAGCTCATTTCAGTTTCCCAAGCTTAGGGCTGGGTTAGGAACTGAGGCATGTTTAGAAACTAGAGTAAGAATTCTGTTGATTTTCAGCTAAGCACATTTTCACCACAGAGATTTACAAAAAGGCATTTATTTCCTAGGAAGTTGTCACTGGATTTCTTCTTAAATTAAATTACTATCATTCAAAGAAATAGGAAATTCCTCCTTATGTGTACATTTTTCATAAATTACTGATTCTTTCCAGGCTTTCCCTTTGCAGGGCAGTGACCCCCAGCTCAAACACTGCAACAGCTCTCTGACCATTCACGGCTTAAGTATTGCAGCAGCAGCCACTGCTGTTACAGCAGAAATCCAAGCCCTTTGCTTTGCAAACCTGGCAAGTATGTGGTGTTAATTAGAAGCACTCACTCCCTTTACTAAGATCAGGGGTCGTGTGGAGGCATAGGTTGAGTAAAGGGAGAGTAAAGAGGGCTCTTCTCCCTGTCAGCACCAGGACCTGCAGCCCTTATTATCATTGCACATGACGCACATACAGCTCTACAGTCATTTTCATTTTTTCAATTACTTTCATTCATAATTTTTATAATTTTCATCATTTCCATTATTTTCTCACTGTGGGACAAGGCAACATGTGGAGCGTGGTACGGTTAAATGAACACGGAAAGGCTTAAGAGTGGTAATGGGGTCCAGGTGAGAGAGTGGCTCTTTAGATCTGGCACGTTCTTTAGAGGTGATGTGTACCAGTTTTTGGTGTGTCTCTAATGGTTATTGCTGTAATGATTTTAAGGTGCTCAAGTCTCCGTGGAAGAGTCTAATCCAAAACCTAGAAATGTGGACGGGAGTTTTGTATTGAGAGTATCCAAAAAATTGCAAAGTTTTAATGATCCAGAAAAAATATTTCTAAAATTATATGAGGAAATAAAATGGGGGAAGAAAACTGTTTCTCTCTTTCTCTGGCTTGCCAGCATGCTTTGATGGAAAACAGGGAGGTGATTTCAAGAACACTTGCTCCAGCCTCCTGTTCATAAGTAGCAGGAAGGCCTGTCAAACCTGTCAAACTCCTTGAGCTCCTGGGGTTTACAGACTTCTCTAAGCTACCCCAAGCTAAACCACAATCCCATAAAGAAGCCTTTTCAGTAAAACCTTCTGCCATTTGCCTGAAGCCAACATATCACTCATTAAAAAAAAAACCATTTCTCATTTGGAAATATCCCTTCCCCCTGCGCTCGCTCTCTCCTGGTGAAGCCCTGAGCAATGGCCTTGCACCATCAGTTTATTGCAGAAACCTGCCACCACAGGATATGTCAGAGCCCAGAATCTGCAGTCCATACACAGACCAAAGCCTTGCTGAGTCTGGTTTGGGTAAGGATTGCAGAAATGACCTGCTTCAATCAGAGCTCAAGGTCAGTGTTGGATGACTTGCATTCATTTCTGTGCCTTGCCTCTTTGTGGACTTCTCTGAGCTCCTTGACTACAGCTAGCTGCCAAGGTGCATGGCCTACACTTTCTGCTAAAGGTCTAGAAGAGACCTCCTGGCAGTCTGGCCTTTGCCATTTCTTTCACTCCCTATATTGCCTCATCCTTTCCCTAAAATTTGTTGTGAAAACAAAAGCCCTCAGACAATGTCCACCAGTACCAGGCTTTGTCTTCATGCTGCACTCAATGGCTGCAGCTCTCCAAACTCCCCTCTGTACCTGCCCTGCCAGCATATGGAAACATCCGGTGCCACAGATCCAAGACCCCAGCTGGCCATGGAACAAATCCCTGCAATTCTCAGGACCACTGCTCTGTTATGGTGTCTAATCCAGCAATAGAAATAAATAGTAGCCCCAAAAGAAGAGGGCAGAGGTGAAACAATACTTATTTTGGGGGCATTTCTGGATTTATTTGAATGGAATTGCAGGGGCAAATTCTGCCCTGAGTGACCATGGGATTGTCAGCTATTTTCCAAAACCATTTTGGGCTCATCCCAACTGGCACGCATCTTTAGCAATTATCTGACTAGTTAAATGTCAAATCATATCAAATCATATTCATTGATTTATAGGTGGCAGATCAGAAGACAAGACACCATATTCTTTTTTACACACTTGCTGAGAGTAACAGAATCACACTCAGAGTCCATCATGGCAGAACCATAGCAACACCATAATGAATAAAACAGTGGTTCCTCAATGGGA
This sequence comes from Rhabdornis inornatus, assembly GCA_013397075.1. Lineage (NCBI taxonomy): Eukaryota > Metazoa > Chordata > Aves > Passeriformes > Rhabdornithidae > Rhabdornis > Rhabdornis inornatus. Next base: position 14,706 of record VWZS01002228.1, on the reverse strand, counting down.
GCAAAATGTGGCAACTTCAAGCTGCATTTTATTCACAATATGGGAGACATGCTCTGTCGAGAGTTAAGCAGTCATCAGTACATGTATCATAAGGGCAGAGGCAGAGCAGAAGTAAATCTGTTGACAACACAGTAAACAATTTTATCATAAAAACTAAAGCCAAACTTAAAACATACCCCAAAATACAGCTTTTGAAACCTGGAACTTGGTCTGTGTTATGACCTGAAATCTTGTGTCATTTTACATCTGCTCTTACTTAGCAAACAGCTAAAAACTCTTCAGCAGAGGCTGCAATGTTCGTACTGTGTGAAAAAGGAACAGTACATGGACAATATTATAATTGGTGTTGTCCAGAATGCAAAATATGAAAACAAAGTTGAAAGGAGAGAGAATCAGCTTAACATACTTTCTGAGGACCTAGAGCTACTGACTCCATAATTAAGCCCCTTAATAGACACAACCAGACATATGACAGAAAACATGAATTAATCTCCAGTTCATTACCCAAGTTCCCATGGATTGGGACTTCTCCATGGCAAAGGAACACACACATGTTTCGAGATAATACTCATCCACAACCATGGATTATATATGGAAGTGCATAACCCTATATATTAACAAACACATACAACTACTATAGTTGTTGATTTAATAAATGTACTTGCAGGAAAGAATACAAATGTAGCAAGAACAACAGATGGAAATATTTAAGATGCACTGACAAAAAACCCTGCTTGTCTTGAAGCTCTTTTCCTTTAAGCTTAATGCTTTTGTTACTTTAGTATAACCACTGTAGCTCACGATAAATAACAGCCAGCAAGCCAGAAAGCCTGTCTTGGAGGGTGTATGCTGGGTTCCCAATGAAAAGGATGAGGGTACGCACAGACATTTCCAGTGCACTTCCATAGCCTGCTCACCTCCTCCATCTATCCTTTACAGATACCCCAGCTCATCGCACTGTCTCAGACCCAGCAACAACACTGATCTGTGTTTTGTAGGGGCCAGAGTCCTTACAAAAAGTTCACATAAAGAGCAATTAGGACAAATGATCCATTTATCTGGGACCTGAGCAACTAAGATGAGTAGCCACTCAGACCCAATACTGTGGCAGTCTGTGCATTAGATGTTAAATCACATTTTTCAGTATAGCCAAGCTTGAAAATGTATTGGGAAAAGTTGGAAAAGGTTTCATAGTTCTGATAAAACAAGCCATGTCCTCAAAATTTTATTTACAAGAAAAATGTAGTCAGAGCTTTGCCACAGGTTTATGCCTGGTGTGCTAAAACTGAGGATTGACAGTGGGCTAGGGGAACATAGAACAGATCTCAGGACTGTTCACTTTGTCTGGGGAAGAGTTGACAGGATACACAAAACCAATGCATGCTCAAGGCAGCCATGTTGGCTTCTGCTCCACTGGAAAGAGAACTGTGTTTGCCACATGGAATCAGAAAACATTGGCAAGAAAATAACTTTAATTTCCAAACCTGAAAAAGAGTGTTGCAAGCATTAAAAAAAAAAAAAAATTGCAGGGAAGAAGGGGAAGACATTCACCTGATTCACCTCGACTCTCTAATATCACCTTCAGACTCTCACCCTATGATAGGTAGGTTTGAAAGGAATGAGTTTGTGAAAGAGAGCTTAAAGGTAACTTCTGAATGCAAGATGGGGGAAAAGCATGTGCTCCCATCACCTGTGGGCTGGGTCAAGGATGAACAAACACTTCTTGGAGGAAGGCAATGCAGCTCTCCCATACCAGTTACCACTACAGAGGTGTGGCTGATGTTACAGATGTGTACATGTAGTTATTTATATACACAGGTACTGGAAAAGGCAGTGGAAGAAGTCCCAGATATAACATTCACTCTGCAAACGTTCAACCTTCTACATTTCTCTTGATTTCCACCTTGAATCAGCTTAGGACTCAAAAGAAAGACAAAAAGGCATATTTATTTCTAGCCAGCGTCATCAGAGAGTGACAAAAACCCTATGAGACATTTTGTCTCATCTACAACCTTCCATTCCTGTTGTCATTTGCCTCCTGAGCCTAATGGAAACCTGCCCTGGATGGTCTGTTCTTTGTTATTCTTTCAATTTCCTTGTCTTTTATTTATTTCCCTTGCCTCTCAAGAGCCGTTCAGAGGTCCCATTACTTCCTGCTGGCCAGGGAAGCCGATGAGAACAAATACTTATACTGGATTAAAATACACACACTATCACAAGAAAAACAGAGGGAAGGGGGCAAGGGACTTGCTTAGCAAAGGGTGGTGGAAGTCGTGGGACAGAGAGCTGCCAGAAATATTGAAGCAGGGTTTTATGTCAAGGCTTGGTTTAGACACAATCTCTGCAAGGAGCAGAGCATCTGAATTCTTACTGTGGCAGTGCTGCAATTTGAACCTGCATATATTGAATCAGTTCACTGTTTCCTTTGGATTTTAAATGAAAGTGTGTTTGAGATAATGCAAATTACAGTTCTTGGCAGTGTGGATTCTCCTGGTATCGAGGAGCCTGTCGCTGCTGCAGCAGGAAGAGGAGAGCTCACACACAGTGTGCATCCCCTCTGCAGCAAGGGTGCCACACCGACCATCATCCTAGAGGAACACAGCTTAATTGCCAGAACCACAGACATCATTAGCCCCCCATCTCTGGGGCAAATGAACCCTGTGGTCCATGCTTGACCCAGGAAACAGCAGACTGTGTCTGCTACATGGAAATTTTCCTTTCTATCATCTGTTAAAAAAAATTACTAGCAGATGCTGAAAATTGCAGCCTCCAACCTAGAGACCAAGAGCCAAAATACCAGAGGGGGAAAAGTCAGTTCTTGACAACCACCTGACTCCAGGGTTGAATGAGCCAGAGAGGCAATCTGCTGCTATGGGAGATGCCACATCAGAGGAGGGAAGCGATAGCACCTCCCACAATTAGTCTTTTTTTTTTTTGGAAGCTACAAGTGGCAAGGGCCAATTCCCTGCCTCTGTGAAGTTATAAGCCTGGTGATGCTTTCTGGTACCATAAAAGAGTTAGACTAGCTCCCATCTGATAAAAAAATGTTAGGCTACCTGTGCACCACCCAGAATAACAAACTAGTCATTTAATATCAGCTGTGTAAATGGTACACTGCTATGTATGCATATCCCAGTGAACACAGGAGAATAAATTCTTACGTGCCATGTAATCATACACACAATGGTGTAAAAATGGGTGGATATAAAATAAATATGCATATAGATATGCCTTTGCCTATTCCAGCCTCCGGGTTATAGCATTGCCAATGTGTTGACATAAAAATGCAGTTTTATGGATCACATCTCAATAGGAATGTGTGAAAAGGGATTTGGTTTTGGCTACAGCTCAGTCTTTTAATATAATTATAATTGCTATTTTTACTACTACTGCTACTACCACTACCACAGTGAGTTGGGAGCCCCCTTGGTTCTACCTATGGTACAAATAACAAGAACAGGCCTGACCTAAAAAAACAGGACAGCTGAAAGAGAGACAGACACAACACAATTATCTCCAAGATGGAGTAACAGGACAGGAGGTGGATGTAGGAATCAGCTCTCTTAAATTCCAGTCCCTGGTGTGGCCTGGGCCCTCTCTGCCACAACTTCATACATGGCTTTCTCAGGGAAGAAAAGAGGGGGGGAGAAATTACTTAATTGGTGCAATGGGAGGAGCAGCTTTTGGTTTTGGATGGCTGCTGGCCTTGGCTGCACCTGGGCAGTTTCCTCATGACACTGTGGGCCACCACGGTGGTGGCTGTGCAGCAGAGGCAGCAGCTTGCTCAGGCCACAGACACACTGACAAATATGTGGGGGCAAGAGCCAAGCAGGCATTTCTTCCCTCCTTTCTCCTTTCACCTGCCTGCCTTTATTATGGCTGTAGTGTGAGTCGTTGTGCTTTGTTTCAGCCTGGAAATCAGAAATATCTCTCCTTGACAGTTTGTTAATATAGAAGAATTTTTTTTAAATCTCTCCAAGGACAAAAAAAATTCACTCTGAGTGCCATTTTGGCATATGCCAGATCTCTTGTTGCTTCACGCTGGGTTCTGCTGGGTGCTTTATGAAAAACCCTCTAAAACCCTGGCTTTCTTTATGACAGTGATCCTTAATCACGGGCGCACAGCCCATGCAGCCGGGAAGCATCCCCACCACAGCCATTGCTCTACACCAGCCACGCTTGTTCTGAGGTGGCTGTTTTCTGCCAGCTCTGGGGCTGGAAAAATGAAATAAAAGAGAATGAGAGCACACCGTCCCCTCCTCCACTCCCCAAAAGGAACATTTTGAGAGAAAGGGGCAGAAAACGCAACATGAGCCTCTTCAGTAAATGGCAGTGGGCTCACAAGGACTAGGAAAGCTGTCTGCCAGGAGGCCAAATGGTTTGCCTGCAGCTCCAGAAAAAGAGATGTTATTTGGTTGAAATCATCTGAAGAAAACAAAGGACGAGTGCTACATGCCTGCCCGTGATCGTCTGGAGCACTGTGGTGTTTTGGGATATTTATGCCAACCAAATGGCAACAAAATGCCAGCGCGTGGAGGAGGGCTGTACACAGGCATGCCTGCGGGACCAGCCTCTGACAGCTCCGCACACGGCAGCTAACACATCAAACCCCAAGGAAAGGAAGATGTCCTGCTCATTATCTGCATTTTACAGGTGTTGAAAGGGAGGCTAGGGAGATTTGCTACCAAGGGGGTCTGTCAGAGCTGGGATTAGTGGTTGTGCATCCCAGCTCTCAGCCCTGTGCACAGACCATGTCTCTTGGAGCAGATTTGGGGGAAGAATTTTGTATCTCTCGCACAAGAGAGAAAAGAAACACCTTCCAGCTTCCACTAAGGGAATTATTTCTTCCTGCCAATGCTGTGTTGATTTGTCTTAAGGGCACTGTTAGTATTAGCTGAGTTAGAAATCCATATTGTCAATTAAAACTTTACATCACCCAGAGAGACCCTAAAAAAGACAGGCTTTCGGAAAGAAGAATAACCAAGTCCGCATAATGATGATCAGCAACAAGAATCATCATTTAGGAAAAGCTGTAAATGATCCTGCTCTGCTAGCTGTCCATGTAGCCACAAATATCAAATTATTTGAATGTATGCCACTAAAAAAAACTACACTACCCCAAAATGCTTCTCCCATTTTGGACTTTCTCTTTCCAGCCATCCAGCATCAATCCTGCCATGAAACCCTTCAATGCCAAAAGGAGTGTGAAGATTTCCTACCTCATTACTGCCTTTCAAAGGCAGCCACAACCACAAAAAATAGACCTCAGGGAAGGGGGAGAAAATCTCTGCATGCTCAAACAGAGCCCCACCTGACAGTTATCCCCTCTCCTTTGTGCTTTGAAGAAGTATCTCACCTCTTACAAGGGAAACAAGTTTGTCATGGAGGGAGACGTGGTTAGTAATTCTGTCTGTGCTTCCCTTGCCTCCTCTGAGCTGACGGTGCCGTGGGCCCAGCGCTCCCTCCCGTGCTACAAAAGAAAGTCAGTCTTGAACCAGACTGACTCCCTGGCACCCTGGTTCCTCCCAAGTCATGCATTTCCCAAACTGTCCTTTAAAAATTCAGTGCTGCTGGCTGAAGAGATGGTTAGCTAGCAGCAACTAGACCGTGACAGAAATGTGAGTTTATAACCTGGCAACACAATTTTGGCTCTGAAATGTAATTGATCCCATTACGATCTCTGCACTCAAAGACTTGAGTTTTAAATAATCTTTCATTGAAAGATAGTGTCCTGAGTGTATTTCAGCTTTAGTGAAGTTTAGTTTATTATCTCTTCCTGGCCCTTCTCAGCTATCAGTGATATTTTCCCAGTGCCTCTCTTGATGCTTTAATGCTGCCTCAGTTCGTAGTACCTGCTGGAGAGTCAGCAGCATCTCTTGGCAAACTAAATGTGCACAGTCTCAGGAGTCAAAATCTGAATATGTATAGAGCACGTAAGTAATCATTAATGCATAGCACGTCCCCTCTGGTCATTGAAATAAATTATTGACATCAACATCAACAAGAAATAAACCAGGTGCCACCCTAATGGTTGAGACCCCATAGGTAAGCATAAATTATGAGAGTGCTTCAAAATTTCTAAACCTTCTGAAAATGAAAGAATAATCATGCAGTGCTGGTTGTAAAGATATGTGTGTGCACATACATGTCTGTGTTTGTGTGTGAGCATGTATCTCACCTTAACGTGTGCACACCACCGTGTTGTGGCCTTAATCATTTGTCTTAAATGGCTGGCAAGGGATCCCTATAGCATCTATATGTGCATAGCCAACATTCACACTTGCCATGCCAATTCTTATTGCCACACAGTCTAAAAATTGCTTCTGGAAAAGTGTAATCCTGGTTTTACCTCTGTATTTTAAAAATAATTTCCCCATGTATTATCTTTTCACAGTTTTCTACATTTATGCTTTTACTCTCCAAATGCCTTGACTAGAATGCTATATCCCTGAACAGAAATATATTCCCCCCTGCTATTTTTCTGCAGGAGCCTAGTTCATTCAGAAACAAGGAAAAAAATACGAATGATTGTTTTTAAATTCCCCAACGTGCAGAGCTCAGACAAGCCACAGATGCAAATGGGGAAGGCAAATGTAGTGCTGGCATTAGGAAATGGCTGGGTTCACTGCGCTTGTAAGAAAGCACCTTTATTATTTAGGCATGGTTGTAAGCTGCCATTTTGATATAATCCCTGGGTTTCTGGACTGGGTACACAGGAGCTGGCACGACACATCTACTGTAGCCCCATAATACCCAGCCATCAATCAAGCACCTTCTGCCAGCACTGAGCTACATTCATTCCCAGAACTGGCAGCCACAGACAAGCCTGCACATCCATGTCACCAGCAACTCACGTATTGTCATATTGCTCCCTTTTGTCACCGCGGAGCACCAGGGACTGTGCTAGAAGGGCAAATGGTACTGCTGCCCTCCGTGAGTCAGAAGTCCAGTGCTGCCATGGGGGATCCTGAGCTGGAAGGTGTCCTGTCATGTCAGAGTACGGGCACTGCCCCAGCAAGGGTAGAGGTGGGGTCCTTCCCTCGGGAGGTGAAGGCTGCCCTCCTTAAAGCAACAGACAGAGGCTGCAGACAAAATGTGCACGGTCCTCTCCCCTGGGGACCAGCTTGGGCTGTCTGCACATTAGTTTCAAAATTACCCTTTCCAGTCCCATATCTGGGCTGCCCAGCTGCCCAGACAGAGGTTGGGATACATGTTCCTCCCCACTCCTGTCCCTGCTGGCTTGTCAGACCACCAGGTTCTTTGGGGAGAGTGGAAGCTGCAAGTGTTGCTTCTGGTACGGCAGCAGGTAAGATGGACTTGAAGATGATTTGGCCCCATGTTTTCCAGCAGTCAGAAAAAAAATTTAAATAAAATTATCCACCTTTACATTTTTAATTTGCTTTAGATACAATAAATGGGTTTTGTAGAATTGTTAGTTGTTCAACAGATAGGCAACTGAAAAAGGGAGAGAGCAATGCCTCAATCCCTAGGAAAGCTGGGGCTCTGCTACTTAAGTGGCAAAGTAATAAAAATAAAGAAAATACTACAAAACAGATCATTAATATAAGGCCACATCTGCCATTAAAGGGGGCCTTGCTGTCACTCTGTGTCCCATGCTCTGTGCAGTGGTAAGGGGCTGGTAGCGTCCTTGGAGAGCTCAGGGAAGAAGGCAAGTGGATGCTCATCTTCCTTTCAAGGTTTTCTTTCCCTTATATTCTGGGAAAATCCCTGTGGAATTTATTCTTCTAGTGAACATGATCTGAGGACGTTCAGGCAAGACTGGTGCCCGTGTGGAGGGGAGGGCTGGGAACGAGGTGTAGGTACATGCAATCTGTACATGCATGTGTTATCTGTGTCTAGAGGGCTTTTAGCTGCAATTGCAGACATTGTCTCTTTTGGGGTAAAACACAAAGCAAAACTGGAGCAGCCAAGAGGCAGAGAGACTTACTCTTTATGGTACCTTACAAAACACTGAAGGTAGCTCAATTTACATGGCTAAAGAATGTTGCTAAATCCTTATCTTGCCAACTCATTACCATCTAGGGCAGCTGGGACTATTGACCTCTCTGCTTCTCTACCCCACTAGAAGAGCTTAATGCTCACAGTTCATTTTTGTATTTGGGCTTAAATTCTTCCCATTTTCTCTGCTTTCTATTTAAGAGCCACCTGGTGCAGAATTGCATGCCCCCAGCTCAAAGTTTCCTCTCCAAGGACTGCCTGGCAGGTTCATACCCCTGAAAAGATCCCAGGTGCTAGCTGCAAACATCAAACCCTATAGGTATGCTCCCAGGTTAATCTCATTCCTGGGTTATATTTCTCTAACCCTGGCAGGATGCACTAAATGGCAAATGCATCTGGCATATGTACATTGCCAACTAGAGAATAGAAATCTAAGTACTGATGAAGTAAATGTTGATAAAATCCTGGGCAGATTGCTGTGGGTCAGGTGATGACATAAAATAATTCAAGGTTTTCAGGCATTGCATGATGAACAGTTTCAAGGGAGGGTTCGGGGTTTTTTTCTGTGCTAGAGAACAGGGGGGAAAAGAATCCAAGGGCTGTCCCCAACAGTTAGGCACACTTGGGCACAGCTGTTGAAGCCAGCGCCTGGTGCTGCCCTGGCTCGTCACCAGCAAACTTGGAACCTAAAAATCTGCTCTGGGCCAAGCCTGCTTCCCTGTCCTGCAAGAAATGAGAACAAAAAAGTCAAAGGAGGTCCCCCACAATGAAGGTATTTAAGCTGGGGTGGAATCAAAGCAGAAGGCCCCTGTCTTTGGCCTGCCCTGGCCCTTGGCCTTTGCGATTGAGACTATGCCTAAACTTGGTCTGAGCTGGGCTGGTTTATATTTGGCTATAGTTTTAAAAGAAAAGTTTTATATCACTGTGGAGAGTATTTTTTGTGGAATTCAAATATTGCTTAATTAGATGTTGTCTTTTAGCAGAATGAAAGAAGGGTATTTATTTCACTTTAATTTGCCGTTTTAATTTACTCCCATTTGTGTTTAATAACTGGGTATGAGGACATTAAACAGCTGCTGTAAAATATCTGGTAGCATGGCTCCAACTTACAAACAAGATCTGCCATCCAGGCTGGTGATGGCAGGTGTCTTGGAAGCTGCTTCCAGGTTTGGGATAAGGGAGAGCTGACTGGATTTGTCCTGTTGACCCTTCCCTCCTCACCCATTTCCCACAGAAAGCAGCTTCCCTCCTCCTTAGTACGGATGAAAGGGATGTACCCTACGAGAGGGTACGGCCCTCAACAAATGTCCATGAGCTCCCTGCCAGCGATGAACAGCACCAGGGGCAGAGGCTGAGAGTTGCTAGTCCAGCGGGTGCAGGCTGGGCAGGCAGGGACAAGCAGGAGAAGCAGGACCAAGCAGGACAGGCAGGGAGGGTGGCACGGACAGGACGGACAAGCACAGGCAAGCACGAGTGGGACCGGACAGGCATGAGCAGGAACATTCGTGCCCAGGCAGGACGGGCTGTGGGGCAGAAGGGACCGGAGCCAGAGGCCAGAGAACGCTGAGCCACCTCCCACAGACACTTCCCCGAGGCTCCACCCGTGACACCCCTCCTCCGTGGGGCCTCGGGACGGCACAGCGGCAGCGCCGCCACCCACCCAAACGGGGTTTAGACTATAAAACACGTCCGGGCTGGGAACCTGCTCGCAGTTCCATAAAACTCACGGGCAAGGGCAGGACCTGCTCCTGGTCAGGGCAGGTGTCTGCCCCAGGCCGCCTCCGCTCCTTGGAGCCGCGCACAGCGGGAGCACGCACCGCGACGGCTGTCCGGCAAATTCGGGCTCTGGCTTGGACGGGGAGGATGGATGGCGTGGGGTCCTCCTTTCTTTCTCCCTTCTCCCATGAGCAACTCGTGTCACCCACGGCTGATGCTCTGACTCGTCCGGTTGCAGCCAGCGCTACCTTTCTCACCTGCAGCTCTCTTGCCCTGCAAAGCCTAGGGTTATCCCTCCATTTCCAGCCCCACGCCCTAAAAATAGCACCCTACAACATGTACCAGTTCCTCGACTCTGCGTGAGCACTTCCCGTGGACTAAGTTGTGCGATTTGTAGATTTGGGAGGAGGAGGGGAAGAGGATGGTACGGGTTTTCTCCCCCACAGGAAGCACTTTTATCTTTTCAACATTTAGGGTTTCGGCTCTATCCCAGGCTCGATCCCCTGCCCGGCAAGAAGAGAGCTTGCCGCACTGGGACTGCTCTCGGCCGCTGCGCAACCTCCGCGTCCGCGCAGCCTCCCCCACCGCCTCCGGGGGAACTCCCATTTATCCCAACCTCGGCGACGACAAACCCGCCCCGCTCGGCTTCTCGGACGGTCGTTTTCGGACAGAAGAGATTGGATATGTTCGATGTTTAAGCTATTTAATATTAAAAATACGTAGCAATTAAAATCACGCCGCGTCCCGGCTGCTCCGCGCAAGTAAAGCGCCTCTCTCCTCTCCAAGTCCCAGATGATATTTACGGGGTTTTTCCCTGCTATTTGCTTGAATTTGGGAACCTCTGACCCTTACACTAATGCCGAGCGGTGTTTTCGGGGTGGAGGGGAGAGAGGGTTCGGGTCCCCTTGGCGTGTCTTATCATCCGTATGCGAGCGGCCTGGCAGCCCTGCACGGCGACTTCTGCCCTGCCAGCACCACCAGTCCCCCACTTCGGCCCCTGCAGCTGGGGTGCTCCGAGGCTCGCTCCCCTACGGCCCGGGCCGGGGGGACTGGAGACCCACCACGTTCAACGAGATGCCCGACGGCACGGTGAGGAGCGGCTCCGTCGCGGGTGATATCCGCACTCTCCCCTGCACTTGTCTTGCCTCGGACCCGGGCTCTCGCCACGTCGAGGATGGAAATTAAGGATAGCCCCGTCCCCTCAGCCAGTAGGAGCCGACCCAGGCAAGTACCGGCGGGGCCGTTCGTCCCGTTCTCCTGGACGGGTTTCCGTGGGGAAGGACCGGGCCGGCAGCGGGGCGAGAGAGCCCATCTGCAAGTGAACTGCCGAAATGTGGGCAGCGCCTGCGTACCAATAGTAGGGGTGTCGTCAGAGCCGAACACGGTACTATTCCCATACAGGGTTACATACAGCCCGACCCGCACCGTTTTTCTTTTTCCCTTGGGTCTCTGCCTCGGTGCCCACCCGCGACTGGCTACGCGTGGGGTGCATAAACCCAGGAGCTTACAGGTGTGCTGCAGCCTCTAACTGGGCATCAGCTTCCCTCTCTCCTTCGCGCTGAGAAGGAGGGAGGGAAGTGAGCGGGCGGCAGGCAGACACCCCAAAACTGCCCCCACTCCCCAACAATTTCCTGCCTGAAGGGCTTCTTTCTGGGAGCCAGTACAGCCCAAGGAGGGAAAAGGCTGCAAATCCCTCCTCCTCCCGGGGCGGCCCGGGATCCGGCATAGGGCCCGAACCGGGGTGCGCAGAGAGGCGGCCACGGCAGCTTCCGCGGTGGGAGAAAGGGGCTGGGGCTGTCGCCTGGGGGCAGCCGTGGGGCGGCCCACGCATGGAGACGCCTCCCCGTGGGGAGCCGCGATGGCAAGGCGCTGGCTGCGGGGAGAAGCGGAGGAGGCCTGGATGGTTACGTGGGGGAGTTTATGCTCTTCTCCTCCCGCCCCCAACACAGTCACGTCCACCCCACTCCCAATGCGGCTTTCCCTGCCCCTACCCATCCCCTTTCCTGCCCCGAAGCCCCCCAAACGAAAGCCTTCTTGCTGCCCCCCCCCAGCTTTGAGCCCCGCTGGTTTCTCCCCAACACGCACACCCACGGCCGCGGGCAGCCGACTCGCAGCTGCAGCCCTTATTTCATGCCCTTCAAGGCACCGAGCCGCTCTCTTTTGTCCTGGCTGCGGATGACCCATTTCCTCCCTTTCCCCCCCTTCGGCCCCGGCCTCCGTCCCACTCTGCCGTCCCTCCGCCCTCCTCCCCGCCGCACGGCCCGGGAGCCGCACCGTGCCCGGCTGCGCGCAGCGGGGCCGGCGGCCCGAGCAGGGGGGGACACGGAGACGAGGAACCGGTGCCTCGTCCGCGCCGTGTTTGTTTTGCTTTCCCCCCGAACGCTAGATTAAGACGTGAAGATTACACTTTTATTGTGGCGGCCGAATAATACCACGAGTCAACACACACAGCAAACAAAAGTGCTTGTAGTACATGGCCAACCCCGCTGGGAACCGGGCTGCGGGCTGCTGCAAAAATCAAGCTCTTCAGTGCTAATTACAAATAAATGATGATGTGCTCACTAAGTAATTGATTTAATGAAGTTCCTATGAAACTATTAAAACCGGGTAGAGGTCAGGCTGGAGACGCCCCAGAGCGCCCATTGTGGGATGTTTAACTCCGCCAATCTCCTCGGAAAGACATCGGGGCTAATAGGTGAAGTCACAGCTGGGTCGGGCTGACTTTTGCAGCACCGGCACTGGCATCCCCAATCTCGCCTAGCGGCCCGCACCGCAAGTTCGGGGAAGAGAGTCCCCCGGCACATCCCCGGCCCGCTATTCCCACCCTCATCCTCCCCTCCCACATCTCTCTCCGAGGGGCGGCTGCTCGCCTAGTCCCCCCTCAGCGCGGAGCCCCCCGGCGCGGCTCCCCCGGGGAGCCCATCCCCGTCCCGTCGGGGCTGCGTTGGGTACTCACTCGCTCGGCCCGGCCGCCTCGCTCGCACCTCAACCAGGCGCCTCCGCGGCTCTCCCCAGCCTAATTAAAGAGGGGAGAAGTGGAGCTCTGAACTTGTGTCTACCACTACAGGACGGCTGTAATTCCACCCCCCCTC
>VWZS01002198.1:111819-228413 GCA_013397075.1 Rhabdornis inornatus | reverse complement strand
GGCTTCCGCATGCCCAGAGTCACTTAAATCGCCCTTCTTAAGGGGAGGGCCTACCCTAAATGCGTGCCACTCACACCCTGGGTTTTCCTCCGCATGCGCGGAGGGGAGAAACCGCATGCGCGGAGGGGAGAAACCGTCTCTATCCCCTAGGAGACGCCTCAAGCGTTCACTAGGCCTTGACAGGCCTCACTCGCTTCCCCCGTTCCCAGCTGGCCCCCCCGCGGCAGTCCGGAACCGTGGGAATAGGGGTCCCACTCCAGGAATCCGAGCTGCCGGCCCCTGTCTCACTCACACACCACTCGCACGCCTCCTACTCCCGCCCCCAGCTATACTCACCGGCGCTCCTCTGGTTCGTCGCCCCACGCTGACCATCTGGTCCAATTAACCAGCTGTCCTGGAAGGCCGAAGATGCGTGGCCGTCCCGTCCTTGGTGCTCTTCAAGCGCAGCTATCCCACACGAGCCCCCAAACATGAAATAAGTAAACGGCAAGAAAACCAGCTCCTTTTGAACACCTTCATTCGGAAAGCAGGTCTGGGGGAGGAGTGCCCCACGGGCCACGTACACCACCGCTGCTCCCAGTGGACTATTCAGAGGAAGAGGAATCCCGCCTTCCTGCAAAGACAAAGCTGGGCCTTTTATCGTCACAGCAGTCCCTGGAAAGACGCTACTTGGCTTGTAGTCCAGGAGTGCCAAGTCCCTCGGTTGCTATTTTAAGTCATGGTGACAACGCCAAAAAGCCCTGGTTGTTGGTTTACTCTTCTTCACTATTTTCTTTAGTTGGGAGTACTATTTTTAGTTTTCAGTGTTATATTGACTCGTTTTTAGGTTATTTTTAGTACTGGCTTCTGTCCCATAAGCACTTGCAGTTTTCTTATTTGCCAGGCACCATTTTGGGAGCAGCGGTGGCATTGCCCGACGAGAAGGGGATAGGGCATAGGGGCAAGGCAATTCCAGGGAGTGAGAACCAGAACAGAACAATAGCAACAATTAACATAAAAACGGTGTTTTCCACAGTTAACAGAACATTAACAGAACAAACTTGCGGACTTGTTGGTAACAATATGTAACTGTTTGGTCAAAGGGAAAATTGATGGGCGTGGCCACGATGTTTGAGGGGTGTCAGGAACCTGAAAAAATCTGTGCTGCACCTGATTGTTTTGTCTTCCAGGTTAATTTCAGGGTGGTGAGTGCCTCAGTGACCACTATTAAAAATCCACTTCTATTTTAACTATACACCTGTGACTTTAACTCCACCACTCAAATTTGGAAGCCTTCTCCAAGTCCTCAGGTCACAAGCAGTGTTCTCCTGGGTGTCAGTGTCAGAAAGCACAGAAAGCTCAAAAATCCCAGGTTTCTAGGATCCAACACCTACGTGTTAGTAATCCCCTGTTATCCCTCAGAAACATTCTTGCTTCTTACTCCGTGGGAATGCACTCTCCTGCTCAGGCATAGGAATGTTCCCTTGTACTGCTGCCTCTGTCACTTCTGGTGAGAGCTGCTGGGAAGGAAAGCTGTCATGGCCAGAAAAGGGGGCATTTAGTACAGCTTGTCAAGAGCTGGCATCCAGGAAAAGCGGCCTTCCCACCAGGACAGAGCCCTCATCCCACCCTGCTCTGTGTGTGCTGCCAGGAAAGGGCATTCCTGAGCATCATGAGGAATCAGTGACAGGCTCAGCAGCAAAAGCTGTCACATGGAAAATGTGCATGGTGCGTTGGGAAAGTGTCCTCAGGGTCAGCCTGTCCTACAGGGCAAGGCAGCTCCCATGTCCCTGGAGAAGAGTGAGCAAAGAGCTCCAGTGTGCACTGTCATTTTCCCAAAATGAGGAGCTTGAAAGATGCCAAAGGTGAAGCAGAAATCAGTTTTTGCAAGAGGCTCTCCCACCTCAGTCTCTGTTCAAGCTGCAGAGCCAAGGACCTCCAAACTCCTGCAAAAGGAACCCTTCACTTCCCAGGGAGGTTGGACAGGTATTAACAAGGAATCCATTAATCAGGAGTCAAAGGAATTGAAGCCTCCTTAAAATCTGCAAACACAAAGATGGACATGTTGAGTGAAAGGGGTAGCTAAAGTTCCAGCTGAAATGCACACATATAGATTCACATATGCACATATAGATAGATTCAATCAGCACTTTCTGTTTTAAAACTTCCAAGCAGCAGCTCAGCACTACAGGAGAGCTCCACTCAGCACAGGAACGAGAGAAAAAGGTTCTTTAAACACTTCAGTCTGTTCTTTGGCAAAACCATAGCCTGTGCTGCTTGGCATTGTCCAACGGCTTCCTATGGTTATCATGTTTTGTGGTTTTATGGATAAAAGTCAGATTTATGCAATCACAACAGAACCATATCACTGCCTTCCAGTTTTCAGTTGTAAAATGTTCATCTACACAAATACACAAAGTATAGAAAAAAACTAAATCATACTCATTTTTCTAAAAATATTCAAAGTCAAGCTAAGGGCATCAAATAGAAAAAACTAGCTAAATCAAAAGGCTTTGTTTGAATCAAGAATTATCAAATACAGCTTGTCTATCAAAAAGCAGCTTCAAAGGCACCTTGTTCAGTCACTTCCTACACAGCCACGAAGGAGGAACATTCCTCAGTTTATGTACAACAATGTGGGAGAGAGAAAAGTACAGCAAAACAACATTTCATGGTAAATAAAATCTTTTTTACTGACATTGATGCTGCACCATGGAATAACACTGATTGCCTGGTTACCAAGGAGTAATTTTGGAAACGTCTCAGCACCTTCCTGATGAAAATATTAATTTAATCTCGCATCTAGCAGCCTGTGTGATGTCAACATCTTGTCACAATTAGCAGGTTTATTTTTGATGTGCATGCTGACAGCTCCTAAAAGCTAATGGAAAGTCATTTATGTGCAATTTAAAGTCTGATTACTCGAGTGTTAAAGTTCCCTGACAGTCCTTTATATCAGGAATGGGAAATTTAGTAAGAAAATGAATCAGATTTGATACATTAAAATAACTCCTCTGATATGAAAGTCAGGCCTAAAGTTTGCTAGTATTAACACAGGATGCAAAAATATGGTTTCACCTGAAAATCATTTCACAAATTATCATTTTGCAGATGTTAAAGTCTGGGAACAGGGCATAAAGGGACTTTATGTGAGTCTCCAAAAGCTTCAAAAGACAAGGAGTTGAAGACAAGGAGTTGAATCAATAGATGAGCCCTTAAAGAAAGATCATTTGCTGTACTGTACTTGGAATTGATTGAAAATTTCACACAAATAAATTTTTCCACCAAAAAAAAAAAAAAAAAAAAAAACAACCACACCACCTCAGATTTTACTTTAAATCAGTATTTTCCATAGGAAGATATTGACTACAGCATATTTTGTGTCGGGGCATGTCAAAACACTGCATTTGGGTTTGTTAAACCTGAACATTTCATTTCAAGTGGAGTTAACTCAAGCTCAGCCATGGTGCCAGGCTGCCCTGGCCCTGTGCACAACGGGGAGCTCAGCTCTGAATCTGCTCCTCAGAGCAATGGCAGTCACTCACGGGGATGCTGCCTCTTTACACCAGCATTCAAAACTCTCTTTTTATTTAATTGAAACACTTCGTGTGGGTTTTTACAGTTTTCATCCAGCTAAAACTATTTCATAGAAGGAAGAAGCCTTCAAATTTTGATGCTGATACAAATGAAAAGAAACAAAGTGATCAAGCTTCCCTGTAGAAAAAATGTCCACTTGCACTTCTACATGTGCTCCCTCTGCTGAATCTGATTCTGTTGATATTTAAATTTTTGCATTGCTGTATTGCTTTCTAGGCTACAGAAGAAGATGAGCCACCTTATTCTACTTTTCTCGCTGTTCTTGGCTCCAGCATTTGCTGACGGAGGAAGTCAGAAATCAACCCAAAGCCTTTGTTCAAATGATGTCAGCCACAAACGCCAGAAGAGAGACTGGATATGGAACCAAATGCACATCAAAGAAGAGATTGATACACCTTTGCCACACCACGTTGGCAAGGTAAGCAGCAGCCTGTGAGCAATGACTAAAAACAGCAAATGAGGATCTTGAAAAGCAGTATTTGTAGTCTAGGCAGGAGAAATGGAAAGGAAATATAAATGGGACTTAATATCCACATATCAACAATTTAGAATCTTCAAAATGTGGGCAAAGACTAAATGAAGAACAGTGACAAAGGAATTGTAATTCCTTTGAAGAATACAAGTAGATGTAAGGGAATAGCAGTCTGGAGATTCCAAATGCAGGTGCAAGGTTAGGAAGGAAGTCTGATGCCTGATGCATGTCAGGATTTTTCTGGCAGCATGAGATTCTTTCCAAAACCTCAGAGATCAGCAAATAAAAACATATGTATTCAAAAACACAGTTTACATCTCTCAGCTTGTACACGAAGCACGAGTGCTATGTTTCGAGATACTGTTACACAATCATAAATATTGTTGCACAAAGTGAAAGCAAATAATTTTTAAAAAATACTAACAAGCATTGGCCTGCTTGCAAACTCATTTTCCTTAGGGCAGTGCTCAGAAAAGCCTATTATCAACTGCATAATGCCCAGGGAAAGCTCTCCCAGTGCAGTCTTTGAAAGGGATACACTGTGACACTTTGCAGATAAATACAGCTGGGCGTTTCCCTGCCCTGGACAGCACTCACATCTGTCAGGGCTGTCTCAGAAAAGTCCAACGTGCCTTGCTGGCTGCTCTGGGCTGCCAGAAAGCACCACAGAGACAGCACAGGGTCCTCTCAGCTACCATGGGGCATCTCTGCTTCACTTCAGACCAACTCAGCCCCAGACTGAGGAGCAGCTTCTGTTGCTGGAGCTCTCCTAAGCAAGAGTAATTCCCTTTGTCCAGCTCTGGGGTGTTTCAGCAGCACAATCTCCAATGGCCCCTGCAGTGGCTGCTCAGGGTCTCTGCAGCACCAAGCCCTTGATAAAGCCTTTAAAGAAAGGCCCCAGCAGCAGCAGGGCTGAGTGACAGCTGCAGGAATGTGCTGGCACATTTGGATTTTATCTTGCACCACCTGAGTGCTTTCCTTTGTGTGTTCCTCCTCAGCATCAGAAAAGGCATTCTGAGAATTTTATGCTTTTTACACTGAATAGGTACATTAAAAGTGAGAAAGAAGGCACAGACTATCCCATCTTTGAGGCAAGGGTGGGGTTATTTCTCATGTGGCATCTCCACAGTTGTGAACTGCTCTCCAGCAGTCCCAGCAGCCAGCAGCATGATTAAGGAATGAGGGGTGGAAATATTAATGACACATTTCAAAAGAGAAAACCGAAATTTAAACAATGCTCAACAGTAAATAGCAACTACAGGATAAATCAAATCCTGAACACCCAACAGGTGACATTTATGATAACATCAGTAACTAAAGGCTGGAAATTTTTGGTCAAACCAGCAATCCTTGATAATTAGCTGGCTGAAATAAGAATGCTGATATAGTGCATGGAAAATTGTGTTTTA
Source organism: Rhabdornis inornatus (assembly GCA_013397075.1). Lineage (NCBI taxonomy): Eukaryota > Metazoa > Chordata > Aves > Passeriformes > Rhabdornithidae > Rhabdornis > Rhabdornis inornatus. The sequence goes on along the minus strand of VWZS01002198.1, from coordinate 222,956 downwards.
AACCTTCTAGCAGTGACCCTGTATATGTGAGGGTATAGAAAGGGAAGCATCATTACATTATCTGCAGACCAAGTAGTGTGCAAAAGCATTTAGAATTGGATTAAATTATATTTTAAAACTGATTAATGCTCATTCCTCTTATCACATCCCTTTTTCTCTTAACCTTATATTTACCTTATAACCTTAAATTTTAAAATCTATGGGGTGGAAATGTCACCTTGCTGTCAGCATGAGCCTGAAGACTGCCTATTAAAGGATTGCATGTGAGTGAGCACAAGAAAGCTGTCAGCTATGGCAGGAATTCTGCTAAATGCTAAGGAACAGAGGCTAATGCTGAATCATGTCAGGAGCTGTGAATACAGATTTCCTCCTGTAATCCTGTGAAGCTGAGCAAAACCCCCTGGTAGGTAGCAGAAAGTTGCAAGTAAGAATAACTCAAGCTGAATGGTGGCTCGTGTTATTTCAGACATAATGAAGTTAATTATTTGTAAGTGTTGACTGCATGGACAATTTATACATTTAGGAAACGTGAGGTATGATTTAAAAAAAGCTTTGCTCTGTATAACAAACAAGTTTCAGTGTGGGTGAAGTGCCATCCTCTAAGCCCAGCTGCTGCTGTGCTGCCCAGTGCTGGCCCAGCTGACAGCACAAGTCCTGAGGGCTGCTCTGGTTCCCAGTGGGATGAGGAATTCCTGACTGTGTGAATCCTCTGGGAGAACCAGACCCCACCTTTACCTCTCTGAATTGCACTTTCCTTCCAGATCACATCCAGTGTAAGGAACAAAAACGCCAAGTACATCATCAAGGGTGAATATGCCAACACCATCTTCAAGGTGGAGGAGACCAGTGGGGACGTGTACGCCCTCGAGAGGCTGGACAGGGAGAAGAAGGCAGAGTATGAGCTGACAGCCCTCATCATTGATGGAACAAACAACAGGTCCCTGGAGCAGCCCTCCAAATTCATCATCAAGGTGTATGATATCAACGACAACGCCCCTGTGTTTGTGCAGAAGGTGTTCAATGGCTCTGTCCCAGAGATGTCCCCAGTAGGTATGTGCTCCATCACTCATCTCCTTCATGGCTGCCATTACAAAGCACCATTTATACTAATATGCACCTTGAAAACCCTTTTCTAGGAACCTCAGTCACCAAAGTGACAGCTGTGGATGCTGATGACCCCACAGTGTCAGGTCATGCCACGGTGACCTACGAAGTCACCACAGGAAGTGAATATTTCACCATTGATGACTCTGGTAAGTCAGATACACAAATGTCCTTACACTTCATCCATACCCTACCCTTTGAAGAAAACACAGCTTTAAGATTTTTTTGTTCTGGAAAAGAGGATTAATCATTCAAAAATATCATTTTAAATATGAATTAGAAAGGTTTTCCATTCACACTCCACAATGCTACTGTCTGCATCTGGAAATGAACTAATAAAATCAGGATATCAGCTGTCATGAACAGGATGAGAAGATAAAAGGTAATTTTTCTCCCACTTGTGGAAAGACTGACCAGGAGCTCAGATGAGTTCATGTTTTCAGCTCAGCATAGATACTGTTCCAATGACCAAACAGGAAAAGGGAATACACAAATTCTGAAGCAGCACTCAGTAATCAATAATCGTTTGCTTTCCTAAACTTTCGAGCTTAAATTTTGCCCAGTTTTGAAACCAATGTCAGTATCTCTTGTAACCACACTAGAGCAAAGAACACAGGTAAAGAGGTTAAAGATCCATTAAAAGGAATATTCTGCATAAACTCTCCTAAATCATGCAGAAGACTTTCTAACATTTCTTGAAAAATACCACTGTAAAATTTGTACTTAAAGCTGAGTATGTGGAGATAAAAGAAGATAAAAATTGGCTGTCAAAATTGAAGAGAGTTGGACATGCTGCAAAATCTAACTGTATTCAATATTATTTTTTCACAGGTGTGATTTATACAAAAGAGCCCAATCTAGACAGAGAGACCAAGTCAACATATGAGATTGTTGTTCGAGCCAAAGATGCTCCAGGTTTTTCTGGGGATTCCAGCACAGCCACAGTGATTATCACCTTGTCTGACATCAATGACAACTTCCCAGTGTTCAAACACCGTGAGTGCCACTCAGCCTCTGAGCCACCCTGACACCGAGGGCTGACACAAACACAATGAATTTAGCTCACAGCCCAGCACAGTTCAGCTTTCCTTAAAATGGCCTAAAGAACTTTACATGTTCAGAAGCCCTTCTGTGTTTGAGCCACTTTTCCTGGGTAATGCACACCTAGAGCAGAAAACAAAAATCAGTATTAATTTCATCCCTTTGCTAAAGATCTTGACAATTTGGAGTATTATTTATAGTTTTACATGTCTTAGAGATACACAATGCTAAATTCTCAATTAAATATTTTGATGTTCATCTGTCAAGTAAAACGGTTTTAACTAAGTTCTAACTTCCATGTACACACTCCTTATGTATTTTTCTCTTTTTTTAACAGCATCATTTCACTTTAAAGTTCCTGAAAACATTTCAGTAGGAGGAGAAGTTGGCAGGGTCAAAGTAGAAGATATCGATGAACCACAGCACAGGAATACAAGATACAGCTTTATCCAAGGAGAGTTCAGGGACACCTTTGACATTGTAGCAAATCCATACACAAATGAAGGAATCATTAGGCCAAAGAAGGTACTTTTCCCTGTAACAAAGATGATTGTTGTGGTTTTCCCTGTGTAACAAGTGATTTTTGGTTTAGGCCTAGCAGCAGGAAAAAATGGAAACACATGAAAGCCAGCATGAAAGATATCGATCCTGAACACCAACTCTCCAAGCTCTGAGAGAAGAAGAGCTGGTGACTTCTAGTCCTTTTCAACCTCCAGACCTGAAAAACTCCAGAATTACTGCAGAGTGCAGTGGGGGCTGTGTCAGATATTCAGGTTACACACTTTGGGTTCCTCTCAAACTTCAGGTTGTCGGATGCTCCAAAGGGGCAGTGATTTAGGAGTTGAACCAATTGGCCAAGTCAAAGAATCCTTCCCTTCTGCAACCCATGTGAAACCAAAGCAGAAAATGTGAACAAGTCCACCTGACCTCTTTTCTAAAAGTCTCTTTGCAGTTTGGCATTTGCTCCAATCTGAGCCACAGCTACCTTACTTTCCTCAAGGTGTTTTCAGAGCTTCCCCACTAATTTCTTATAAGTCTTTAAGACTCTCCAAAGCCTTTATTAGGGTCTGTTCTTTGTTTTTCTTAAATTCTCAAATCCACTTGATTTGTACCAAGGGACTGCTGCAGAGCATTGCCAACCAAGACTTCATTGATTTCATTGATTTGCTGTTAAAAAAAAAAAAGAGAAGAGAGGACTATAAACCAGCTCCTGTAATTCTCAGATTGACATGAATGTGTTTTTCCCTTCCAAGTATCTCTCTGTAACTACTAAGACTAGAAATGTCAATAAGAAGAGAAAACTTTCATGAAAAACACTACCAAGGATTTCAAGACTGGCAGTAAAATCTTTGTGGCTGTGGTCACAGTGGGTATGAGCAGCCCTCCTTCACGTGGTGCAGCTCTTCCCCAGCTGCCCAGGAGCTGGGCAATGCAGAGCCTGCCCAGAGTCAAATCCCTCAGGAACCAGCTCCTCCTCCAACATGCTGTGGGCAAAGTTCACCACCCTGTTTTGCAAAGTGATTTTGGCCATGCACATGCCGTAATTTTGAATACACAGCCACATGAGATAAAATGTCAGCTGCTGGGTAAGTCCCATCACTTCCCTTTGTAATGTCAACTCAAAGAGAAAAACAAGAGTCACCATAACTGCTGTGTATCTCAGTGTCTTTAGAATCTCAGGTGGTAGAACAAGGGAAACTTTGGAAGGAGCACTTCTTACTGCCCAAGCTCCTGCCTTCCTCCCATTGTGTGATTCCTTTCATAGTCTCAGCTAAGGGGAAAAACAGGGAAGAGGATGTCATTTATCACTAAATGCCCCAGATGTCAGGCAACACAGATCTGCAATCTGCCTTAAGTGCCTTCAGAAGACAAAGCTTAGCCAAGAGGAGAATCTCTTCCCCAGCCTTTGGGGGACAGGAGCTAACCGAGTTTTGGTAGTTACAGCATAATAAAAAGAAATTTATTTAACCCAAAAGAAAATTATTTTGCCAAACTTAAGCTACTGAATAAATCTGTTCCACACCAGAGGTAGTTTGAGCCATGCTATGACAGAGAAGTTCAGCTGGGAAATGCTCTCCATGGTTCCAGCCAGGATGAAATCTGGTAACATTGCCAGACATGAATTAGAGCATAGATCCTAAATCTGCACAGAGAGCCAATGGAAAGTTGGCTTAGACATCACTCATGCAAGAATATCTGTAATTGTCTTCTTTTTTTTAGCCCCTGGACTTTGAAGCAATATCAGAATACAGGTTTAGCATTGAGGCCACAGACCCCATGGTTAACCTTCGGCATTTCAAACCCGGCAACCCCCGGAGCATCTCCGCAGTCACCATCGAAGTCACCGACGTGGATGAGCCTCCTGTCTTCACCAGACTCCCATATGAATTTAAAGTGAGGGAAAATCATGCAGAAGTAAAAACACTTGGTTCAGTTCATGCAGAAGACCCCGATGCAGCTAAACGGAAAATCAGGTAAGACAACGCCAGCTTTAGCAGTTCAATTTAAAAGTGCAGAATCCACTAATAGCGCCAAGAATTTGACAAAGAATCCAGACTTTGGCCCTATTTTCTTAGAATCTGCATGCCAAACAAAACAAAAAAAGTCCAATTTAATTTTTCCAGCACTGCAGCCATGGATATACATGTTCACCAAAAGCTGAACATAAATTTCATTTACTCATGTAATTACCACATGGACTTACTGATAACACATATGCACATTTCGGGAAAAAAATATCAACCTGGATATTTTTTACACGGTTATAATTTATTGTTATATTTTTTATTGTAAGGGGTCTCTCAAGCATGTGCTTAGAAAAGAAAATAGACTTCTGAAAGAGCAAAGTACAATAATTTGGAAACTCCTCCGACAGATGTATTTCACTCTCACAGCTTACATAGTTTTAGGGCAACATTCTCAGCCCTCCTGGTCAAGATATTAATGTAATTTGTCACAGAAGAACTCTCTGACCTCCCTCTGAGAAGAAATGAAGTGAGACACAGCATTATCAGCCTTGCATTGACATATCTTGTTTTAAACAAAAAACAGATATATTCAGCGTAGAGCAAGTCCAAGTGGAGACTATGTCAGGGTATCCAATAATGGAGTTATTCAGCTTCCCAAGCCTCTGGACAGAGAATTCAGCTCCTCATACAATATCACTGTGGCAGCTGTGGAGATCCTTGAAGATGGTAAGTGCCACCCATTTTCCAATTTGAAAGAAATCTGGGTACACCTTTCCAGCAGGGCTAACAAAAAGGAAAGGCAAAACCTGACAGCCTGTTCCTACTGAGCTAGGAACGAAAGGAAAGCTTCAAGGTTTGTGTCATCATCTTCCCAATCAAACAAGTCCCTGCAAATAGGTCAGAGATCATTTTAAGCTTTGGCCTCTGGCTTTGCTCAGCTCCAGGGAGCGGGGAAGGCCAGTCCCAACTTGGTTTGATATTTCACAATATAGACATGGCCTGCTCTGTCCATGTTGCTTTAGTGCCAGAGAATGATGCTCAATCCATCACCATGCAGTGGGAAGGATCAGGAAGCCATAAGCTACTGTCATTTTATTCCTGAGAGATCCTTGGCGATTTAACCACTAGGGGAGATTTTAGGCAAATATCTACATCTCAGAGGACAAGTTTAAGTTATGATGGAGCTAGAAATTCTTCATCATGTGGGAGGCACAGAAGTGGGCACAAAGTGTGGGAAGGGGAGTTTATCTAGCACTTAACTCCAGACTTGTTCCCTTGTTGTCATTCCAGGCCGCCTTTCCGACAGAGAGTCACACGCCCACGTTCATGTCATAGTTGATGATGTGAATGACAATGCTCCAGAACTTGTTTCTCCTGAGGAACCCCGAGTGTGTGAAAATGCTGCACCTGGAAAGGTGAGACAGGGAGAGCTTTTCTCAGAAACCTGAATTGCTGCTTGTCAGCTCAAGTGAAAGGTTTCTTTCAATAAAAGTGAGGCTCAGTTTTCATGCCAAAACACCTGATCATTTCACTAATGTCCAAAACGTGAGTGGTCAGGAATACCTCTTAAGGATATTGCACTGTCGGAACATTGACTTTTATCTGCTTGCACACATGGGCTGCACTGCCCCTCTCCCCCCAGGCTCTCACGTCTGTGTATTAACAACTGAGCCATGAAGGACAGTCAAGCTTTGCACAGCAACAACCAGCAACTCAGTTCTATCACACAAATTCTTGAATGTGATACTGAGAAGGAAACCATTGCAAACTAGCAAGAGAAACATTGCTGCATGGAACATTATTTTGTAGCCACAGAGTGACTACAAAAGAGTGCACAGATCTGCACACACAAATTGTGTTACTACTTTGCAGCACTATGGTGTTGGTATTTTGGATTTACCTGTTTGGCCTCAGACACAGGTGTTCAGCCCATACTGTAATATTTATTTAATTAAGACACTTTGTGTTGTGGTTTAGGGGTGGTACTCCTCAGTTTAGTGTTCCCACTGAAACTCCAGACCGCACACCCCTCGCTCGCCCCCTTTTCCCCTGCAGCAGGATGGAGAGGAGAACTGGAGGCACAAAAGGGAAAGATCATGGGCTGAGATAAGAACAATTTACTGTAAACAGCAATGAGATAAGAAAATTAACAGTAATAGCAACACTATAAATAACAAAAAAATACATATAGAAAAAAAAGAGAGTGCAGAGCAGCCACACCACCCAAAGTGCTCCCTCTGACTCAGCAGCAGCATTATCCCACCACTCCTTCAAAGAAGGAACCCCTTCTCCAGGAAGAGTCCCTTTCCTCTCCCAGAAATGACATGAGGTGATCAAGAATAACCACTGTGCCCCCTCCCAGCTACTGAAAAAAAGAAATAACTCTTTTCTGGCTGGAACCAGGACACTGTCACTGCCTGTTCTCTGATAGAACATGCAAGACATTAATTTCACCTTTAATTTTTAAAATACCTTTGGGACATAATCAGACACATTTTTTATATTTTATACATCTAATGTACATCAGGTTGAAGATTTCAAAACCCAAGCATTTCCTTCAGGCATGGCAGTCTCAACGGCATTCCAAGAATGACAGTCACACCTCAGGGTAGGCTGAGGACTTTAGAAAACACCATCTTAGACATTTCAACAAGCCATATGTCTTTAAAAATGAGGCTTTTTTCGTGCTTTCATTACACAAAACTTTAACAGGCAAAACTTATCTTTTTGAAGACTCACAAAGAAATTGCTTTCCTGAAAAAACTTGAAGAAGAGTATCCCGAGATGTCGGTGTCCTGCCCTTTACTGAAAGGTTACACAGGACACACAGCCCAGCTCAAATACTCCACGTTTTATCACTGGAGGCAAAGTACACTGAAAACTGTGACCTCTTCCTTCCTTGTAGGTGATTGTCAGGATTTCAGCTGTTGACAAGGATGAAACATCACCCAGAGGCTTCTTCAGATACTCACTGGCCACAGAAGACAGCAACTTCTCCCTGATTGAGAACTACGGTAGGGTATCCATGCAATGCCCTTCCTCAGCTCCCCAGAGTGGGACCCTAGGACTCAGGGAAGAAAAGCTGCAGCACTGACCTCTGATTGGTCTAGCTGAGCCTAGTAACTCTTTATTTTTAAAGGTTTAACATACTAGAAAAACAGTATGTTTAATGAAACCAAAGTTTCACTGGGTTCCTGGAAGGCTGGCACGGTCTAAGGGGAAGAGGCATCAGCTGACTGGTAATCTGTGAGGACAATCTGGTAGGGATTTTCACCTCATGGGATATCCTTGCTTCTTGCAGACAACACCGCTAACATCACCGTCAAATACGGACAGTTCAACCGGGAACTTGCCAAATTCCACTACCTGCCCGTGCTCATCTCGGACAACGGCGACCCTGACCTCACCAGCACTACCACTCTGCTCATCAGTGTCTGCAAGTGCAATGAGAAAGGCAACTTCACTTTCTGTGAGGAGAGAGCAAAGCAGGTTGGCATCAGCATACAAGCACTGGTGGCAATTTTTATCTGCATCTTCACAATCATTGGTGAGTATCTGACTTCTGGGATGTTCTCTGCACTACAGTGTGAGGATTGTTTTGTTCTTTCTTCAGCTGAGATCTACAAAAGCTTTGTGGCTATGAAATGGTCACAAAGCCAGACATGCTGTACCTATTTGATTCACCTCATGTGCTCTTCATGTCTGGCCTGTTGGAACAGCTTCAGCTGCAAAGCTGCTCACTCCTCTAGACAAGCTATTGCACACATGTATAAGATACTTGATTTACTGGTACCAGCCTCATACACAGCTATAAAACAGCAAATTTGGGCTGGGGCAATAACACAGGATTCCTGGTTCCTATGGCAGAACCAGTCTGGAAACCCTTTAAGCAGTCCAGTGAACATAAATACATTTGTAACAAATCAGCAGACCAGTACCTGTTTGCTGCATTTGAAATCAGAGAAGCCTGAGTACTCTTTTCTTGCCTGAGAACTGGTCTGCTTTGCAAGTACCACATAAGTAGCATGTGATGCTTGGCATTAAGGGATTTACAAGTTCAAGGCAGTAGTTGATTCCATGACCTTGTGACACCACACATTCATACTTGTGATTCCAGCTCAAGAGTCAGGTGGACAATCCCTGTCCAGACTGAATTCCTTCAACTAATCCTACAGTAAAGTACGAATTTTAACTATTTTTAAAATAAATATATGTTTTAAAAATACTCCAGGAAAAAAAAAAACAAACCAACAACACTTCAGAGTATGTTACATGTTGTTTTAGTGTCTTACTTCTCTATCCACACGAGCTCATCTAAGTTTCCTTTGCAGTAATTGTGTTGCTGATTCTGCTGAGAAAGAGGCACAAGAAGGATCTGAGCGGGCTGGGGAGGAGCGTGGCAGAGATCCACGAGCAGCTGGTGACCTATGATGAGGAGGGAGGGGGTGAGATGGACACCACCAGCTACGACGTGTCCGTGCTCAACTCCGTCCGCAAGAACGGCCTCAAGGCAGAGGCCGCTCCCTCTCCCTACGCACAGGTCCAGAAGCCTCCTGGGAACATCACCCCTGGCGCTGGGGGCATGGAGATGATGATTGAGGTGAAGAAGGATGAGGCTGACAACGACAGGGATTTGCTGCCCTACGACACCCTGCACATCTACGGCTACGAAGGTGCCGAGTCCATCGCGGAATCCCTCAGCTCCCTGGGCTCGGGCTCCTCGGACTCAGACATTGATTATGACTTTCTCAATGACTGGGGACCCAGGTTCAAGATGTTAGCTGAGCTGTATGGATCAGAACCAAGCGAAGATTTTGTGTATTAAGCTCAAACTAGCCATGAATTTTCTCCCTCCCACTACAGATAGACACCAAGAGACTGACAGTGGCCAAAGAGGAACTCACAGCTCTTCCCTCAAGCCGTAGTAGGATTTCAGACAGGCTTGGAAAAAACCTGCAGTAGGGTCAAAAAGACACACAGAGATCAGCTATACTAACTTCTCCCAGCACTACTGTCCTTGCTACCACTCATTTTTTGCCCCAAAATTCCTGCCCACTGACCTGCTCAAGTCTTCCAGGACACACCTCCTCCCCCCATCTTCCCCACTTCTCCTGGTTTTGTCCCCAGTTTCTCCCTCACCCCTCTCCTCCTGTGCTGTTCCCATCCACATGCATCCAAGGTCACCCTCTGCTGGGAGAGAGAGGTTCAGTGGCATTGGGAAGGGATGTTTTAACCCCCCTGGATCTCCAGCTGGCTGCTTTGCCTGCCCCTCTTGCCATATCTTTATTGATATTCCACACTTATGCCTACCCAGTAGAGGAGAGGAGGTACATATGGTCTATCACCCAGTATTAGAAATTATTCCATCGCTTTCAAAAAGAAGCATCATTTTTTCCTTCTTTCCATTCTATTAATTATTTTTGCTTTATAGCCCTCTACTACATCTATGAGTTACTCAAGATAAAATTAGACAGGATTTTTAGACACACAATCTGGTTTCATCTGTCATTTTTAACAGCCTGATGACAATTTCAGGCACATTTCTGGCGTGCTAGAATTTGCTCTAGCTAGCAGCAAAGTTGTTTTTTCTCTCTGTAAATAGGATCTCAATGTTACTCAATGGAACATATCCTGCAGGGCAGGAAATGTGGAGATCAGGGGAATGTTAAGACTCCAACACTGTAAATCTCTCTAGATGGAAACACAGGTCTCTCTAGATTTCTTAAGAGGTTGAATAGGGGGTTTATTCAGCATTATTAAAGCAATAGCGTTTTTTTCAGTGAAAAAAAAAAATGAAGGGCCTCATTACTGTGAAACTGTTGTGCTTTTTTTCTAAGCAGGTACTGTAAAAGGAGTATTTTCCACACAGGAAAATATTGTAGACTCCCAAACCAGAATGCTACACACCCACACACTTGGCTGCATAAAAGCACCACAAATGTAAGGCAAGTTCGGAGCTGCAGCCACCACATCCCTGGAGAGGGACTGTGTTCAGATTCCCACCTGATGAAGAGCCACAGAGTGACCAGAATGAAACTTCCCACATTGGAAGTGACTCAGCCAAATACATTTTGGAAAAAGTGGGTCCCTTAGGACCATGGCCTGTCTCTGGCTTCCAGCAGTGCAGAGTCCTGTTGCCTCCAACAGGAACAGAGCCCTACTCCACAGATCCTTCACTGTGCAGGATCTGGGCTGGAGCTGTATGTATTAGTTTAGTTGATTTGATTATTTAAATCTGGTAGCTAACCAAATAGTACTAAATCTTTCTCTTTTTTTTTTTTCTTAAACCAGTATGGTGGAACCTCACAGATTTGCTTTTTACTTGTTCACATCATCTCTAATTCACACTCCCTTCCCCCAAAATGTTTTCTTGGCAGGAAATAGCAATGCACAATAATGGTCTCACACTGCTCCTCACTGCTGTAAAAAGTTGTCCAATGCAATAGCTGGCTGGACACTAATGCATCATCAACAAGGTAATCACTCAAATTTTCAAAGATGAACTAAAGGGAAACTGAGGAGAATTCTGTCCATTGGTCAAATCAGCTTTAGATTCCATCCTTTGTTTTTAAAAAGTACATTTTGGGGTGACAGCCTTGGTTTTATTTTGAATGGGTTCATTCTCTTTTGCTTAATCCAGCCAGCAGTATGTGCTATAGGGGTTCCACATGTTTGTGTATTATAAAGAATGCTAACTAATAATACTTACAGTTTAAGGATTTTGTCAGTACCTGTGGTATTGGCTATCAGCAGGTAAAGTTAGTTATGAAATTATTTAGTGCAGTAAGTCAAGTACTTTGATAGGTATCAGCCAGATTCTATTACCTGGAATTGCTGTTTTTAAGCCTGATTTTTTTAAAGTTATTTTAAGGAACACTGTACCCATTTCCAATGTATATGATGTTTGCACTGGACAGTTTCTTTTTCTATTCCTGTACTGTATTATGTTGTTTTTTACTACATAAAAGCCAATCTCAAGTTTGGATTTTCTGCGCATTAATGAGTTCCACTCAGAAGACAATATCAGGCTTTGTGCCACAGTGACCTCAACCATGAAAACACCCAAAGTGAACCCAGCCTAGGCACCAACTCACCCAAGAGCTTTCTGTAGAAGCAGTTTTCTCTCTCTCCCTGCACAGCTGTTGGTAGAGAAAAGCCCCAGCAATGCAGCTGGGCAGGTTGGACCCTGTGAGGACCTCTGCCAAAGCTGCAGGACCCATCCCATGGCCCATCCCACTCAGGATTTCAGCATCAGGGTGGCTTTGAACCACCCTGAGCTTCTGCCCTGTTTTCCTGCCCCTCAGGTGGGGAAGAGAGTCCCAGGACAGACACAGCAAAACACATTAGTGCCAGAAAATAAAATCACCCCTAAATCTGCAGCTTCAGGCAGCACAGCTCCTCACCTTCTGTTTTTGCTACTGCTAATGACTACCCCAATATATTTCCAAGATTATTCTAGCACTTAAAAAAAAAAACCACATCCATTTTCCCCAGATGTGGCACTTATAATTTACAAAGCCTGGAATAAAGCGAAAAAGTTCAATTCCTTCACTGCTAATTGCCATGAGCAAACGCCAGATCAAACACACTTTAGCACAAGTTGTATTAAAAACACAATAGATGTGCTAATTATGTTATAATGAAATGCATTTTCCATAGAAAGAATTTGATTAAACAGCTACTTGCAACTTGTGGGAGAGAATCTCACAAAGGTTTTCATTATTCATTTAATTAATATGCACTTTAATCTCTTATCCCTAAAAATATATCATAAATTAATATTTTATTATGTTCAGATCCAGAAGTTCATGCCATTTCATAAAGGTTTTTTTACTCCCACCCCATTAGAACTTTTTATGAAGCAATGGCTTGTGATGAGAATCCTTGATATGTATCAAAGCAGCAACGAAAAGCTGTTTGAATGTGAACACCTGGCACATAGTGGCACATCCCAGGTAGGGCAGGTGAGCTAAAGTCCCCTTATCAAGGCAAATTTACACAGTCAGTGAAAGAAAGAACAATTTACTATTTATTATCCTATTGCAGTCCAGTGCTACTGCAACAGCAAACCCAGTGAAAACGGAAGGATTGGTTATCAAAGGAAAATCAAATAATAATTTCTGAGCTCCTGTTCTTCTAGAAGTGCATCCTTCCCTTTCCTCCTTTCAGCAACAGGGTTTGGAACAGCCCCAGGATGGCCCAGCCAGCCTGGCAGTGACACCTGCCCTTCACAGGAATTGTCACCCTGCCAGGACTGACTGCAGGGGAAAGCCTGCAAAGCCTCACTGGTTTTTGGAGCTCTGAGTTCAGGATACAGATCCATCTCTGTACATTTATTTTGCATCTTTTCACTCCCAAGCATATGTCACACGCAAGGGAGCTGCTCTGGTGGCAGTGAATATGGTGATATACTCTCTTACTTGGCTAGAAATAATAGTTACACTTATTTTCATTACATTTCAGGTGGGGTAGGACAAAAATAAATAATCACCATCTTTTCTGACTTATTCTCCCTTCTTTTTTTTTTTTTTTTTTTAATAAATGTTTCAATTTTGAGAGAGTAAGAAATAAAGCTCTGTTGGCTTTACTTCATAAACTTTCTGGAATGAAATACATCATCAAGGTGATATCTTTCCCATTGAAATCTTCCCAATCTCAGTGTACCAGAAGTCATTAAGTCCTACCAGGAAATGAATAAGAGTCTGATCAGATCACAGTGGAAGATCTAGGCTGAATCTTGTCCATAGAAAAAACATGACAGAAAACAAAACAGCAAAAACACTCTTACAGGCTGCATCAGAAAAAAGGAGAAGAAAACAATACCAGAAAAGAGTTTTTATGAGCAATAAATAAGCACGGATCTTTGCTGACCTCTCTCATCTTCCTGACTTTGTTGCTGCCTGACCTAAAGGAAAAGGGAAAAGCAGCATTTCCTTCCACTTAGCCTCAGTGAGGAGCTGTCCCACCTGCTTCCCCTCAAGACTCTCTAAATTCATCCACTTAACCCCTTCAGCAATGCCACAATCAGTCAGAAACCCCTGCAACTCTTTAATTCCTCACTGAAAAAGAGCCTCCACTTGAAAGCCAGTGCTCTGGGTGAAGTGACCAGAACAAGCAGAACGAAGCAGGACAGAGCTCCCCAGGCAAATACATCCAGCAAACACAACCCCAGCAAGCTTTGCCAAAACCTCAGAAACAGCTGGGCTGCAAATGGTCCCAGGAGCTCTTGTGGAGCCTCAGGAGCCCAAAGCCTGGCCTGCAATGCTCCTCCAAACCAGAGCATTCCCAAACGGGGAGGGTCAAAGGCAGCCCAGGCACCCCCTCTGCTCTGCTCCCCCAAACCCCAGGGCAGATGGAGCCCAGGGACAGCACCACAAACTGAGCTGGGCCAGTGCAAAGAGCCTGGAACTCGAGTCCCAGCTCCAGCATTTGAAAATGGCTTTTCTAAACAGCTGTCAGGCTTCCCTCTTCCCCCTGAAAGACCTGAAAATGCCAAAGGCCTGAGCTGCACTTGGTGTGTCCCACACATGTGTGGAAAGTGTGGAATGCAGGCTGGTGTCCCGCCACTGCAGGGAACTTGAGCACCAGGACACTGCCCTCCATCCCTGATCCTGGAACACTGCTCTTTATCCTGCGATCCCGATCTTGGTCCCAGGACACTGCCTCTACCCCACGTCCCTCCTCTCAGCATCAGGACACTGCCCTCATCCCGTGTCCCTACCCTTGCTCCTGGGACACTGCCTTCTGTTCTTTATCCTTGCTCCCCGGACACTTCCCTTTATCCCGCATCTCCGCTCCCGGGACACTGCCCTTTATTCCTTTATCCCTTTATCCCGACACAACTCGCGGCGTCGCCGCAGCAGCGAGGGCTGCAATGACCGCCGGTGGCCGCCAGGTGGTGCCCGATGGCAGCGCTGGGTACCGGCGCCCGACGCTTCCCGATGGTTCCCCGATGGACGCTCACTGCATTCCCGCTGGATCCCTGATGAATGCTCAATGGATGCCCGATGGATCCCCACTGCATTCCCACTGGATCCCTCATGGATCCCCCATGGATGCCCAATTTATCCCCAATGGATGCCCAATGGAGTCTCACTGTATCCCCACTGGATGCCCGATGGATGCCAAATGGATCCTCAACGGATCTCCAACGGATGCCTGGTAAATCCCCACTGGATCCCTGATGGATCCCCAATGGATACTGGCAGCACTCCCACTGCTGCCTGATGGATCCCCAATGGATCCCACTGGATGCTCACTGCATTCCCACTCTGCTTCCCTGTGTGTCACCTCACACCGACCATGGTCACTGAAATCAATAACGCCCCAAAGGTCATTCCATCCATTTCATTCCTTAGCGCTGACTCCACAAAAATTCTCAGACATTTGTGGAAGCCAGGGAGGCTGCAAGGCTTGGATTTCTGAAGGA
Source organism: Rhabdornis inornatus (assembly GCA_013397075.1). Classification (NCBI taxonomy): domain Eukaryota; kingdom Metazoa; phylum Chordata; class Aves; order Passeriformes; family Rhabdornithidae; genus Rhabdornis; species Rhabdornis inornatus. Next base: position 207,914 of record VWZS01002198.1, on the reverse strand, counting down.
GAAGGCAGTGATTCGTTCAGGCAGCAGCTCTGAAGGGCATGAAGGGCAAGGGAAGGGCTCTGGGGAAGGATGCAAACTCCAGATGTCTCCTCTAATCAAACCTCGGTGCAGACCTTCCTCCCTGGGGCACATTTGCCTGTTTGCCAGGAGGAGTCAGCACCAAATCCTGCAACTTTTGTCACATAACACTGCAATCTGGTTTTGGTGATGAAGATATCCAACCCTACTTCTCTAGAATATTCTCTTTCCCAACCAAACTACAACTCCTAAATGGGATTTTCTGAAGCAACACCAAATAATTTTTATCTTCAGTGACTCTTGGTTCTGTTTTGCCTTGCATGAGAACATCTGTTTACAAGCACACATCCACTAGTTATAATGTTAATTATTTCTATGCTATAACCATGCAGTAAAACTTCCCCAAGTAACCACAGAAACAAACCAGTAACAAAAGTGTACCAGGAACCTTTCAGTGATGACCTAAAAGTTGGAAGTATTCACAGAAATCCTGTCACACATTTACAGATTAGTAACTACCTGCAAGTCAAAGACTCCTTGCAAGTGGATCCAGTTCAGCAATTTAATCAGCCTCCATCCTCTCTCTTTCCCCTCCTCTAGACAGATTACTGCAACTCTGCTGATCCAGCAGCTCTGCCAAGCTCTGTGGAGAGAGCACAGTGGGAGAGGCAGGCTTGCCTTTGGGATCCAGATCCACCTGCAGACCATCAGGAGGAACTCCAGCTGGTCAGCCGCAAAGAATAACAGCAAACACCCAGGTCAGCTTAAGATCTGTTTATGACATTTCACTGGGCTAAGGTAATGACAAAGGTTACAAATTAAGTGATTGTGCACACTGACAATCTGTCCCAAACCACCCTGGACAGCAAGCAGGATGAGAAGGGAGGAGGAAACAGAAACAGCAGCAGGTGAATTTGTAGTTCAAAAACAGGAGAGGGGGGAAAATGTTATTTCTCCCTCTGATCCAAAAAGTCCTGCTATACACTAGTAGCAAACTCGCTGTGAGCAGAGCCAGCCTGGAGGGACACAACAGCAGCTGAGCCACCTCAGCCTGCTCAGCTCACCCCTCTGCTGCCCCTCAGGTCCCACCCTTCGCCCCCCCTGAGTGCCCAGCACCCTGACCAGGTCCCACCCTGCCAGGCTCCTCTCCAGAGGAGCAGCTGACAGCAGTGAGGGTTCCCCCAGAGTTGCTGTGCAGCTGGGATTTGCCATGCCTTGGAGCACAGCCTTCCTGGCTGAGGAATTCGGGCTGGAACAGGGAGGAGGATGGATAATGACAGATGATGTGAGTGTGGAACACAGCTGGGGAGGACAAGAAGCTCTCCTCTGTATCACCCGGCTGGGTAAGAGCCATCCACATGGATGCTGAAGCTTCCCAAATGTCACTGCTGGCTGCTCCAGTTCTGGGGGTTGGGTGAGCTCCCACTCCTGCAGTGTTTTACCACTGCAGACACCAGGCAGACACAAGCAGGACCCTGCTCTCCATGGATTTCCAATCCTGGGAATGAAGTGAGCTCTGCAATTGCAGCCAGGTGAGGATCCACAGCATCAAACCCCACAGCCTTTGTGACCAGTGCAGCCAGGACAAGGGTCAGATGGCCATGGCCAGTCCTGCTGCCTCCTAGAACTCAACAGCAGCTGCCAGCACAAGCAGAAGGCCAGTCCAGCAGGGATCCACCACGAAACTCAACTGTGTGAAAGAGCTGGCACCAAGGAAAACAGCCAAGGGATAGACACTGGGCAGTCAGAAATGCCAGGCAGCATGCTGGCAAAAAATCATTTTGTCACTCTGTTTACTTGGCAGTGCCCACTTGTCACCAGCCTGAGAAATCACATCTTGAACAGCCTCAGATCTGCCTCTCAAGGCCTGCCTGGATCTGGCAAAACTGCTGCTCAAGCCTTGGAGGAAGTGCAAAGCATTAAACCCTTCCTGAAGGGCCATAAAAGAACAGCCAGCCCCCTCTTCTTCCTATACTACAAGAGCTTTGAGTGAGCTGGAAAAATCAGTGATTCTCTTCAATCCTGGTAAAACAATCTCCACAATTAATTCTTTCCTATAAATAGGGGATTAATCATTAACCCTAATCAGAACTAGGCTTCTTGGATTTCACCACCACTTGTGGATTTTCGTGCACACTGATACAAGCACTTGGCCAGCAGAGAAGGCTGCCTGTGGGCAGGGCTGTGTGTGACCCCTCTGCTGTCACAGCAGCCACTCCTGAGGGAAGTGGAAGCACCACACAGCCTTTCAGGAGAGGGGGATCTGGCAAAAATTAAATGGTGACCAAACTGACTAGGCCAAGCTGGCTGCCTTTGGTATTTTAGGAGGAAATTAGGACCTATCAACACCATGCACTAATAAAGCCTGTTTGCAAGAGCAGAACTCAGGGCTCATATCCTTGCTGTGACACAGACTTCCTTTCCATCTCAGGTACAGCATGTAGGCCAATTTTTGCTTTTTCACATCAAGTGTTCAAAGTGAGATCCATTCTGAAAGCCCTTCCCCTTCCTGTGCCACAGGAGCCACACAGACACACTACAAGGGTCAGTTAACATGCACCAAAGCACCCTGAATAAGGAATATTCTCTTATGTTTACTCATTTAACAGATGAAAGTTTTAGTACCACTCATCATTTTAAAGCAATTTCCAGGCAAAAGAGAATTTTGCAAAAGAGCTACAAAAACTTTTAAGAAAGACATCATCCCTTGCCCATATTTACAGCTCTGCATGGCATATACACCATTATTCCACTGCAATTAACAGAGAACCTGTAGCACAACACAGGAGGGGAACCTGCACCTCACAGGTCACTGTGACCAAGGGCAAGGGGTAACAGTTCACATCAGGGAGTGTTAAAACAAGGCAGCCACACACCCATCTGGAAGTTAAAATTACTGCCTCGGGCATTTATAATCCATGGCATAGCCACAAAGAGTATTTACTGCATGCAGAAAACACTGGTGAGAAATAAAGCTTAAGTGTTATTTTTATGAGACGCTAAACACATGAACAACACACCTCACGTGGCTCTGTATAGGATGGAAAAAGATTGACTTTTAGACAAGGGATTCAAGTTTCAGTGCCTTTTCACCCCTTAGATTCTGCCTCTAAGAATCATATTTATCTTAGCCATTTGTAGTACTCACATCAGACCTTTAGTGCAGCAGCCCAAATTGCCCTTTTCAAACCACAACAAATAACCAACACTCACCGGTTTTTCTTTTATAACTTTCTATTTTTTTTTTTTTAATTTCTACCCACCTCTGATGTTTTCAACCACCAGGTTCAGAGGCCTTCTATAATTTTCCTGCCCTCCTCTGAGCACTAGTAGCACAACTACTTCATCCTGCAGGAATAAGTCTCGTAGTGAACTCAAAAATATGAGTTGGCTATACTGCTGTTCAGCTGCCCATCTTCCCACACAGGACAGTCTGCAAAGAGTCCACATGGCCATAGGCCTCTGGAATAAATATAAATACATAAATATATAACTCTACACAGCTCTGATCTGAACAAGGCTCCATCACTAGGAGAGAAGAGTTACACATCATGATGTTTGGACAAATGTTAAATCCTAGCACAGCACATTGCAAGCACCAAATGAGGACTTGAAAGCTGAGTTATAGGGCCCTGAGGATGGGTTAGACCCAGAAATGCTGGTGGAAGCTGAATTACAGAGATCCTGCTGTATGCAGCTGTGCTGGGCAAGCTATTCTAGTCCTTTCAAGAATGCTTTGCTGCAATAGGAACAGCCTGAGCTGCAGTAGCAGGTTTGCATCATAGAGAACATTACAGCAGCTGATCTTATTGCTTCCAATAAACTCATTATAAAAGATTTTTTTCTGCTGATCCACCTATCACTTGCCCTTATTTCTAGAAAGCAGAATTGTCTTTTTTTTCTGCCATTTTCAGTTAGTTGTGATTTTCAGATTCAGCTTGGAGGAGCTTCATTCAATATCAAATAAGTGCATTTTTTCCACATAATTCATTTATTTGAGGAAACTGAAGGTTTCCTACTGAATGCTGTGAATGTGATTGCACTGCACCCAGGAAACTCTTTTCTTGCTAAGTAACAAAAAACTGCAACACCTATCCTACCAGGGAGTCTGAGAAAAGGAAACTCTCACCAGGTATTTCCACAGAAGCAGCCAAATGAAGGAATAAGACAGAATGACTGGGGGACATCAAGAGAAACACATTTCCCAGCTGTGACAGCAGGTAGTGAGAAGCCAAAAAAGCATGAGAGTCCTCTCTTCTGGGAACACAGTCTGGGCTTGCTCAGCTTTGAGTTTGTTATCCCTTCATTCCATCTTCCCAAACTGGGAACTGTTCCCTCCATACAGTTCCCCAGCACCTTTCTCCTCCCTCACACCCCCAACTTTTCCAAACAAGAGCATGAACCCCTCTTCTTGCACTCCACCCATCCCAATGAACATCATGAGGTTCCTACCTGAATTAATTAAATCTGCTTTTTTCTACATTCTACAGAAAGGGACATTCCCTACAGCTGAAAAACAGCAGCAGAGATCCCCAGTCAGTGACAGCAGCACCTGATCAGAGCCCCCCAGCACAGATTTGACCTGCAGAGAGCAGATTTTTTCAGTGTCCATCAGCTTTAATGTGTCAATTGACTCATCTTCAAAGGCAAGACATGATCTAAGCCAATTTGTAGACAAACCTGCATTTATTCTCAGCCTCTAGTGCTATGTTTCAGTATTAAGACATTTTATTTAATCCCATCTCTACCTACAGTTGCTCTAGGATTCTGATTTTTCTCACAAGTAATCCTGTTTTTCACTTAACAACCTAGTGCTCTGTCAAAAAAAAAAAAGGTAGATTATCTGCTCAACTCATTGCTTTTTTTTTAATAAAGCATTCTAAAACATAAGTGATGATTGTGGGGCTATATATATATGCATACCCAAGAAGTAAGTAAGGTCATATCACTAGAATTTTTCTTAACTTAGCAAAATACAGCAAAAATACATTATTCATATATTATGTTGTCTTGTATCTTGATACACTTTTTTTTCATTAGCAATTAATTCCACTCAATGGCAGGAAGATAATTTTCATAAACTGATCACTTCAATGAGGATTTCTCCATGAATTAATGGGGCTTAGCTGTCTTTACATAATAAAGCTTGAAAAATTGAATGTCGAACAGAAAGGCATGCTTTTCCTGTGCCTTGTAGAAGCTTCTAAAACCATGTGCAATCCCACATAACAATGCCTGGTTTCCCTCTCTCTGGTGCCCATTTCAAACCTTCCCAGGGAAGCACCTTCCATTTCCAAACCCCAATTCCTGAGTTCATGTGCAGAGCACCTTGAGGGTGTGTGGACTCTGTAAACAAATCTCTTCACAGCAGCACTAATCCATTTCCAGCAGTAAATTCCTTTTCTTGACTCCCAGCTCCCATAGGCCTGTGTCTGCACCATTTCAATGCAGCCGAATTTTNAAGGGAAGGGAAAAGGAAGAACATGCACAGAAAGCCCTAAGTGGGTGGGACACGTTTTCATTTTGCTGTCAGTTCACATCGTCAGATACAAAGTGATTTTGAAAGCAATAGAACAGCAGTGTAATAACAGCGTCCTCAGCGTGGCTCCCAAATCCATTCCTGGCAGCCCCATGGGCTGTGCATATTGATCATTGCAGCCAAAGCTGCACTTAGCTCCAGACTAAACACCATCAGGAGGCAGGGTGGTAAATAATGCATTTCCCTGGGGCTTTTGACTGAACATGTGATCATTTCATGCATTTCAGAAACAGCCACCCACACAGCAGACTGTCAGCTGCACTCTCCCTGCATCACCTGGGGCTCAACTCAGCCCCAAAGAACCAGCATCAGTCAAGGAACCAGGACCTTGGTGCCCCAGCAGCAGCAGCAGCACAGTGTGAGCTTTCCCTGCTGGGCTCTGGGCACTGCTGGCTCCCAGCCCTTGTGCTTACTTTCCAGGAGATCCACAAGCAGGAACCACGATCACTCTGCTGTGGCACTGCAAGCAATGTCAGCTCAACGTGTACAACATAAACAAAGCCTTCTCACCTTCTAAAAGCATGCACCAACTCTCTTCATGCACCTCTTCTTCCTCAGGAACAGTCTCTCTACACATTCACAGGGAGTTTTTAAATTTTGACTTGAATATCAAGGCCCAAGACTGAATTTTTGATCAGAATTTCAATGTCAGCTGGCACTGGCATTCATACTGCCCAAAGAGCCACAGGCAGCAGTTACAGGGCTGACATCAACTATTCCTGGACAGCTCTCATGGGAATATCCCCCAGTCCAGTCTCATTTCAGAGCAGAGAAGAAACATACTCATTTTAAGGTGTGATCATTGGAAACTGCCTGGGAAAACTGACATTGCACCCCCTGCATTCATGTTATTAGTATTTGTTGTATCCATAAGAGAAAAAAAGTATTTTCCTTGCCAGGACAGCAAATGAATCTGGAATTTACAAATCCACATGTTCTCTTTCCTTCTTAAAACTTGGGCATTTAAACCAAATATTTTCTGGTGGTAAAACATGCTACAGTTGCTCAATAGATACTTATATTATATTCCAAAATCTGGCAACAGAGATAATGTAGACCCATATTTTTTTAATATATATTTTTATATATTTTTATATCTATATGTATTTATGTATTTATATATTTATTAATAAATTAATAAATGTTTTCAGTTCTAAGGTTTAACAGCTATATGGTTTTGATCTTAACCCTTACTCAGTACTAAAAGTAATGTGTTATCAACCTTTTGGCCACAGACACTAGTTTGAAGATAGACCTGCAATGAATTTATTACCTATAAAATACCAAAGTCTAGCACTATTTTAATAACTTCTTCAGATCCAAACTGTTGCTGGTGGTATCAGCAAGCAAAGTGCCGCAGAATAAGCAAGACTTGATCTTCTTACTATATTCCAGCACCTGAAGAATTGCATTGGATTTTTTCTTTGTTATTTTTTAAGGCTCTCAAGCTCATTCCCAGTGTGTCACACAGTATCTGGAAGCAGAAGGCAGCACAGGTTGAGTCCTTTTCCTCTGCAGTGATGGGTGACTAAAGGTGACTTTCACAAAATAGTAAAATGAGCTCTGAGTGATTTCTTGGCAGAAGCAGGGACTACTGTGAGACAGTTTTAGATGAGCATGGAAATCAGCTGTTCATACTATATCGACAAGTCATAACATCAAGGTTCAATTCTGAAGCTTCTTAGGGTAAACTGAATACTTTAGGATTTAACAGGTGCTCATTTTGGGACACTTTAGAGACCTCGGGAGTGGTTTATTTGTTAGAGGTCTGAAGAAAAGTAGCATCAGAGCTCATGGATGAGAATCTGCACATGGTGTTCATGCTATATTTTAATGGCAGATAGTTAATGATACGAGCTTCTAACAATCAGAATAAAGGAGCCTCTTAAATATTAACCTATTCCAAATAATAAAACTACAAAGCATACACTGGAATTAAAATGAGATTTAAAAAAACAACAAAAACAACAAAAACAACAAAAACAACAAAAACAACAAAAACAACAAAAACAACAAAAACAACAAAAAGAAAAAACCTCCAAAACCAAATTTGGTCACTTTCAAGCTAATAACCAGCCATATTTTTTAAAAAAATCTAGTTGCCCTTTAGTTTCCCCATCACCTGTTTCACACTCAGCACATTTTCAGATCTGAGTTAGTAAGAAGAGCATGCTCTTCTGTTCACCTTGTGCTGTAAAGTAATGAAAGCAAGAGTGGCAGAGACACATTTCCAGTGCTTGTGTTTGTACCATTCAATTGTTTCTATTGGGTTTCTGATAAAAGTCAATTGTCCTTTTAAGTACTAAGGAACAAAAAAAGTGGCTGTCCTAACTGCAAATCACCAACTCAGGCAGCCTGTGGCTTCCTTCCCCTTCAATTCCTTTCTCTTTTCCCAGCTACTCCATCATCATTTCCCTCTGCAGACAGTTCTGGCTCTGGCTCACTTCTACCTTAGAGTGCTCAATTCACAACTACTCCTTTATCATGTTACCAGCAATTTTGGAACATTTTCTGTCCCAAGCATACACAAAGGCTGACCAGAAATTGTTGCAGCCTGAGGGCTGCAGCACCCCAGCCCATCTGAGATGCTTTTGGTATCTCTTTTTCAGTTTGTGCTACCCTGTTTGCTCTTCCCACTGCATTAAACACCTGCCGAGGCTGTCTAAGCTTTACCCCAAACCCAGTACAATCTTTTTGTGTTTCAAACCCTCAGGGTCTGCTCCTTCTCCTTTGCTGCATTCCTTTTGTCCCCAAGCCTGCCTGGCATTCCTCTGCAAAGGAATTGCACAAGGCACCTGACTGCCCTGGTTTGCCACCTCTCCACATCATTTATCACAGTGCTCCTCTCTCCTAGCACACCAACTCCTCTGCTCTTCAGCTTTTAAACTAATTGCCAGACTGCTTATCCTACTGCACATTTATTCCCACAGGGCAAAACTGTTAAACAAGAGGAGAGGTTACACCCTTATTTTAACCATTAACAGTTTATAAAAATACATGTCTAATTTTAGACATGGTGCCAATCTGTCAGGAAACCTGGAGGATACCGATTTTTTTTTAATGTTTCATATTAAATCTGGCTGTATTTGAATCATTCCCTGTGCAAATTCTTTTCTGTCACTGGTTTCTGCATCTCATGGCAATTCCTCTGGGGCAGGACCCATCCCAGGGCCTTATTCTACCCTCCCTATTGCCAGCCCAATGCCATTTAAACCGAGCTGGGGCTGCACAATGGTTTCATGAGCCCTAAGGTTTCTCCCCAGGCATTCTGATCTCCAGTCTGCATCTCTTCCTTACTACCATGAAAAAGTTCACAGTTCCAGTGAAGAACTTTGCACCTCTGCTTATTTATAATTTTTTTACCACCTTCAGAGGCTCTGCGGATTCACAAACACTTCATAAATAAACTAGTAATAAAGCAGAGAGATACAGACTTCTGCATTCATTGATAAAACACAAACAATGAATCAGGGGGTTTGTACTTCAAGGTGAATGAAGTATTTCCTGTTAGTACACAACAGTGTCAGACAGATAAAATCAGTGTTGGGTCACAATTACATTTTGGGCTGCTGCCATGCTGCCTTTTCCTCATTTGTACTTTTGGTTGAGGTGAACAAAGGCATGGCTGGATTATCACTCTTGCCTGCACTAACAGCACTGCAGGGCTGCCTTCTCTGCCCTCTGTCAAAAGCCTCTTTTAAAAACCTTCCTGCGAGTAAATGACAAATACCTCAGTGTAAAAAATAAATCATAAAACTTCTGACCTCTACGAGGGTTACACTGGCCAGCAATCTTTTAAATAGTCAATAAACTGCCCTGCAATGTGGAGCTTCCTTTCATGTCCCTTTTCTTTGCTCCTTCCTGTGACATCAGGAAGGAGCAAAGAAAAGGGACATGAAAGGAAGGACTATTTGCACACACCAAGCTCTGCCAACACAGGCAGCAAAAAACAGATTTTAAGCCTGGTACCTCACAGGGCCACGGGTACCTCTCACCTCAGGAACAGGTATGTCCATGTTTCATGGGATACAGGTGGATCTGATCATCCAAACACCAGATTTCCAGCACCAAGTGCAACATCCATGTCAAACAGTGGACCTACGACATATAAAACATTTTTTTAACTATTCTGACATGCAGATTTACTGTTATTACTGGTGGTAGTTGTGTTACCTAATTTTAAACGCTGTGTATGACATAATTCAGTATTTCTTTCTATATATTTTGGTATATTTATAGTTCTGTATCTCCAGGGATACATATGTTACTATTTGTCAGTAATCCATTGGCCACCCTTAATTCCAAAAGTGCCATTAACCTTTATAACAAATTCATTCAAGGACCCATGGAAATAACAATGATCCTCTACATTCACTGTCAGATGCTCTAAGGTCCTTGAAAGGTCAACACACAATAAATTACATAATTAGCTATAAATTTAATTAAGGAGTCAGAGAATGAGTGGGAAAAGAACACTGAGATTACATTTTCCATTCTACATCCCTAAAAATTGGCATCAGGAAGATCGAATGCATTTAGGGGAAATATTGGATTTTCAACAACAATCTTGGAGCAAATTATTTCTTAGCACACATACAGATACTAAAAAACAAAAGTACAGTAGGCACTGACAGAATAACTCACCATCTTCCTCAAAAGTCTGCAAGCAGGTGAATGAATAAGAAATTATTTATCTAAATCTGGCCCCAGAGCCCAAGAGCACCTTTTGTTCCAGAGAATAAGACAGTTGGCAAGCTAAAAATCAGAAAAATAGCCTCTAAGAATTTGGGCATGACATAAAATTCCTACAGAATCCTTTCCTGCGATGGCAGTTATAGAACGAGAGCCTCTTCATTCCAGGTCTCATTCCCTTACATGGCAGACGAAACAACATGACTTCTGCCTTTGGGTCTTCAGGCTGCTGTGAAATATTTGTTGTTAATATGCTCCATCTGTATTAATAATTTAAAATTATTTTTCCTCTTGACAGATTTTATGCCTAAAGAACAAAAACACTTGATTTAAAACTCTAGAAAATACTATTCAAAATAAATTTACCCGTCCTATAAATGCCAGCTGAAAAATGTTCTACAGTAAATGTATATATTTAAAATTCCACCTTTTTCTTTAAAACAGCTTTCAGCATGGAGGAAATCCCTTTGTTAGCAATTCTACAATAAGTCCAAATTCAGAAAATATTTAAAACCTGGCAAACATCTCTTTGTTTGGGTTTTTTTCAAAAAATTTGAAAACTTTTCCTTCAAAGGACTCTTTTTATTTCATTTCATTTCATAACCCAGGGAGCTGTGAAAGCACGAGATGCTTCCTATCAAACCCCAGGGCCTCTTTTCCTGACCTCTTTTGCTCTCAGCAGCAGGCACAGTTTTACTCTGCCACACCGTGGAGATTCCAGCAAGGAATTCCCTGAGCCCAGGGCCTGGTGTAATCAGCTTTCCCAGCAGAGCACTGGGAATGCCCAGCACGGGGCAGGATGAGCCAGCCCAAGGTGACACGAGGGCAGGAAGCTCTGCAGACCCTACAGCAGTGATGAAATCTCACTGCCCACAGATTTTCCGTGCAGAAAAGACTTTCCTGTTCCCATCATCGATTTTGCTCATCCTGAGGCATTTTATCTACAACTAATTGTATAATCCAGCTGACATTTATTTCATTACCACCTTTTCCATGAAGGAAAAGAAAGACGTGGTGAACAGTATCCCCCAAACGTCTCGCTATGAACACATAAAAATTCTCAGTCAAAAGTCATCTCATTATAGCAAGAAAATTTATTTTGCCTTACAAAAATTAGCTACCAGAGTGCAGCTTCCACTCAGCTCCAAGGATCCCAAAGCAAACCCCAGGAGATGGGAAACTGAGACGAGGTCTGTCACTGTGCTGATGGCAGCTTTATAATGAAGTCCCACAACTGGAGAAAATGTAAAATCATCCAATAATAGAATTATCTGTCTTCAACAAGGCTTCCTCACTGTTTTTTCTTTCCTTATCAATAAATCAGGCAACAGCCACTGTGGACAGGAATTCTGTGCAGCTCCATCCATAAGGAATACCATTCCAAACTCTACCTAAATGTGCTTGGGCTCCCAGTCAGTCACACTCCCCATTTCTAAAGACTGGGAAAAAAATGAGAAGATGGCAGAATTCAGACTGGAACCACTCAGGTTCACAAAGGCACTGTCTTGGTCTCCCCTGCTCTGACATGTCCCAAGAAGGACAAAGTAATCCAAAGTCAATAGATAGGAGCAGCAGAAATACTGAATAGTTTTTATTTTTGTTCCAGCTCTCTCAAATACCATCCATAAGCAAACTCCTATGTGTTAAATCACTTATTTCTGGCGAAATTTCTTTAATACAAATCTGTTTTGCTGAAACAGAAAAGCAGATGCTACCAGAAGAGACAACTAAGGATGTAAACTACCCACAGTGTCATCATGACACAACAAAGCACGGCTGCACTGGGTGTGCAAATATGAGTCTGCACTCGTCCCACTCCACAGTCAGGTTCTCCTCAGCTGCACAAGGAGTAAAACAGGAAAGTCTAAAAGCTGAAAAACACACAGGAGAAAGGCTAAAAAGCTACACCATCTCCAACTGCATATGATGCAGATTTGGAAATCAGTGGGGTGAGCAAAGCCCACACTATTTCAGCCCACTGCAGCTGGGCACAGAGAGTACTGCTGGTACCCAGAGGTTCCTGAAAACTGGGGGGATATTCCTGCAGGCTCTGATGGATCCTGTTGGGCACTATGTTGTCTGACCCAGAAACAAATGTTCTCTGTCTCAGGAGCAGTTCCAACTCCTACTACAGCAAAAGGACAAGGCTCTCACAGAAAGGGCTCTAAAGCCAAGCTGAGAGAGAGATTTCTTCAGAACTCCAAATACTGAGCAATTCCCCTGCATCTGAAGTCAGTTACTAAGGCACTTCCTGTGATTTGTGAGCTTATTTAATTGTCTGAGCATGGATATTTCAGCCAAACTTAAGACCCAGGTCTGTCAGGACTAAACTTCATATTGATACTCGGAGTATTTTTGTGAGGTGCCATTGAACAAAGATGTCACCACCAACATTTTCAGAAGTACTAGACATGAGGAATTCCTGAACTTTAAAGTCGATAAAATATTTTTATATCCTTAAGTGCAGTGTTACATACATATATGATTCTCTTGACAGGCAGAATGAGGCCAAGGGGCACATATCCAAAATCCAACACACAGAAAATCAAATTTTCTGATGCATGTACAGGTTCACACCTTCATACCATAACCAAACAACAAGGACCCCTTAAAGGAAACCATGCAGTTTCCATTTATTGGAATGACAAATGAGGAGTCTTTCAAGGAGTCAAACGTTCCAGGGGTTGGAGAAATTTATTACAAGGTAACTTCTGCAGCAGCATTCTAAGGGATGTTAGGGTACCAAGGTACTATAGATTTGGAAACAGGTACAGGTTTCTCTGAGCCATAAGGAAAAGCACCTGTTAATTCCCACAAACCTTCATTTCAATTGCCTTAGACTCCCTTAATGCTTGCCTGGATTAAAAAGAAAAAAAATGAAAAAAAGGTGACCAGTGACAGCAGGTAACTTTTTACCAGGGAGTTCACATGTTTTACATTGACCCCAAACTTCATTACAGCCCTGCACCCATCACTGCTAAACCAAGGAGAAGCTGAACAGCCTAAATACTGACAGCAAAGCTGTTCTGATTGACAGAACTTGTTCTCCAGGCTACAAAACCACCCGGGGCAGGGAAGTAAAGAAGGTGCACACCCATGGAGCTCCAGCTCCATGTCCCCACGAACAGGATCAGTGGGACCACTCCGCAGTGTCCTGCGGAACTAATGAGTGCGTGGGTGACAGAAACTGCCAATGGAACTTGAATCATGAAAAACCCCAAACTGCTGACAGGACATTCAGAAAAGGGGCCTCACTTCATACAGTCTTTACCCAAAAAGCTAAATGATGCTTTTCATAGAGGTAAACAACCAGTTATGAAAGCTTATACTCTTCAGTACCTGCTGCATCCCCGTTCCCCCTGTATCCAGTACTAGGGCATTTATGAAGCACAGTGAGAAATGTCCCCAAGATCCCTGGTAACAAGCAGATCTTACTACTGTAAAGTGGGTTTAGCTCTCGCTTGGACTACATGACTGCATCCTCCTCGTAGCCCCCATCCAGTCCCACGGAATTATATCCTCCGCACCGCCGACAATCCCGTCCGTCCCGGCGGGTTTACTCCAGGCAGTCCCTCCCTTTCAGCCCAAGTGCTGGGCTGGACTCGGCTTTGCGGAGCTGTTATCCGCCTACAGCTCCCTATGCAGGCAGCGAACCCCCGCAGCAGCGCCGCTAACGCCGCTCGCCGCTGCCGGGCGCTGCCGCAGGAGCGATGAGCGGCGGGCTCAGCCCCGGCATGTGCGGCCTCGGGCCCCCCCGCGCTGCCCCCGGCATGTGCGGCCCNGCAGGGATGGGGAAAGACACGGGCTGGGGGAAGGTACGGGATGAGTAGGGATGGGGGAAGGCAGGGGATGGGGAAAAGCAGGGGCTGGAGCGGGCTGGGGAGAGGCACGGTGTGAGATGGGGTAGGGCAGAGGCTGCAGAAAGGCAGAGCCTGAAGCGAGCCGGGATAAAACGGGCAGAGCTGAGCTGAATCGGGGTAAGGGAGAAACCAAGCTGGGGAAAGGCGTGAGCCATGCCGGGGTAAAAGGCAGGGGCCGAGCCGTGCTGGGTGGGACAGGCTGTGAGGGGTCGATCCCAGCCGGGTGGGACAGGTTATGAGGGGCCGATCCCGGCTGGGACAGGCTGTGAGAAGCCGATCCCAGCCGGGTGAGGCTGGAGCTGTGCCGGGTGAGGCAGGCTGTGAGGAGCCGATCCCAGCCGGGTGAGGCAGGCTGTGAGGAGCCGATCCCTGCCGGGTGAGGCTGGAGCTGTGCCGGGTGAGGAAGGCTGTGAGGAGCCGATCCCTGCCGGGTGAGGCTGGAGCTGTGCCGGGTGAGGAAGGCTGTGAGGAGCCGATCCCTGCCGGGTGAGGCTGGAGCTGTGCCGGGTGAGGAAGGCTGTGAGGAGCCGATCCCTGCCGGGTGAGGCTGGAGCTGTGCCGGGTGAGGAAGGCTGTGAGGAGCCGATCCCTGCCGGGTGAGGCTGGAGCTGTGCCGGGTGAGGCAGGCTGTGAGGAGCCGATCCCAGCCGGGTGAGGCAGGCTCTGAGGAGCCGATCCCTGCCGGGTGAGGCTGGAGCTGTGCCGGGTGAGGAAGGCTGTGAGGAGCCGATCCCTGCCGGGTGAGGCTGGCTCTGAGAGGCCGCGGGAGCCCGNCGGGCACGGCGGCGGGCTGGGGTAAGGCGAGGCAGGGCAGGGCGGCATGGGGGAAGGTACGGGCTGAGCCGGGATGGGGAAAGGCAGGGGATGGGGGAAGGCAGGGGCTGAGCAGGGATGGNAGCTGTGCCGGGTGAGGAAGGCTGTGAGGAGCCGATCCCTGCCGGGTGAGGCAGGCTCTGAGAGGCCGCGGGAGCCCGAGTGTTGCCGCCCTGCCGGGAGTGCGGGGATGGCACAGTCCAAAGGACCCTGCCCGAAACTTTGTGTGGGTCGGACCCTCTCCCGGAAAGGGAACAGCACCCCTGCCCCGCCATGCCTGCGGTGCGAGCGCAGCGAGCAGGACAGGGCCGGGCTGGACAGGGCAGGGCGGGACGGGACGGGACGGGCAGGACAGGACAGGGCAGGGCAGGGCCGGGCCGGGCCGGGCAGGGCAGGGCAGGACAGGGCCGGGCTGGGCAGGGCAGGACGGGACGGGACAGGGCCGGGCCGGGCAGCGCCCAGACCCCAAGCCGGAGTCTGTGACACAGCGAGCGACTCTCAAGAGTCAGGCTTTAAATCTGTTTGCAGTCGCAAACTCACTCCTCTTTTAAGAAATCTAAAGATTTGGTTATTTAGGACACGTTTTACTCGTGTGCATTTTGTTGCCTGTAAATATAAATCTTTGAAAAGCAAGTCATAAATATTAAAGCCTAAGTGCATAGGGGGAGTATGTGTATCAAATTTTAGACTAAATTTATTCCAACCCAGTTTGGCACACACATACACGCACGATGCATTCAAGCTGCACTCACACAAATCAGAGAGTTACTTGGTTTTACAGTGGTAGGTGCCTATTTCAGAGACTGGTGAATGACTTAACAACAATAATTAGCATGTTTATATAACACGTTGTTTATACGTGGGGTTTGGAATCTGAGAGGCATTAATATCATTTCCTGAACAGGAGGGATTCCTGGAAGTATGAAGCAATGGCTTGTTTGGCGTTTCCCCCTCCATCCAAGCTGTATCTGTGTGTGCACTCAGGGTCTGAGATGTGCAATCCTGCCCAGAGAGAGCAGGTGAACCTTAACTCAATGTGCCTTCAACTCACATCTGGTACCAAACAAAACCAAACTGCTATTAAGGACCTTTCTCTTCATTTTTCCCTTTTTAGTTATTTTCTTCCATCTTCCTCTCATCTCTGGAAGCTCCATCAGTATTGGGATTGGCAGCAATTATTCCAATCTCCGTAAGTAATCTTTTTTTTTTCTTTTTTAACTGCATTATTGGCATGTTTTGGAGTCATGTACAGCTGCAGGAATATTATATTTAAAGTTCTGTAGCAGAGAGACATCAATCCAGTAAAAAGCAAATAGCTTCCTGACTAGAAAAAACTGAGTTATCATAAATGTCATTAACCTTGTCATCTTTAGGCAGACCAAACTCACAGAAATAACAGAATTGTCTGAAATAAAGGACCATAAAATTTAGTGTAAGGTACAAGTACTTAAATATTTTATTACTTTATTTAAAAAAAAATCTTCCTTTCAGCATTTTCTCCCACAACAGCAAACTAGCAAATTGACAAATGGAGCACACTGACATCAGTCAAAATTTATATCCATTTGGCACTTGCTAGTGAAACAAATGTGGCTAAAAATTACTTCCAGTCATTGAAATAAAACAATTCCTGACATTTTACTTTCTTCTGGTCTCCTTTTTATGACTGCCTTTTGTAGTCATTACATGAACGTTTTTTGAAAAGGAAATACAGCATTATAGGAGCCAATTATCGTCGTGTCACTGGTCCTATTTTGGCAGTAAACCACGTGCATGCAGGGAAGCAGGGCAGCATGTCCAGTGTCTTGGATGGAAGAATGCATAATGAGAAAAATACACAACAATTAAACCCACCCCTTAGAACTCCCTTGGAGCAAGGGCTGCAGCTCAAGAAAATCTGTGCTGGAATGTTATAATTAGACTGTGACTTGGTAACACTGTTCATACCCATCATGGCTGAGAAATCATACAATTAAAGGTGCAGTTTAAAGGAAGAACAGACAAGAAGTTCCCGTAATTTACTTTGGACCATACACGGAGGAACACAAAGTCAGACAGCTACAGTCATTCACAGACTAGAAATCATTCCCATTCTAATGTTTGCTGTCACAACCTATCGTGACAGCAAACTTGGAGAAATTATTCATAGAGTCAGAAGCAGCTTCTGGTCACAGTAGGGATTTTTAGGATCTATCCCTGAGATAACTTTGGCAATTGAGAGCAGAGTTTGGTTGGTAAAGGTGCAAAACCAAGTAAACGCCAAGTGCTGGCTTACAGATTGCCTGGTAATCCCTTAAACTCCTCCAAAGATAAACATTAAAGCTGGGCCGAAGAGCAACTGCAAAATTAGTAGCTGCTGCCTAATAGATGCCCAACTGGCATCAGCCAAGTCACAGAAAATATGTAATAGCAGTACAAAAATGTGGACATTGGTATAGCTGCATTGGCAGTCTCCTCATTTGTTAGTGAGCTGCCTGTGGGCTTGGCAAGAAAATCCCTGTGCTGTGCTGGTGTTAAGGTCAATATTGCAAAAAGAATGCTGAGATTATTTTCCCCCAGAAGTGCTGGGTTTACATAATGCACAAAGTGCTGCTTCCCAGCACTTCATTGCAGGACAGCTTTGTATTGCATTGGGTTTAGGTCAGCAGAGTTTTGTAATTGAACAATTACAGCAAACAGAGGAGTTAAGAGCAGTCTGAGGATTGTTCTCATTTCCACACAGGTGCCTTCAAAAGTAAGTGGTTTAGACCTTGTTTTTCTTTTGGCATTAACTGAGTCCAGCTAAGCCAGGCCTGACACTCTGGCCCTGTCCACAAGGGCTCTCAGCTTTAATTCCTGTAATGCCTAGGCTCTGAAATGTTCCACTATCAAGAACAGATAATATTAACATAGTACTGGGTGGGCATTAGTCAGAAACTGAACCATGGCCCATGGGATGCTTTTACAGGAAACGTGGAGAGACCAGAGTTATCCCAGGTTTGGAGGTACCACAGGGAGGAGACTCCACAGTGGCCTCTACAGCTCTGCAGAACACATGTAAGCCAGGTACAGACCTGTTTGCTCTCCAAACACTGAATTTCTTAAGCAAGGGCAAAGGCCCAGGAGCAGGACTGCAGCTCTGCCCATACAGAGTCAGCTGTGCCTGGAGAATCCTGCTCTAGTCCAGGACAAAGGGGAAAAGTCACCCAAGCAAAGTCCAGGCAAGAGAATACTCAGGAATGGAGCCCAGTGACTTCAACCACACAGAGCCAAGGTGGGCTGACAGGGTCAGTGTTTAACAGAACTTCCTAGGCAGAAATATAATCTGTTTTGACTTCCTTGCTTTAGATGCTTCTTTCTGAGCGAAACATTGGATTTTCTTTGCAAAGTGTTTCTAGGTTTTAGTCAGCTGTGTTTCGATGGTTGGTTGGTTTTCAGGAAAAAAAGTCAGGTTTATGTCTAGAAAATAATGAATATAAATTATTAATCAGCAGTCATGAACCTGAGTCAGTGTTTCAAATGCTTAAGTGAAAGGGTCTGAAAACTGTCAGAGAAATAAAAAGGCAGAAAAATGGTTTTATGCAAACTGTCTCCCCTTTCTCCATGTGCCTGCCTCCTCCACCTGCTTCCAGCACTTCTGAGATTTATCTCTGAGGAAATTTGTTGTAGAAACAAGTAAAAGCAGACAAACCAACTAAATATTCAATCAATTATCCAGACCACCAATACATATCTGGTATTTTGAAAAGATAGTTATTTCTAGCTATTTAGTGACTATATAGTTATGTATTAAAATATTAATTATTTGTGATAATCCCATTCAACTACATCCCTGCTTTTATATCTAAGAGCAGAAGGAATGTCCAGAGATATGTAAAATGTTCATTTGCATGCATGAATGACAAAAACCAAAGCTCTAAAATATACAGACAGCAGTTTCAAATCCAGCACTAAGATTCCTATCTTAGAATCTTTAGAGAGTCTACAAACTGATCCTAACTAGACAGAATTCTCCCACCAAATCAAGAAGGAACAGAAGCATTCCTACTGTGGCTCTCTGCACACAAAAAACCCACCTAAGACAGGCCCAGGGACACCTCCCACAAGGGAAAGGTGCAGGAAATCCTCATCTGGGAATCAGTAGAGCCACCTTGGAGGCTGTCCCTCAGCATCTGGCTCAGGGACAGCAGAAGAGCACAGCTGGCTGCCAGCTGTGCTGCTGCTGACTCCAGCACTGAGAGCTGCACCCTGAGACCCCAGGATGACAGTGAAAGGATGAATAAACTTATCTCATAAACAAGGAAATCTTTCTGCACACAGCAAAGATAAAATGCTCTCTCCACTGCTGAAGACTTGGGGCTCTGCAGCTCCTGATGGCAAATCCTATCTTTTTCCCCACTCCAAACGGCCATTTTAGTGCAGTTATCTGAGGCAAGAACACAATTCCCAACGAAAGGGAGCTCAACATCAGCAGGAACATCATTCCACATCCCCAGGCATGGGTGGAGCCCAGTGCCTCAGTCCAAACCAGGGAAGAGCCTGGGTGACTTGGGGTCTGTGCAAGCACCTTCAGGAGTTCTCCTGGCTGTCTCAGATTTGAGACATGCAGAAAGACAGAAGATTGCTTCTAGCTGTGGTGGGAGCTGCTGGCCTGGAGAGGTACAGGATGCCAGGAGTTTAAGAGAGCCTGACAGATCTGCAGCCAGACTTGTGCATAGCACAGCAAGACATCCCCTTGCACTGGTGGGATGCCCTGAGAAGTGTCAGTGATGAAAGCACCTCATGCACCACCCATTATCAGTCTCTCTATCAAAAATGCCAGATACCACACAGGTCTGTGGTGCCAGACAGTGAGGAACATGCACTGCAGTTGCCTCCTTTTCTCTAAAGTGCACAGCAAAATTTAATCCCCAGAATAATCTGCTCTTTTCTTCCTTCACTCTTTCTTCTCCAAGTGTGGATGTTTTTCTGAAGGTGCTGAAGAGGTTTTCATCTCCTTTTCCTTAAGGGCACACCCCATATCTCCCTACAGTTTTCCACATTGCACTTCATGTTTTAATGACTCCAGCTGTGCAGGAGGGAAGGATGCTCAAATACCTCCAGAACCACACCTTGGAATCCTTTGTTCTTCTCCCCTACTAAGTAATAGCCAGCATCTTTCTGCCATCAATTTATTTTATGATGGCTTGAAATCATCTGTTACATGAAGAATAATTTCTTCACCTTTTAATTTATTAGGCTGGAATCTGCACTGGGAAGGGATCCATTTCTCTCCAAGCCTGACAGTTTCTTATCCTCCTGTATGAGTATGTAGGCTGACAACTCCCAAGTCATTCATTTCCATTCTACCTACTGACTTAATGCTTTCATTTCTCCCAACTCCCACTTCTCCACTTGAAATAATAGATTAGGAAATAATAGATGCATAGTTCCCATGCACCTGCATTGCAAACACACAGAATCTAGTCCAAACCTGCTCCCTAGCAAATAAATAAAATGATGATTCAGTTTTTGGAGGAGATCTTACCAAGCTGCTACAAGCAACCCTATCAAGAAACCTCTCAGAGGAGAGTAGGGGGAGCTTTGGTTTAGATCCTGTTTGAGCTGTGTGTTCAGGCACATGCCCAGGTACCTTTATGCAGAACATCTCTCCAGGAGAGTTGGACTCCTCTGTAAAGCTTCCTTACAGTCTCTGTCCTCAGATGCTTTGAAGACTTGGCCTCCAGCTCAGAGCTGGCAGAACAATTCAGCTGGATTTGACAGCATTTATGCAAACAGGGATTTTAGCTCCAAGACTTAATACATTTCTTGCTGGAACTTCCTGAAATACCTCTGACTTTTTTTTATGACATTATATGACATAGGGAAGCCTACAGTCCTCAAGAACCTGTGTGAAGATAATTCACTAAAGGATATTCCAGCCAAAGCCCCATGATCTCTGCCTACTCTTAATGCAAATAGTTCTTTTATGATACTTTGTTTCTGTGGGCTCTTTAATTCTAAGTTTCTTACCTTTTAATTGCTCTTTTTAGTTGCAAGCATGTTAATCCCTCTGTTTCCATCTTTAAAATGAGGATTTGTCTTTCAGCAATTGTTTTTTCCTTCATTGACAAGTAATCTTTATTAGTTTGATGGTTTAAGAAAAGCAGCTCTGTAAGCATCTATCTTTACAGGTTTTCAGCATCCTAGCTTTATTTTGATTTAGATGAAAAATTGCTACAAGATTACTCCTACTTAAAAGCCCCAACTAAAACTGAAGCTTAATCACTCTAGGTCCTGCACAAAACAATTGGCCTTGTCCTCTCAGATGACAGGTATCTAGAAAACACAAAAGGCAGACAGAGAAAAAAAGCTGGCAGAAAAGGTAATTGCTTTAAATTACACAGGAACTTAAGGAGAAAGCCTGGCTCTCCTGGCTGCTGGCTTGGGGTCTGTCCATTGCCTGGCATTGACTCTTGCTAACAAGAGAGGAATTCTCTGAATTCACTTTCCGCTTACCGAGGACTTGCAGTGTTTTTTATGGTTAGATGACAAATGCAGGCAGGTCTCCATTCCACTGGGGAAGGGATTTCTACAGCAAAGCCTCAGGATTTAAAGAGATGAGCTTTACAAAAGAGACCCCAGATCCTCTCAAGGAGAGAGTAATTGTGAGCTCTTTAGTCCCACTTGGAAGACCAGTTCTTACTAGGATCCCCTCATATTGAATTTTGCTTCTAATCCACACTTTAACATCTCTTCTTATTAACAGAAATCAGTATTTTGGTTATTTCCAAACTAAACTACTGAGGTACAGACTGGCTGTTTTCACTCTCCAAACACACCCAGCACAAAAGTCCTTGGCCCAAACAAGTGGCAAGAAGTACCAGGCTTTATTAAAGAAGTTGGTCACAGAAAGCCCAGCACAGAAGACCACAATTTCTAGAAATTTGCAAACCAGATTTCCTTGTTGTCACCTCAATGTATTGCCCTGAAACTTGCTCCAAGGGCAGTGGTTACACAGGGAACCACAGGATCCTCACTCCCTGGGCAGCAGAGAAAGGGTAAAGCCCTTCTGCCTTGACCAGACAGTAAAAGCTCTGAGAGGTAAATTAACTGGGGGTTATTTTCTTTTATTTCATTTCATTTAATTTTATTTTTATTTTACTGAAAGACAAATTGCTGCTTCATTGCAGCAGCCATGTTGACAAGTAACCCAGCAATATCTAATCACTGGATATTGTAATTCCAACTGTGCCTCACAGACACATCCAGAGAGGGATGTGAATCCAAAGTGATATATCTGGTTTGGCCTGGAACTTGGGGCTAAGGGACACACACTCTGCCAAGAGGAGCAAAAGGAGGAGTTATTTGGGGTGATTTTTGTGCGTCATTTGAAGAGTACATCAAACTGCACTAATGATCACTCTCCTCACAGTAAACACATTTGTGGAATCAGATGTTCCTTTAGAAAGAATGTGGGACATTCAGTAGTAGACAGAAAGTTCCAGTGCATCCTGCTGGGTGCTCTGGCTGTGCAGCACATCTCTGAGCAGCAATCCCAACCAGAAATGCCCAGATGTTTAGGGAGAGCACAAAATCAGAATATCATCAATACTTTTAAACTACATAGACAATTTTATAAAATCCTTTCCTTTTGGAACAGCACAATTCTAAATGGAAACATGAGTGGAAACTGCACTTGAACCTGAAAGGGCTTCTCTGAGAGAGGCTTCTTAGCTCCTTGTCATCCATAGGAAAAATGGGTTTCAAATCAATTTTAGTTTTAAAACATGCTTTGAAGACAAAAGATCCTATGGCAGCATGTACTGGGACAGAAGGATCACCTTGGGAAGTAATGCATTTTTTCACCAGTGAAATAATCAGTCTTGAAAGAATTTTCATTGCAAAGACCTGAAATCTCATTATTTGCTCAGTTTGTGATGCCTCTATCCCTGCCTGCTGGCTGTGCCTCACTCTGTTCCTTGAAAGAATACTGACATATTTTTAGTCTTCATCATTTTGGGGATTATTTTACAGCTCCCTTTCAGAACAGATGGGAAATTTGTATCATCTGGATTCACAAAACATGTCATTTGCACTTGCTACAGCTGGGACAGGTTTGCACACCCATTTTTTTAACCATCATTGTACCCCACTGCTTCTCAGTCCAAAGGAAATTGAATCTGCCCATGTAATGTTTTACAGTTTACAATCTGAATGGTTCTCCCTGAGGCTAACAAAACATCACTGTGGGTTTCTGGTGTTCTCATAAAGGCCAGATCCCAAAGTGACTTCTCCAGTTCCACAATGGCTGGCAGAACACAAAGCACAGCATTACCTCGTGGGAGATGAGGTGTTTGGATTAGAGTGACCTTCAAAGTGGAGACAGTAAAGTGGTGAAAGGTAAAACAGGGATTTTATGTTGCAGGAACTCTGGAGAACTTTCATATGACCAAAAAGTGGTGACATCACAGCCAGTGGTAGAGGAGAATTGTGTTGAACTGGTAAAAACAGGCACAGTGAACAAGATACTAAAGGGTGTAAACTGGAGCAAGTTCATAGAGGTTTAAAATAATTAGGGCAACTTTGAACTAGATTAGGAATTAAACAGATTTATGGAAGATATGAGATATTACCAGGACCAATTACTCCAATAAATTTCCTAATAAATTATTTTTTCCCTTTGCATCATTTTCCTGTTTGACATTTGCCATGACTGTGCAGCCAGTCCAACACCAATAAAAGTTGTTCCCATTTATACAAGGACTGCTCTTGGCACCACAAAGTATTATTGCTTAGCTGCTGCTTCTCTAATTTTTTAACTCTAAAAAAACCCAAAACTCAACAAAACCACAAAAAAAAACCCTCAAAAAATCCCATAAATAAACAAACAAAACCACCCACGTAATCCTATGCCATTTTACCTGAAATGGTCTGAGATGCCTGCCAGAAATGCAGAGGCTGTTTGGGAGGTGCACCACGATGTTCTGAAGGTGCACAATGATCCTGGGAGGTGGCAGAGCTGCCAGCTGCAAGGGCCCAGGCTGAGATTTGCTGTGGCAGTGTGCTGTCAGTGCTGGTGATGTTTATGAATTGGGGACACTGCCATCTTCCCTTGGAGCAGCTGTGCAGGAGGGGAAATCAGGAGCAATTACCCAAACTGCAGAATTTTGCAGCTGTAAAGGGTGACAGAATTAAAAATTCTGGAGAGCTCACAATGCTCATGCAGCAGCAGTGCCTGTGCTCTGCTGGTGCCAGCCTGCACCTCTGAGCCTGTGTGCTCCAGAGCTTGTGCTCATCAAGCTGGGGCCTGAACCTTGGTTTGCCTCTGGAATGTTTTAGATTGCCCACATAAAGTGGCCTGAATACAATCTGAATTCGTGATACTCTGCTGAAAATTAAAGCTGATTTCCAGAGAATCTTTCTGCACAAAGTTCTTCCTTGCCATACTTAAAAATATTTAATTTGGTCATTAATGAACTATTTTCTGTCTGTTTTACTTCTCTTTCTCTTTGTTGGAAGACTCTACATGTGTCAGTGCACACTCAGATGCACTTGTCAGACAATTATTTGCTTTTATGTACAATCCAAAAAAGATAACCTTCAATAGCTCTGCTGTTGAAATGGGAAAAATTATAAAATAATATATTCTTTGAATAATGTAGGAAGTTTTTATCTCTCTTTTCCTGGAGAATTTTCTGACTTCCTGATCTCCATATTTTGTTTGTTCCTTATAGTATGTTAATGGGTTTGTAACCTAAAAAACTCACATTTGCATGACAAGTTCTTTTTTTCAATGATTTGCTCAGTGGTTTACATGGTTCAGTGGGACACTGAAATTCCATGGGATAGTTTGTATTGTGAAGTGTAAAAATACACAAGAAAGCCCCATATACTTCCTTTCACAGAGATGTCCCAATTCCTTTTTAAACTCTGTGTCATGCAGGTGCTGTTTGAATGTTGATGGACATGAAAAGCCAAACTGCTGCTGCTGCTGCTGCTGCAGGCAAACCCTCAGAGCTTTGGGCCTGGGAAGGGGTGGCCCTGCTCAGATGTGACAAGTGACACCAGTCCCACCCACACTCCCATCTCTCAGGCAAATACATTTTGTACAGGTGAATATTAGCATGACCTGAAACTGCTTTTCTGGCTGTTACCACCTCTCCTTTGAGAGGAGGAAATGTCTGTTCATTGCTGTCTGTCTGCATAAAGATAAAAGGAACCCCAGTGCTCTATCAAAGGACAAGAGAAAATTACATTTTCCCCCTCTCTAGGCAGAGAGGAGTGATTCAGTTTTCTACTCAGACCCCAGAATCAACAGTAGCCCTGGGACACGTCTTCAATCATTTAACTGAGGGACCAGTAAAACTTTTGGCTTCAGACAGAGCTGCAGACCCTACTGGGTAGGATTTCATGTCACTGCAAACCAGCCCTGAGTTTATGTCTCCATAAATCCACCCAAGGCTTTATAAAGAATGTTGAAATAATCCTCCCCCACTCTATCAGACTCAGTTCCTGCCCTTAATTGTCAAACTGGAAAGGGACCATGACAGAGTTATACTTACAGCTAAGGAGGTCTTAATACAGTCCTTCAGGTTTATGCAAGATAACAGCTATCTTTTTTTTCCCCATTTAACCATTTGTGTGCATAGTTTTGGTTTGGATGTTCAAGCATGTCAGGCAGGCAGAAGGCTCAGAGACACACACTTGTGATTTCTCTGGGGTGTGCTTCACCCAGACCTCACCTGGCTCAAACCCAGGTTAAATGCCAGGAAGGACAGGACAGGGAGGATTTGTTTCAGTCCCAGACCCTTTTCAGGTCTGACAAAGCAGAGCCTGCTTTCACCCAACCAGGCCTTTCAAAAGCAGCAAGACTGACTTTCAGAAAGAATTGCTTGTTACACAATCATCTATTGTTTCTCCTCTTTTCAGATGAACTGAGCCTTCTGCTGAGTAAAAAAGAACCACACTGTGGTGACAGACTGACTCTTACACTGGCTGTGCTGTCACTAGAAGGGGGACTGTGGCAGAGTCCACATGTTCTTGGAGCTCTGCTCAAGTGAGTTACCCTTCACTTTCCAGAATCATGCCCCCACATTCTGTGAACGTGAATCCATCTGCTCACCAGCTCAGTGTCTGCAGCAATAGGCTGCTCTGAACAATAGGTTTGATCTAGTTTTGCTCTTGCAAGGACATGGATATTTGAGGCTTATTTATTCATCTGTCTAAATCATTTGTACTGGAGGCTGAGTTCAAGGACAATGTGTGGTTCAGGCAGCAGTGGGAATGGAAGATGTGGTCAAGCTCAGAGTGCATTAAGCTAATGTATTATGAAAGCTACTGCTCTGAAATGCCAGCTGAGGAGGAAGAAGGAAGAAAAAAAGCCTGAGAAAGGCAGTTGCCATTGCCAGAAACAATTAGGCACTGGCAGCTCTGCAGAGCAGTGGCTGCTGGCTGGGCCTCTGCATCTGGAAGTGGAATGTTAATAACCAAACCACCTCACAGGTGATTCAAGTAGTGCTTGGCCAGGGGAGAGGGAAGAATTACTGCCAGGTCAGAGATATCCAGTGTATTTAAGGGAGTCACAGGGTACTTTTTATACAGAGTGCAGACAGTTTTAGCCATTTGTTTTAAAAGCAGATTTGTTGCAAAGGAGTTGAAGGAGGTGTTGGAAGATCTCTGATGAACACGAGGTTGCCGCAGCTGCTGTTGACAAGCAAACTTGGAGATGTAACCGCCTCAGCTTCTTCAGTTCCTGCCTTGTTCTGTTTACACGTTAATGTCAAGCTTCAGTTTTAACACTGAACCCTTCCTTTTAGCATACCCACTTTGCAACTAGCAACATCTAAGAGACAAACTACTTTTAGACCTCTATTCTACACTCTACAAATAGCATTGATCACATGATGTCACTAATTAGAAGAAATACTTGGGGACTTGTGGATTTCAGTTACCATGACATTTTACACAGAAGAGCGTGGCCTCAATTGTGCAGAAGGATCACATATTACAGTGGCAGAGTGGACTGTAAAGACACCTCAGGTGAAAGTAACCCAAAAAATGAGACTCAGGAGTGAGCCTAGTACACCCCATCCTGGAACGGGGATGAGCTACATGGAGGAAAAATGCAAAGTAAAACCCTCTGGACACGTGGAGTGTGGACAGCAGGCCCTCACCACCATCCCTGCTCAGCACCATCCACTCCCAGGCTGCCCAGAGCAGTTCCAGCCTCACACAACACTCTGACAATAGAGCAGCATCCAGGGCAGATCCATGGAGCACAAAAGATTATGAATTTATATTGACAGTTCCTAAGGTTTACAGTTAATGTACATGGGAGGAAGATAAGACCTGAATTTAGGCAAGATCTCAGGTTCTTACACTCTGCATTTATAACCTACTCAGCAGAGATTACAGCTAGACATGGGGTTGTAGTTTTTCCTTTGAGAAAACATATTGGGTGTGGCTGTGGAAGGTTTAATGGGAACACACCAGTTTGGATGATCTTGCATTTTGCCAGGATCCCATGATAACCTTTAATCAATTTACACTGCACATAAGAATGTGTTATTTTCTGCTCTTCTATAAAGGTGTGCACAAACAGTGACTGACAACAATCTTCTTAATATATGTAAATATATTTTCTTCTAAATGCAAAGCTGTCACTTCAGTGCTAATAAAAAACTACAGGAATGACAGCTGACAAAATGAGAGTCAAGTACTCACAGGTTTGCTCTGAACACATTACAGTCATTAAGAGCTCCAAATTAACAGAGCGTTTGCAATAGTTCCAGGAGTGCACAGAACTCAGAAACTGCCTGGAGGAAAATTCATTATTTGTCAGTGCAAGGACTGATGATCTTCAGTCTTCACACACTGACTCTTCACAAGTGACCCTGGCGGCAGAGTGTCACCACTGAGGCACCAGCTGCTGTCACCCCACAGGCACAGAAACACTGCAGAGAAGGTGGCTGCCAAAGCACCTGTGCAAGAGCTGTCAGCAGAGCAGCAGCCACAGCAGAGCTCCCCAGGAGGACTGGACTGTCCCTGGTGCAGCATTCCCTCAGGGCCAGCCTGCCCAGAGCAGCACTGCTGCCCAGGAATGCAGGACAGAGCTACATGGAATCCAAAGGCTGCCAGGCAGATTTCCATAGGAGTTGTGTCCAATCAGGAGGTCATCAATGAACATGTAGCTAAATCAGCACATGAAAAAGTACTTGTGTATAAACACCACCCCTTTGTGTCTAATGTATAGGTAACATTATGTAAGGTATATAATTATATAACTAATATCTCAGGGATGAGTGTGTATCTAAATATATAGCATATATATGTATCACATTTATTACTTTTTCTCCTATCTGTGTGCAGGATAGAGGCACTCCACTTGAATCATTCACTGTTCTTATTTCTAACTTTCTGGTTTTGTAATACTGACATCTAAACATTTAGCCCATAGGGTAGAAAACACCTTGGTTCCTTCTGAATACATTTGGTATTTGGTATATTTGTTATACCTGTTTCATCCTAATACATTTTAGGACATTTAGGACTTCCTGGCAGGATCCAAGCACCTTGTGTTGCCCTCTGAAGGCAACAGATATTTAAAGAACTACATCCTTGAGCCATAAAGCATGAGTGAAAATACCTGACTTTTACATGTTAGTTATCATTCTTCTTTCTCATCTTAGATTTTTTACATTTACTTTACAGTTAACAGTATCTAGATTCAGAAATTTAATTTTCTTTTTATTTTGGCCAACAAAAACTTCATCTACTTCATATGAAACCCATAAATGAGAAAAACCAGGTACCAAGAAGGGAGTATAGTTCCCTTATAGCATGTTTTTCTGCTAAATCATTATTAATAGATACCTTTAAAGCTTGTGTCAGTCATAACACTTATCCATTGTTTGTGTGTCCTTGGACAATTTCTTATGCTGCTTTAGGACACTGATTAAATATGCAAATAGATCTATCACCTAAGATTGTTGTTTATGTATTTCAAGGTTTTCCAAGACATAGGGATTGTCACTTTTTTTGATTGAAAAGGATTTTATGTAGATAAAAGCAGGGATAGATAGATAGATAGATAGATAGATAGACAGATAGATAGATAGATGAAATTTACTTTCATATAATTACTATAACAACCTAAAAATCTTTTGATAAATGGCTTTAAGTGACTTTAAACTTGTCTTTTTAACAAAAGGCAAGTGTAGCACTCTAAAGTTACAGGTATCAGACTGTCAGTACTAAAACCCTATGGCCATCATCTCCCCACATTTGTTTAGAGGCCACATCTGCATCCCCCGCACTCACACACACAAATTCCCAGTGGAAATTTGAGCCTTCTGCTAAATAACATTTCTTCAAGGACAAAAAGTGAAACAGTATTTTCTGAATCCCAGTGCTGGCAGCCAGCAGTGCTCCCACTGCTCTTTGTGTTTCTGACTCACATTAGCAGGGTGCAGCAGGACCTCTTATTCACAGTAGTTATGATGAATTAACTGAAGGCAGGAGGAAAAAGACAGCTGTTATTTAGGCTTTTTTTAAACCCAAACAAAACCTGGAGTCCAAATCTCTGCCACGCAATATGGTGTTCCTTGACTGCAGGTGCCTCAATGGATGCTAAGCAGATGCTTTGAAATTAATTTCCTCTGGGCTGGAAGTTTGTAATTCTCATAATAAATCATAATGTAAAACTAGTGCACAGATAGGTTAACATTCCCATTCTCAGTGTGTTACAAATAAATAATTTCTACACTATGAAAATCTAGGAGAATAAAGCCATGTTCCACCTTTGTATGTGAAAACAGCCATTGTCAAAGTTCTTCTTCATTACTAGCCAGGAAGGACAGCTTTATATTTGAACAAGAGGCTGAATCAGCTCCTCAGATTTTCCCTGCAGCTTATCAGGAAGTGTTCTGTGAACCTCAAGAATTCCAGGGAGAGTAACTCCCAGCAAAAGGGGAAAAACTACCAGGTAGAAGATCTTCACTAGCATCTGTTCTTGCTGAGAGCTCGACCCTAAGTAGGTTTGAGATTACTTCCTCAGCCTAAAAATGTGTGAGCACAGGAAGCCCACACCTTGTCCTCTACAGAGAGGGATGTGTCCCTAAGTGCCATTGAGATCACCGTCCCTGCTTATGGAAGGATTGGACACACAAATACTGCACAGCACTCACCAGGCCAGCAACCTCCAAGTACTACTACCAGACTGTGTTCCATCTAATTAGCAAAGCAATTTTGTGATAGAATCAGTTAATTACAGTGCCAGGCAGATGGTGATAGAGCCACGCAGTGTGCAGAGCTCTGTCTCTTAAATTCATTATCTGGAATATTTATCAAAGTCACAAAGCCTTTCAGTGCTGATAACATCCTTTACTGTGTTATTTTGGTCTGCTCTGTTTCAATTTTGTTCCAATTCTTTCCTCCACCTCTGGCTTTCCGGAAACCCAAATATCTTTCAGTAAGGCTGAAACAGCACTTACAAAACTGTGTTATGAACAGTAATGGCAACTGGTGGTTATGCAGCACCTTAAAGAACTCCTTTATCTTGTGGAACCCTGTTGAAAACTCTGTACAATCATTTGACTTTCAAACATGCATGAAAGTGGAAAATGAGAATCATTCCAGGTGCTTCTGAAAAACAGTTCACCCCCCCAATAAATGCCTACAAGCAGGACTTGGGTACTTTTTGTTTCTACTCACAAGCAAATCTGTCATTAGCTTTTGAGATCATGGAATTTTTGATGGACTACAGCTGTACAGAGATTCCCAGGGAAGCTGACCATGTGTAACTTTATTTGGAAAAAAACCCAGCAATTCAGTCTCAGCTATCAACAGACAGAACAGACCAGTCAGAGAACTGGGATAAAATATAGCCACCAAAGTATTGGGATGTATTTCCTATTGCCCCAAGAAGACTCCCCCATCAGTCTAAAAATTGGTCAATTATTTCTGTCAGTGCTGGAGTTCTTAAAAATGAATCACAGAAGCGTGGTGGGGTTTTGTTTTGGACTGGACTAGCTCCTCTCTGATGGTACTTAGGTTTAAACTACAGCTGTGGTGTAATTATTCAGGCCCTTAAACAAAAACCTAAATTCAGATTCTAGAATCCCAAAGCATGGAAGGTTATGCAGGTTTGGAAACAAAAAGCTTTCCCACTGTATACTCATAAGAAGGTTATTAGTGCAGTTCCATTTTTGGTCTGAGAAAAGCTTTTTTCTTTAAAGAGAGAAATAAGTGGCCAGTCCTTGGTCTGTTACATGTGCCCACGGTGCATTCACTGCAGGGGCTTCTGGATTGGCCTGTCACTAAGGATATTAATGAGATGTGCTTCTTGAAACACTGGCAGCTCATCAGCCAGGGAAGCAGATTAATGACAGAGGGAAAGGGAAATGACTTTCAAAAACCTCCTGTGCCATTAGTGCCTAATCCAATATCCTGGATTCCTGTTCTTGGGCCTTGGAGGGAATCAAACCCTTTGTTCTGGTATTGATAAAATCAGATTCAGTGGTGTCTACAGCAGTGACTAGGAGGCCTCAGCACTCATTAGATAAGAGATTGCTTTGTATCAGCCATACAGGATCTCAGAAATGAGAAGGGCAATGCAAAAAGAGATGCTAAGGAAGGAGTTCAGAAATAAATACTGAGGAAAGGGGAACCCTAAACCTGGCAGCTCTTTCTCAGCCATATCACACCAATTTTACTACCACAAAACTCATGGAAATCTCAGGCCACAGCTGTGAGAATGAAGCCATGGGGGTCTGAGGAGATCCACCACTGTAGTAGGCAGGAATAAAGCCACGGGGTTTTGAGATCCACCACTGTAGTGGGCAGTCTGGTCACACTGGGGCTCTTGGCAGTGCTGTTTGAACAATCATGAGCAAATGGCAGGGACATTGCATGTGTTCTGTTTGAGACAGGGAGAGGGTTTCCTCAGGCCTTACAGGATTCACAGTATTTTACACCCCCTTTCAGACCAGGCATGTGCAGAAAAAGCTTTGTAGCCAGCCACAGTGAAGTGAATTTTCAGGGAAGGAACAGGAAAAACTCGGGTCCTCAAAAGCAACATCCACAGGATCTACTGAGAGTAAGAGTGGACTTCCCAGGGAGGCTGTATTCCAGGACAGATTTCCATCATATGTTCAGCATATTGCTGCAAAGTGGAAAACATCTGTGCTATTGCCACAAAGCAGGCTGGCAGGAAGAGCCTGAACAAGTGGTGGATCAAACAAGAAGAATGTGGGAGGAGGGAATCTTTGTTCTTTTTGTAGTGCCTCACACATGCAGTTTCCCAGCCATGGCTCCTGGGCATTATAGCTGTGTAAGAATATCAGTCCCAGTGTGCTGAGCCACGGCTCCAAAATTCCTGAAAAGCTGTTTAGGGCATCCCAGTAACCAACAACAGCCTGAGAAGCCACGTGTGGGATTCATGGAGAGGATTCCAACGCTGCCCTCCGTGTGTGCTTCCCACAGCTGATGTGTGCACACATCAGCACACACAGCCCTGCACAGGAGGGGCCTCGTGCAGAAAGAAAGAATCAAGTATAACTTGATACTTCCCATTTTATTAGTAATTCAACACTGCATAGAAAAACTTAAATAATTCGGTTGTGAAGATTTTACTTAAAGCTCACATTACCAGGAGGTTTCTGTTTGTTCCAAGAGCTGCATCTGCACAGCCAAGCCCCCAAATTGCCTCTCTGGGCAGCAGCTCAGGCCTTTGGGATTCATAACCTCCATCCCTCTCCAGTAGCTCTGTAGAAAGTCATGTATGTAATCCTGCCTGTGGAAAGTCCTCTCTAGGTAAAAAAGGAAGAGGAAAAGGAAGAAATAAAAACATCAGTATGCAATCTGGGGACAACTTAGGAAATAAATTCTTACAATCGTGCTGACTAATTAGGAAATAAAAAATAATGTCAAAGTAATAAATAAAAAATTCATATGGCAGGATAAGTCCCCAGAATTTAGTTAAGTTTTGCCCTCCATAGCTGTCCCAGCTTTCAGAAACAGAATCATTACTTCCTAGCTTACTCTGAGAGCTTAATTCTAGCATTTAGGAAGCAAAGCCGTGCCATAAAAGTATTGTATTTAATGTGCACCTACCATGAAATTCAGCCTAATGGGAAAGAACATGAACTGTTTCAAGTGTGTTGCAAGTATGAATATATTTGCCTATTCCTTTCTGGCTCAGTCAACCAGAATCCTCAGATGAAAAAATACATTCTTGTATTTTTCTTCCTCTCCCTTTCTCTTTCCTGTGCTCTCTTTTCTGACTGAGGGTGGTTTTTGCTGTTAAATCCTTTGGATGGGAAATAGAACCACTTCTAGGACTTAACAAGAGCATTGTCCTGCGTGCATTCAGGGGAAGCTGCCCTGAGAAGCAATGCATGGATTTGTTCCAGTTGAGAAAACAAGCTAAGATTTCCCTGCCTGGAAGAGGAAAGCAAATGTATGACCTTTGCTCAAGGGTTAGCCACATATTTCTCAGAAAATACTCTTGGTAAAGTGGTGCTGACCTGTAGCACTTAATATGCTCTTGCCTTCATCTCCCCTTTGTCTCCTCCTCCACCACTCATTTAGCATGAAGCTAAAGCACACAAAGATTTGAGCTGTCTTTCAGTTTACTTATCTCCTTTATTTAGGTTGTATTTTCTATCTAGACACTTTCCTGAAACCATGAGAAAGTAGATTGAAAGGGTAAAATTCTGCTTCAGGCTTAAACATGTGTTTTCATGGGAGCCAAAGAAATCATCCCACTGAAGCCAAAGAGAATCACAACCTCTGTAATCATTGCTCCCAGTCCCAAGGGTTACATGAGTGGAGGCTTTCATCTCGAAGAAATTCTATTTTATGTAACTTGACACTTCTCATTTTATTAGTAGAGTAATTAAACACTGCACAAAAGCTTAAAATTATTCTGTCATGAAGATTTTACTCAAAGCTCACATTACCAGGAAGTTTCTGTTTGTTCCAAGAGCTGATCTGCACAGCCAAGCCCCCAAATTGCCTCTCTGGGCAGCAGCTCAGGCCTTTGGGATTCATAACCTCCATCCTCCATCCTTCTCCAGCAGCTTTAGAGAAAGTCATGTATATAACCCTGCCCATGGAAAATCCTCTCTAGGTAATCCTGACTGGAGTCCACCAGGATGGTGAACAGAATCAAAAAGAAAACAGGAGACTCTTGAGGAAAATATGTTTGAGCACTGTCCAAACCTGGGTTTTAGACAGTTTTTGTCCAAAAACTTGATTTCAAGAGAGGCGCAGTAATGTTATTTAAACATCTATTGCATAAACGTAGCAGAACTTGAAATATAAAATATTGAAAACATTAAATGTTAAACTAATGACTGCATTCTTTGTTTCCATTCATTTCATTGCACTCCCTTTTAGAGCTTATCCAGCTGAAGAAAAGGGATTTGCAATTTCACAGTTCTTTTGCAAATTTGTACCCAGGCTTCTCCCAGTCCTTGCCAGCAGTTCCATGGAAGGCACACAGACCTTTTCCATATTGATAGAGACAAGCAGGTACTCAGGAGGGGCATTTCAGAGAGGTTCAACCTCCCTGCAGGTGCATCCAGGCTCTTCTTACTGTCCAAATAGGAGAGCAAGAAATTCCTGAAACAAGCTCCAAAGTGAAGTTCCAAAAGTGGGGGAATATTTGCTCTTAATCTGTGGGATACTGTCACACACCACTGAAAGAGATGGGAAAGCCTAGTTTTAAGGAACTAGAAGGATACACAAATGGAAGGGTTATCAGAGGCACTGACAGGAAAGAATCCCAACTCATGAGACCCAGACTGCCTTGTGCCTGCCAATTTCCTTCTAAGTCATTTCAGCTTCCTTTAACTTCACTTCTTCACTCAGCAAATGAATGTGACTGTACTTGTCAGCTTGGCTAATTACTGTATCATAGTAATTTAGCACTTCTATGAAGCAAAATTATATTCCTTATATTCAGGAATACCTTTATTATACAATCTTCTCTATTAGGAAAAATACTCATCTCAAAGAAAAATATAAACGAATGGGGTAAGGTAAAAAACAACCCAATGAGCATCATTTGGGGGCAATTCAGTAAATCAGTTCTTACAAACATGCTGACTAATTCAGGCTTCTTAAAGTATTACATTTGTTTGTTGTACTGATAGTTTAAGCACTCTTTGTCAAGCAGTTAAGTTCTGAATTCACTGCTACTTGTAACTCTTATTTTTTCTTCACTTGCATGGTCACAGGCTATGACCTCCAGACAGGTTTCAGTTCTTTGGAGCATTCACAACATTTATCAGTATTTAGTAGGAGAATTTAGATTGCTGTGGAAATCACCATCTACTACAAAATGCAGCCTGTTGCCTACAAAAATCCTGCTGCTAGGCTGGTTATAAATTTCATAGATTACCTTAGTCTGGATTACCAACACTAATGACAACAATATCCTCTTCTTTTACAACTTTTATTTATCCTTTCTAAAGATTCATTTGGAAGACTGCTTCTTCCAGTAGTTATGTTTATTCAGCATATTCTTCCCCTTTTATTTGCTGGCGTTGGGTTTTATTTAATGAGTATTTTAGTGCCTGCTGAGGGTCAGTATTTGTTGGTCTTGCCTGATACAGAAAATCCCACTGACACACCACCAACTTCTGTAGGTAGAAATGAACAAAGGACATAATTGCAATGGCCCTCGAATAGCTGTTAATTAGAGCAGAATTTTATCTGGTTTTGCATCTCTGATTTGACATCTTACCTTTCGGAGGCTAAAAGGAACAGAGGGCTTAGGAAATAACAACTGAGCAGAGAGTTCTGGCCCACAGGAAACAAGAGAGACAAACCTGCAGGGCTGTGGCCCCTTTGCCTTTCCCTGGAAGCTCTGACAATGGCTGAGGGAAACCAGGAGCCTTAACACAGGAGGAGGAGCAGGGACAAGCAAAGATTGCAGTGCCAGCTCCTCCTGAAATGGGACAGGCATTGTGATGATGACTCCCCTTGTCCCATGAACTTAGAAAATGCTCACTTCTGCTAAATGCAGCCATTTTCAAGATAGATATAATGACAGAAAATTATCTAACTGGATATAAAGAATGACTAGTTCTGTTTCATAGTGAGAAATTATCAGTAGTATTGTTATATTTTGAAATATATTAACATATTTCTGTGAATGGCTGCCCTTTTTCAGAGGAGAAGCCAAGGTTTAAAAGTTTCTATCAAGGCAGCCTGTAAAGGCTGCTCCATAAACCCACAAACACAGCCACTTTTCTTGTTCTTGTTAAAGGAGTGACCTTGCCATGCCTTTTCCTTCAGCTGCTATATGAATCTATGAATTTCAGCAAAAGTGCTTTCCAACATTCTGGTAATTTTGATTTTAAAACTTCTATAATACAAATTTTGAAAACAAGACAAGGCCATCATCAAGGCAAAACCCTCTCCCACAATCTAAAGGGATAGAACAGTGACAGTTTTAGGACATGAATCTCAGTGCCTCCTCAGTTGGAAAATTTTATAGGAATAAAGTCAAAGATGCATTTACAGAGCACAAACCATGCACATAAGTACTTTCCTGAACTGAGGCCCAGCTTCAGTATCTTTATAAAAAATAGCAGACTCCAGATTTTGGCACATTATCTTTACGAAATATGAGTTAGTGGAAAATGCTGTATGCTGTAGAACTGAGAATAAGATGAAAAATACAGAGTGAACAGAGTGAAAACAGCCAGCAGGGCCAGGGGGCATGACACCTCCTTGAAATCCTAAATTCCTTGAGTCATAACTGAAATAATGGGGCTGGTTTCATCTGAGTGGCTTCCAGAAGAGGCTTGTTCCTATCATTGCATTGCAAGAGAACTGTTTGTAGCTGCCAGGCTTTGTTCCCTAGAGGGGAGTGATAAATAAATGCATATTACATATAATAATGTGCATTTCTAATATATGTATATTATTGTATAAACAAGGCAGGAGAAAAGTGTATGGAGTGGTAGACAAGAAAATACTCTGATGTCTCTTACTAACCATCACTGGTGACTCCCATTAACAAGAGCAATTCACAGAACCTGTAAATGGTGTTTATAAATGAAAGAAACCCTGAGGACACCCTCTTTGAGGAGGGAAGTGGAAGAAACTGCCCCAGTCTTTCTGCGTGGGATAGTCAGGGAAAAGCACAAAGCAGAGATAGGGGAAAGGAAGACAAAGGATTGAGGATCTTACTCAGATAATGCTCCTGGCACTGACCCCTTCCCACCTTTGTAATGCACACTTGTTGTGAGTTAGACTGGAAAAAGACTCTGTAGCATCCTTTCAGGATAATAACAGCCTTTCTTTTCCATGGATTCAGTTGTGTGGCCCCAGGAGTGCTGGGCCGATCGAATTCCTGTTTGGGGTTGGAGCTGCTCGGTGCCCCTAGGGAGCTCTGCCAGCCTATCCTGGTGATGTGTTTGTGTCTCTGCTCCAGAAACAGGCCTGAGTCCTGCCCGTGTCTGCTCCAGGAGCCAGATCCAGGTGCTCTTCCTGCTTCCAGAGTAAAAGGAAAAGCCTTTGGGAAAGGCTTCTGTTGCCACCTGGCCATGGAGGGCTGTGCAGGCAGAGCTGGGGAATGGAGCTCGGCGGGATGCAGAGGCTGGCACCGCTCCCCGTGTGACTGCACGTCTGCCACCAGGGACAAACAGAGCCATGCTGGGGATTCTCCAGCAAAGAGAAATGTCAGAGCTGACACAATGTTTGCAGTAATAAGCTGTGTTGGCAAAATTCTTGTAGATGTCACCCGAATGTAAATGAACCCCGGTGACTCAGGGAAGCAATCTCCCGAAGAAAGAGACACAGAACTTATTTGCATTTAGCACTGGATTACAAATATCACTGTTCTCTCTCTTCCTCTCAGACTGAAACTGCTGGCTCAGTGAGGAATTTCTCCTTCTTGTTTTATAAGTCGTTTAATAGCAACAGGATAAAGTGTGGATCCCTGAGCTTCTCAGGTGGCTCTTTTGCACACACACTTTGCTGAAGGACTCCTGATTCTCAGTACTGAGAATGTTTTATACAGCACAGCAGAAACACGTAGAAGTGAATAATTGCTGCAGAAACACAGAGATCAGTCAATGGAAATATAAAAACAGATTAATCACTTCAATAAAATACAGAGGTCAATCCACCAGCTTCTGTTGAGCTTTAAAAGTTTTCTTGCTCTAAATACCACACTGGAGACAGTAGGCAGCATGGCTTTGCAAAGTTCTACAGAACCCCCATTCTGGAAATACTCTGTGGAACATGAGCTGACAAGGACACACAGTTCACCTGAAAAAAATGCATGAATGAGACAGGCATAATGCAACATCTTAATTTTTGTTGCCTGGAGAAAGAAAACATCATGAGAATAAAAACAAAATACCCAAAGATAGTACAGAAATGTCATTTACATTTCTCACTTTTTAAGGAATATAAAGAAAAGTATGAAAAATCTAACAGACATAACTGTCATATTTTCACCATAAAGAATAAATAGCACAGTAATCCCCACTGCAGAAGAGATGAGAGCATCCAAAAAAGTGGGAAAAAAACCTCTGTTTCCATAGCAAGTCTCTTTATTCCCACTTTCTATCTTCACATAACTCATGTAATACTTATTCAAAGTAATTGCTCAGCTTAAGGAAACAGCGTGCTGATAATTCATTCCTCTTCACAGGTCACAGCAAGTGCAGGAAAAATATGCAGAAATAGGATGTGACTGAACACAGAGTGTGACAGAGATCATGTGCCACAGAAAGGGCCATTGGGGTTTAAATTAAAACACAAGGGAATCCAGGGAAGGGCAGAGTTAAGTCACTAGCCCAAAGGACAATCCCTCAGAAATGCCTGCAGTCAGAGCCCCACTCACACAAGTGGGGGTGTCATTCATGGTGCCACCAGTGTCCCACTGTCCCTGCAGCCCTGCCAGCGCCTGCATAGCAGCCTGTCCCCACCACACTGCATCCCAACAGTGGCCAGTGTGGGATTTCAGCAATGAACAAGCAAAAAAAAAAGTCTCCATGTGCTAAAATGCTGCACATTTAGGTTATTGTTTGGTGCTTGAGCAGCTGCCTTGGCTCATGAGCTAAACATCCTCATGGATGCAGTGTGGGCTGGTGCTGGGCTGCTCCTGGGCACTGAGAGCATCCCTTCCTTCTGAAAAGGCAGAGAGCACTTGGATGCCAAGTTCCTGGTACATCTGTTCTGCTGGGACAGAAGAAGTTCTGTTGGCTCTGCAGGTGATAAATTCCTTTAGTGTAGTCCAGCAAGGGCCACCTCTGGCTGTGTGGGGAGCTGTTGGACAGGGGAGCTGACACAATGCAAAATAAGCCCACAGATTTTCTCCTGGAACCCAGCAAAAGCCATTTGATTGGTTACACAGGAAATCACAGTGCTCTGCTCCGTGTTCCTCAGGAAAAGGAGCACCTGCAGCCCCAGAGCTCTGTGGGGACACCTCTGCTCCCAGCACATTCCTCCAGGATGTTTTGTCCTGGCAGAGGGAAGGGCTGGGCCAGGAGCCCCCTCCCTCTCCCACTGGCAAACTGACATCTGACAAATGGAAATAAAACAAGCCTTAAAGTCAGTCTCCTACCACTTTATGGAGACTTGAAATTCCTGCTGCATTCTGCTGAGTCACAGTGGAAAAAAACCCTTAATTTTATCAGTAGAAATAGCCAACAAGAATTAGAAGAGCCTTTCATTGAAGGCAAAGTAAGGCCAACATTAGGCAAACTAATTTAGTATTAATCTTGATTTGGGATCATAGCACAACAACTATTTGTGATAATATAGATCTATACACATTTGTAGGAGACAGAGATGGGTTTGATGTGCTCATATTGAATTATCTTGAATCAGAACCCAAAGGACAGTGTTTATAGAGTAAATAAAACCTTTAAATTAGATTTCTCTGCTTAATGTTGCTTTTAAATTTTAGGGAAAAAATCTACTAAGAACAAAAACAATATTCCAAAATTTCAAGAAAGATTAAAACTTCACTGAAAAAATGCAACCATAACAAAAAAAGTATGATTCAAATCTAATTAAATAATGATTATAAATAATGATTAAAGATATGTTCCTAACTTACAGATGCATGCATGTATGAGCAATTAATATGCTCTCATACTATGATCACTCTGCACCTACATTGCCTGCCCCAGGACCAGCATTGCCCCAGTTAATCCTAGGGACATCCTGCTCCTTTGGAATCCTTCCTCAGTGTAGTGGCAGCTGCTTTGTAATTTCATCTCTTGGAGTAACTGAGACATGAGCAGACAACTCAGCCCATGCACCAGATAATTTGACCAGACACTGTATTGATTCCTCCTGCAACGACTCAGGAGCTGCTGGTGAGGAGAACTTGTTTGGAGAGAGAAGTAATATTGCAAAAAATATTCCAGGGTACCTGTGCTTCATCAGGGATAGCCACCCTGTGAGCAGGGAAAGAATAAAAGAAGGAATCTTGTGCTAAATTAATCAGAGGAAATAGAACCATAATTCAGTCAGTAATCACCTTGACAGATGTAAATTAATGCCTCAGTCGTTGTTCATTCCTTTTTTCTTCAGTCACAGTGATTTTCTAGGGGTGACATGTACATGGTTCTCTGTGCAGAGCTTTTGGGTAATCAAACAGTGATAAAGGGCAACGTGGGGAATAAACACACCAGCTGGGCTGTCTCCAGCCTCTCTCCAGGCAGGGTGTATCTCCAAGGGACACAGGAGGGGAGCAGGAGCAGTGAGTTTCCTTTCTGAACCACAGAGCTCACTGAACACCCTCAGCACTCGCTGGATCACCAAGGCTGCCCACACCTTCTCAAGGCTGCAGGCTCAGGAATTGTTGGCTCATGTTGTTGCAACCAGGCATCTGTTTGTATCCTCAGCCCTGTCTTCCTTGGCCCAGCCCGAAAATCTGGGGTTTCAGGAAACTCTGCAGCAGCTGCTACTTAGAAAAATCTGTCATCTCATTCCCAGAAGGACCTAACAGGACGGTATTAACAAATGGTACCTGTGAATCCATCAATTATTGTAATAATCCCAACAGCAGGGATTTTCTTGTCTCAAGCGCTGTCAGCACAAGGGACATCACAGTGCAAATCCCCGCTCTAGGTACTATTCAGAATTGCAAATTGCAGCAGGTCAGCATGCACTGGCTGGACATTCTAAAGCTGTAATTGTAGCCCCATAAAACACAGTGATCACCCTTGTTAACACTTCTAGCACGTTTCTCCAATTAACACCAATGCAGGAGCCATCCAGAAGGCGGGAGGAGTTCAAAGAGGATTTTGTTGTTGGCAGAGTTCATACCTTCCTTGGCCAAGCGTTGCAGTCTGTCCTTCATCTTCAGCAGCTAAAAGAGGCTTAGAACAAACCAACCCCAACAAACAGAAACCAAAAGCATACACCAACAACCAAAAACCAACCCAGAGAAGGCATCA
Organism: Rhabdornis inornatus; assembly: GCA_013397075.1. Lineage (NCBI taxonomy): Eukaryota > Metazoa > Chordata > Aves > Passeriformes > Rhabdornithidae > Rhabdornis > Rhabdornis inornatus. The sequence goes on along the minus strand of VWZS01002198.1, from coordinate 166,596 downwards.
AACCATAAACACCTGCCTCCAAACCACGTTCCCTTTCCAGCTTGCAGTGGAAGGCAGTGTTATGAGAGACAAGNACAAGGTGATTTTAAACAGAATGATTCTATCATATAATTTCCTTTATGTAGTGTCCATGCTTCACTTCACAGCTTAGTATTTTGGTTTATACAACTCCCAATACTTTTGTGATTAACACAAATCTTTTATCAATTATTACAGCAGGACCCTCCCTTGCCCAGGTCAGGAACCCACATCTCTGTAGCACAGTTTAAAGACACCACCACCACCCCCCTCACTGGGACCCCTCAAAAGAGCCTTGTGATGCACAAGTCAAGAATGAGGAGTTGAAGGAACTGTTTGATACCTGCAGAGCTTTGAAGCCTTACCCATTCTCATGGTTTTCCTCAAGCTTCAGGACAGTGGGAACTTTGGATTTTTTAAAAAAACATAAATAATTAAAACAATCAAAAAAGTATCCACTTCCCACTGCCATTCTAACAGGGCATTTTGCCAGTACAATTATATTTAGGATATACTATGAAGTTCATGGGTTTATAACTTTGAAGGAGCAGGTGAAGAGCTGCTTCTGAGAGGTGACACAGATTTAAATGTTGCTTTGAGGCAACAGGTCATCCTAAATTCACACCTCCACAGGAGATCCACACTGACTGTCGGCTTTTTAATATTTAATGAGGCTCATCTCAGCTGTTTCACTATTTCACTTTCCAGTTACCATATCCACAAGGAGTCCATGCTGACATTGAAGCACAAGAGCTCTGAAGAGAGCAGCCCACCTTTTCTAGACTGATTTTTGTTGCGGTGTCAGCAAGCTGTCATTGCACTGCTCGTGCTTTAGGCAGCTGAGGTTCAAGGCTCCCACAATGTCTCAGCATTCCTTGGCTCTCTCAATCAGCCAGCCCTCCCTCACTGGTGAGACCTGCTGGATTTCAGCCATTCCCACCAGCCTCTGCTCAAGGGACCTCTGAGACTGCTAGGCTAAAGTGAATTCCTGCTCTGGGGGTTGTTCTTGGTCCCCTCTGGGAGCCACAGCACCTTTGCACAGGGCCAGGTCCTTGCTGTTCAGAGCCCTGGGACTCCACTGCTGCTGCTGGATTTTCCCTGAGCCTTTCCCTGTAAGGTCATTCTGCAGACAGTGTCCAGCACAGACCACATATCCTATTGTGCTGTGCCTGTGTTTGATAGTGCTCTAGCAACCCTAGAGCACCATTTTCCCCCTTTTATTCCTTTCAGTGCTCCATCACTTCCATAAACAAGCCTTTTTCAGAACAGCACTCACTCTTCTACAGCTCACACACCTGTGTTTCTACAGTGTCCTATAAAATAGGAGCTATTTTCTTGCTATCAGTTTCTTCACAAAAAATCTTTTTGTCTACTAATGCAAAGAATATAAAATTTCAGCTTGTTTTTTAATCTGCATGTCTCTTAATCTGCTTGTTCATGCACCAGAAACTGAAGAGGTTCATTCATTCCCACCAGAACTGAGCAGCATATCCAGCAAATCCCCCTAAGAGCTGAAGAATACAATTTACAAATCTAAGTTTATCAATCTCCTGATGCAAAGTCTTTAGACTGCCCTCATATTGAAGGACATTCTCATTCTCCAGTAATGCAAGGTTGCCTTCAGGTAGGGAAGAATAATGTTTAGGTAATTTGGATAGAATTCCTTCACTGGCCACACCATGCGGGTCCTCTCAGCCTCATTAAGCACCTAACAACGTAACCCTGATCTGCATCTGCAGCATGGAGTTAAAATGAATAATTAAGGCAGGTGAGAGGAAACTGAAGAAGAGGTTCTTTTTTTTTTTTTTTTGGGGGGTTTTTTTCTTTGTGATTTTTTTCAAATTTGTTAATCCACGATGTAAAAGCCCTTGCTGTTAGCAAGCATGTGGATTAAAATCCCTTTGCAATCATGTGTGATCAGGACAACAGGGACAGAAATTATTTCCTTTTGTATTACAAAGTTGTTTCTTCCTCCATGTGTCTACCCATGTACTTGAAAGGGGATAGAAGATTACATCAGCCTAGATACCAGTTTCTCTACCAGAAATCCCATAGCTTTGTTCAAAAATTCTTTTTTTTTTCCCCCTAGTGGGTAAATGGGAACAATTTAACAGACACATTTCCACTGCAAGTATTAACAGAAAGCAGCAATAGTTAGTGACTTTTAACACAGACTGAACTTCAAGAAGGTGGAAGCTGGATGGTATCCCTGGATACTTCCAGGCAGTATCCCTACAAGAGCTTTTATTTAGTTTTATTAGAACCACCCTTGCTGGGCACACATTTTCTGGGACTGAACCATTTTCTGGTCCCTTTTGTTCAAAAGGCCACAAAACCCAGCCAGCCTTAAATCCAGCCAGTGTTCCAGGTTAAGGCATTGTTCAGGGTGCTCTGAGGGCATCACAGGGGTTCTCATCTGTGTGCAGCACCATTCATTACAAAGGGATTTAAAAATCCTTTGGATTCAAAACTTAATCAACTTTCCCATAACATATAATTATTTAAATTGAATATAATCTTCAGAACAGTCTGCTCACAGAAAAAGCCCAAGTTCTTGCTCCAGCCTGACTCTGCATCCCTCAATTATGATTCTCTCTCAATCTCACTGGGTGGCAATGCAGAACAATGCACACTGCAATTCCTGTTCCTTTAGAAATAGTCCCTTGTTTAAATCATCTTGGAAAGCAATAAACAGCTTCCCTATAATTCCCTTGGAATACCTATAGCCTAGACTGTCAACTGCCTGGAGAGGAAATGGTGCAGCAAGCACAGCTGATTCTCAGGGGATCTGTAAATCTCAGTCCTTCTCTTCATGCCTTCTGTCTAGGGACAGCTCAGAGCCCTTTGGACTTCCCAGCACACAGGGAGCTGCCGGAGCTGCTGCAGATGTTTATGGTAACTCTGCTGAAACAGGCCTGCAGTGGGAACTGCATTTTCTGTTTTAAATATTCACATATGCACACTGCAGTTTATATTGAAGGTGAAGAAATGTCCTTTCCTAAATGCTACACTTGGCTTAGGGGGAGTTTTTTGGCTGGTTTTAAAGTCTTTCCCCTGCAACCTCAAGCAAAAAGCAACCATTACATTATTCAGAAGAAGGAACTGTGTGGAGTCTGTTAACAGGAGCTCTGTGTACAAGGCAGCAGAATGTTCTTCTGCCCCAGGAGAAACCCCACAGCCTGTCAGCTTTCCCTGCCAGCTTTCCCAGCCCTTCAGGGTGAGTCTCTGCTCTGCCAGCCCGGCTCAGCCCTGCTGGACACACACAGGGCACAGTGGATGGTGCACACCAAACACCCCTGGGCACTGCAGAGACCCAGGGAATGGTCCTTGGCTGTGTGGCCAGTCCTGCACTCCCAGGAACCAATCCTTTCACCAAATGGGTGTTCCAGAGGAGCAATAGGGGTTTACCCCCAGGCTTTAGAATAGTAATGTTTGAATGTTTTATTTCCACAGATCTTTCTGCATCCTTGTATTTCAATCCTTTAGCAACAAAGAACCCAGGTGACTGAAATTGTCTCCAGAATCAATCTCTGACTTGCCATTATTGACATCCCTGCATCAGCAGACATTCTAGTCCTGTTCAGATGAAATCTGAAGGAATTAAATCATTTCTTAATGGTATGAGAAAACTCCTTGACTTATGCAGGCAGATTCTGCTGGAGCTTTCACAGATACAAATGATGATGTAAATCCCACTATAGGCTTTGTGTACTCTGCAACACCATCACCATAACTCATGTGAGAGTGCAGAACACCACTGCAAACCATTTTAATTATTTTTAAAAATTCATGTCATCATGAAAGAAGGGCCGAGATACATCCCATGTGATACCACCTCCTAAAGGAAGATCTGGGGAATCTCAGCATTTGTTAACAGGTTTCTATCTCAGCACCCTGTTCCTTACACAACTCTCTGGATTAGTATTTCACTCCTCATTATTTTCTAAGCAGTAAAAATCAGTCATTCCTCTATATGCTTTTTCAGTAGATTAGTCCTACTGAAGACTGGCAAGGAGGCTGGAAAAAGAAATGGGATTAATTTTCATAAGAAAAGCCCCAAATAAGAAGCAGCACAGGGGCACAAGCCCTGCAGGAGGAATGCTGGGGGTGAGTATAGGAGGTGGATCTGGTTCCTGAAGTTCAGTTCAGCCTCAAAATTTAGTTGCAGGTAGATCTTCATTATAGAGCTTTGAGTCCTGTGAGCAGGGTAAGGATTGCTAAAGGTGATGATGGATAGAGCCAGTGGAACAATTCATTGAAACACCAGAAAAATACAAAACTCCATAATTCAAAAAGTCATAAATGTGAGGCAGTTTAATAGTGATCAGAAGTGGATAACTGATTTAGAAATTCATAAATGCATATAGTGCATAAGTCAGGTGCTCACCAGTTGTGACTATTTGAGCTGGCAAGAATTTCATCATTCTTCCCATTTTCTCTGTGGAGATTGAGAGAAAAGTTTGTAAGGAAAGGAACTTCTTTGTGAAAGAGTTTGGATGTTTGGTTTGGGGTTGGTTTTTTTCTTGCCCCAATATAGATTATGTTTCTGGCCTGGGCTCCATGTCCCATGAGCTGCCACCTGCCCTCTTTAGGTTACATTAAATACAGTTCAGACAGAGCTCAGCCTCCTAAAGACAAGACATGAGATATCCAGACCACAGTTTAAGCAGACTGATAAGATAAAATATAAAATAATTTGCCTATTATATTTTTTCAAGCCTTAAGAAATGTTACTATATTGCAACATTTTTCCAAAGTTTTATATGAGACCATGTGCCAAAAAAAACAGAGTTTCTCACCATAAAAATCCCCAAAATTATAGGGCTTTCCCTATTCAAGTCACCACCAAGCTGGGTTGGATCTGAGCTTATGAAGGTAACTTTAAGGGATAAAAGAGAATTCTCATCATACTTATTTCCAAGCCCTAATACAGACTTTCTGAGAAAAGTAATAGCTTTGGGTCCTGCTTATAAAACTGTATTAGCTCCAAGTTGTTTGAATATGGGAAAATAGGGGGAAAATATTCCTTGTCCATCAGAAAGTGGGCAGAGTGATTTGTTTCCCTCCAGTGGTATTTATCATGTTGATAAAAGAGACCATGGATCTGAAAATTGGAAGATTTTTCCTGTTAATTTGAAACAGCACCTATACAAGCTGCTGTGACATCAACATAATACCCTAAAGCCACAGCAGCTGAAAAGATTTATTTCCTGAGCCCTTCTGCAGCCACATTCTCTTTGCTTCTGACATTCTCAATTTGCAGGCTGCTGGTGATCCAATCTTCCTCATTCTGGCTCTGTAATAAGGATGTCAATGCAAGAAGAGAGAAAGTCATTATCTGATAGGCAGCAGACAGGATGAAAAGGCAGAGTTTGCTGTCTCAGGGGAAAGACCACCCTCTCTGCCTTGGAGGAGCTCCTCAAGGTCATGGGCAGCTTTTGTACCTGGAAGGATGTCCCACTTTCACTTTCAGCTGTGGGCATCAGATAAAACTGAGCCATCCCTAGCACACAGTCTCAGGTCTGAATAAGGTTTTCATTTTCTACTATTTATCAGTGAAAAAATTTAATTCTGATTAGAATGTATATATGCAGTAAAAAAGTTCAAAGAGTCTTTGAACTGCAAAGAGCTGTAGAGAAACTGAGATTGAATTCACAGGTCCTGCCTGGTTAATGGCATTCATGTGGGTTTGGATTATGCTGAGTTATCTCCCACAGCAGCAATGAACAGGCAAAATTAGTTAACCATTTGTATAGGAAGATTACCTCAAATTTAGGAATAATAATGAATATCATCTGTTTTGGGAACTGTGAAAATGTCATTGGTGTAGCAACTGACAGAAAAAAATTATTTATTCATTGACTTTGTCAAATAAGTACTAAGTATCAATTCCAGATGATAAGAAGATAAAAGGTGAAAATTTGAAGCACACCCTATAGAGTTATTATTGCACATCCATTGTAGCTTAAAAGGCAGTTTAATTTTCTGTGTGGAAAACAGAAGAGCCTGAAGAACAGGAGAACTGTGTTTGAGAGAACCAAACATGCTCCTGGGCCTCCTGAACTGCTAATTCCTTTTCCCATACTATTTTCCTGGCTGGTGTAAAATTGCTTTTTAGAGAGGGCGTTTCCCAGACTGTTCTGGTCATCCACTCATTTCTCAACTTTTGTACAAGAGAATAAGAGAAATACAAAAGGACAAATAGCCTGCCCTGTTTGGAGCATCCTCATTGCTTCCTTTTAGTCCCATAAGCAGATGACTCCCTGGTGTTTATCAAGCCTAAGTTTCAGCCTTCCTCAGGATCCAATGGAATAGCTTTGAATCCAACAGAGACATTTCTATTTTAGTTAGTTTTAAGGTTCATCTCCCATGGGCCCTTGTATTCAATGCCTGAGTAACATCTCTCTCCCCCTGGCTGCAAGGATGCTCCTGTGATTCAAACCCTTTCCCAGGCTGTTTTTGTGCTACACCTCCTTTACTCCTTTCCTGTGCCACAGAAACATGCAGTGCAATTTCTCCTGATTTCCAGAGATTTATTTCCCAGGGCAGCAGCAAGGGCAGGCTCCAACTGGTCACTCTTGGCCAGACTAAACCATCTTCAAACAGGAACTGTTCATAAAGGCAGAATCAACAAAATCTTGGGTCATTCTACTGATTTAGTGTATCTGGGTGCTCTCAGCTCCTTCCTGACATCTGTCACTCACCTTCCCTGGATAAAGAGACTGCATAACTCAAGGGACTGAGAAAGTAAGGATATCAGAAACATGCTTGAAGTTGATGAGGTGTTTGAGATGCTTTGTTGTAATGATTTGAAGAGCGAAGGATTATGGAGGGTGCTGTGCACCATCCCAAACTGACCTCCCCACTACTCCTTCCCAGTGCTGTACCCTGTGTTAGTGCAGTGCATCTAAGGGGGCTGGATCCCCATCCCAAACAGTTTTACTGACCCAGGGGGTACAGGGAATACTCCTGTTTTGTCCATGTGCTTCAGCTCTAGTTCAGCAAGTCAGCACCAAGCCCACCCTGACCTCAGAAAGGAGAGTCCCAGGCTGGCAGCGATGAAGAGGTGGATAATTCTAGACACAAAATCTTTCCAGAACAACACATCAGCACTCCTTCAGGAGCTGGCCATGCACTTTTCAGCCTGAGAAACAAAACCACTCCATGTCTCATCCTCTCCACCAGCCATAACATGAATTACCATCTTTATTAAGATGAGGGGAAGAGATTTGGTTATCTTAGCAGGATCCAGCTCTAAAATCATCTCAAAGCCCATCAGTTCCAGAGGCCATTGCAGCCTCACTAGAGCTGATGTGCCTTCAGGACAAAAGGAAATAGAATTAGACCCCCACCACCACCACCACCACCAAACTCAACTCAGTGTGGAGAGCAGAGACCCATTTATGTGCAGGTGCTTCCCTTCTCTCTCCTCTGAGGTACAAGCAGGTGAAAGGCACTGAGGAAGAGAGAATCCACTCCTAATAACGGGCTGAATGTTGGGTGAACCAAGCTCCCAGGACATGTCTGCACACCAGGACATTTCACCCTGCCAGGATCTGACCCAGCTGAAACCTTCCCCATTACTTATGGCCAAGTTAGAAAGGGGTGACTGTCCCTTCAAAGACAGGTTAGCAGGAGTGAGAAAGAACAACATGCATCCCAAAAGTTGCTGTTCTACACCTCCTTCAGTTACTTTCCAATTGGTTTGTTGAGATGCAGGATCACTGAGTAAAATAATATATTGTGATATTTAAGGGATTTTTCAAAATGCTAATTTATTGTCTGACACTGAATGGGCAGTCAAGGCAGTTTTGCACTGGTGCTCACTCTAAAGTCAGTGTTCTGCCAGCCCTGTGCCAGTTGTGCTGTTTCCTGTTACTTACACAGCTCCCATCATGGATAAAAGCCATGATATGTACATCCAAAATAATTCATATTTAGAGGACTAGCTATAAAATATTCATATTTATATATATATTGTTTATAATTTGCAGTTTCATTAGAAAGGATACAATTTACCTCAAAACAAAAGCGTTAGCACTGTTAAGTGGTGTTGTATTTATGGGCTTCACATACATTTGCAGATACTTCTATTCTGAAAGAAAAAACAGCATTTTTATATGGAGAAATGCAGTTCATCAAAAGAAGATGGTTTTGGATAAAAGGAGAAAATTTACAATGTGGTTTTTTTGCCAAAAGTAATATAAACATCTCTTTTTTCCCCCACAAAATTCAAATCCAAAGAATTTATATCAACGCAGCATCTCATTCTGCTGTTTGTCACAGTAGTAAGTCAGTAGTAAAGTCTGGAGGATCAGACTCACAGTGTCAAACTGAAAATGGTGCCACAGGAGAAGTTTATTAAGTGCCTTTTGTGTTAAAAGCTGGGCTAAGGGGACTCACTCATTTGTTCTAATGAAAGCAATATTGCACTATAACTTGTCTATATGAGGAACTGGGTTCAGTTAGATTAAAGGCATTAAAAAACCCCAAAAGAGTCACACTGGTGAAAAACGATAAAACAGAAAAGACCTGGGACAGCCATGGAAGCCCTGAGAATGTGGTGGATAAATGGGGTGTCTTGAACTAAACCACACCACCTCAATACCAGTGCAGGAGAGTATTTTCTGTATGAAGTCACTTGAAACTGTTAAACTTTCATAAAGCAAAACAGCTCCAAATATCAGTAGTCACACTGGGTGGCACCACAGTAATCTCCCAGATAGTCAGAGTGTAGATATTCCAGCTGCCTTCCACAACTGGAAAAAAAATAAAATATAAATATCCTTAGCCAGGTCCTTTCTGTTTAGAGGATCATTCTGCATTTGTCCCAAGTTTTTAAAGATCTGAAAGAACTCACTGCAGCCTCCTTCCTCCCCACTTGACAGCAGTTTATCACCAATTCCATTTCACTGCTATTTGACATTAAATTCATCATTAAATTCATGACCACAAGCCTGAGAGTGTGTGGGGCAACCACACGCCCCAGGTTCTCATCATGCTGACAATGAAGTTGATTCTTCTTTTACCTTTGCAAGTCAGCCAAAATTACCAATAAATTACCTGCCACTACTTCCAGTGAAGATGTTAATCCCTGCAGCCAGGATTGAAACTTCCACTACTGTGATACTTGCATCTCTCAAAGGCAGAATTTGCAAAGATCTGAAAAAACAAAGCCATGGAAAGCCAGTGAGGGTGTGTTGGACACATTACCAACAGAGCTAAAAAAATGTACAAATGAGAAACACGATTAAAATTTTGTAAAGTTTCAGGAATTTGAGTTCTGGCACAAGGGCCTTACCCCCCAAACATATCCCAAAACTTCTTTGCACTAAGTATTAAGTAGGACACTTGTCCATAACCTTTGATTTAATGCTACAGCATCATTTTACTTGTCAGAAAATTCAGTTTTGGTTTTTGCACAAGATATTGGTAAAAGCTCAGCGCGTTTCTTGGCTGTCTGTCCTAAATGCCTATAGAGATCCTAAGCCAACAGTCAAGTGCTTCCAGAAAATTAACAAACCTCCACTACATGCTAATTCTCCTGGTTTCGTGTGTATGTTTCTAGTTGGTTATCTCAGTCTCAAGCACCAGCCAATGATAACATGCACTGGCTTGGAGCCATTGTCTTCTTTCTAAACTTATTGTGACTGTAAAACATCAAGTGATGTCTCCCAAAGGAAAAGAGCAAACGTTGCTGAGACTTCTCTGATAAAATCCATCCTTGTAACCAGCACTGCACTTCCTAAATCCACAGAATACTCAAAAGAAAAAAAATTGTTAGCCCTGATTTCAGCAGGAAATAAATTCTCTGTTTGTTCAACTGGCACACAGCCAGATATAAAAATATATCCAGGCCAGATTTGACAGCCAAGCTTGGTATATGGCATTTCCAGCTTTTTTTTTGCATCAATAAAATTTTGGTTTACTGATGCTGAGCAGCTAATGGGAGGTTTTGTTTTAATTTGGGGTGAGAGGAGGATTCTATCTGCTAAAATCCTGAATCCTTTTTCCCATAATTTCTTCTATTTACCTTCCCTCCATTGCAATCCCCCATAAATACATCTCATGGAAATTAATTCCCATGTATAATCGTGCTATCAGTTGATTCTCTAAGGGAATATTATTGTTTAACTTTTGATACTGTCTCTGTGGCTTGTCTCAAAAGGATGTTTGACTTGGCAATAAATTACTGGAGTTATTCTCCTTTAAGAAGATTTATTATTGAACTCAAATAATGCATTTATAGATTTTATTCTTTTTTAACCAGAGTAAAGCAGCTGCAACCAAACAATCCGACTCTGGATGAGTCTCTTCCCACACTACAAATCAGTTTCTTGGGATGCTGACTCTCCCCACATACCAAAGCAAGACCTGTGCCACAAAAGCAAGCTCCTGTGGTTCATTTTTGCCCAAAACTCTCTGCAAGACCTTGGAGCCTTCTTACACCCCTAACAACAGACAATTCCTCTCTTCCTCTCCTTACACCTGTAACAATTCCTCTGTTCCTCTTGGAGCTCACCTTTTGGAATTTCCCCTTTCCTCCTTGTGCGCTTCAGTTCTTTCAGCATCAGTCAGTTCATGGTACACAGACTCTGGCAGGCAGAAGCCGTGAGAATTATGGATCATACAGCCCTGGCTCCAGCAGGATATTCCCAATAAACAGGGAATCTGCTGCCGGTGTCCCCCTGGAGTGTCCCTGGCTTTTCCCAAGGGCAGGAGTTGGTGCAGTGGCTGTGTCTGAGGCCCTGTGGAACCCCTGTGACAAGTGACACATTTCTCTCTCTCTCTCTCTCTCTCTCTGCACAGCAATTGCCTCGAACCAGAGCAGCGTGTCCAGCGCCCTCCCCAGCCCCGGAGAGCACGGCGGTGACACCAACCTGCTGGTGTCCCCGCTGCTGGTGGCAGGGGTGGTCATCGGGCTGGTGCTCTTCCTGTCCTGTGCCACCATCGTGGTGGGCAGCCTGCGCAAGGACAGCAGGCTCGGCCAGCCCCAGCTGGCCAGGGAGGCTGCGGACGGTAAGGGAGAGGGAGCAGGGAGTGCCTGACCGGGAATAAGGGCAGCAGAAAACACCCAGCCACTGCAAGGGATGGGAAATAATGAAATGAAATGAAATGAAATGAAATAATGGGATCCGTCAGTCACGGGCAGCTTGGCAGTGTAATGGCATCTCTGTGCTGGGACTGGGTTCCCACAGCACAGCCCATAGATAATCCCTGGCAGAGCCCAGCCAGTGCTGACAGCAGCTCCTGAACAGCTTATTTCCCCTGGTATGGGAGAAGATTTATTCTCTGTTGCATTTTCACATCCCCCTACAGCCTTGGTGCAGCATTTGCTGTAATTTCTATTTCTTGAAGAGGCAGAGCTGTTCTCATTTCAGCCAAGTGCACCAGCTACAACACTCACGGGGTAAATGCTGTTTGTCTGAGTGCAAAAGTGAGTATCTGCCTGGAAACTGGGCACCCAAAAATCTTTAAACTGCCACCATCATTAACAATGTCATTGATGACATCAGTGTCATTACAACAGTCATCATCGTTAGAGAGTCAAAAAAGGTGCCAGTTCCTACCCCCTAACCAAAATAAAACCCATGAAACAAAGCCAACACATAACAAAAGACCTTAAAGATAATTTGGGAATATCAAAGGAGTTAATTTTAGAATAGTGTTTTCAGCCCTTTTGGGCTTTGCTGACAAGAAGCCACTTTGTCAAGGAAACAACAGAAGATTATTTCTATTTAAGGGGAAAAAAATAGTTTTAAAAGTTACTGTGTAATTCTTCAGACAGTAATAATTCAAATGATAAATGGTGGAGCATCAACAACCACATTGTCTGTGAGCAGGCTCCTCTACCTGCAGTTTGTTATGGGTGCAGTTCTGTGCATATAATTGAGGGGTTTTTTATTGATATAGAAAAGCCAGTAATAGTGAGCCACATAAAACTGCATTGGCTTAAGTCTTGTTTTCATTGAGTAAATTTAGTATCCACTGAAGTCAATTGAACTTCATTTAGTTATTTGGACCAGGAATTTTTCTGTCTAAACTAAACAAATCTAGGATTAGTTTGTCCCCTTGGAGCAAGGAATGATTTCTTTTTGGCTTTTCCAGAAATATTTATCCAGATAAGTGAATAACCTCTATATTTTGGGAATAAAATTCAGAGTCCAAAAGAATTGAAGTGCAAACTACCATGCCAACCTACAGAGGGAAAACAAAAACAAAATCCAGAAAACTAATGTCCACTATTACAGTAATATCAATTTTCCTAATTTTCAGCAGCTGCATTGAAGATTAAATAGTTAAACCCAAATTGGAGTTACTGTTTGTTTGACCCAATATTTTGGCATGATAAAATACTAGCCATTAAGCTTTAATCACTGTGTTTAAATCTACTACTCTGGTATTTCATCTCCTTGAAAAAGCCTAGAGCCAGGCAAAAACAAAAAGGAAAATTTTCAAACTGCTTGTTAGAAATAACAATGCTAGAGAAATGGAAAAAGAAAAGCATATTTTGGGAGATATTCAAAAGAATAATCCTAAACTAACACAGAAAACAGCACTAAACTCTCAATATTTGTGGAGCTGGGAAGCTCTTGCATGGAAGCATTAAGAAATCCCTGGAGCAGGTAGCAGGATGATTTTTCTTTGCTATTTTCCAGCTTTTCCCATTATTGTCAGTGTTTATTGAGAACAGCATTTTCTCAGCAATCAAACACCTGCCCCTCCTTCTACACCCCTCCCAGAACAGACAGACTTTCCACAGATGCAACTGCTGGGAAACATCTGAAGCTGCTTGTGGTAGAACCCACACTCCTCTTGAGCATTTGAGGCACAAGAAAAGCTTTGGAATTTCCATCTGCCTTGTAGAGCAGCACTAAAGGTATTCAGTCCCTGAAACACCACAGTTCATCTACAGATGGTGTTCATTCACTCTTAAAGTAATAAGAATATCCTGTGAAACCTGATTGTTCCAAAACATCTGCAACTCCTCTGCCTCAGAATGGGTTTGTTTTCTGATTTGTGGCAGTGTTATAAAGAGTGACAGAGAATCCAGCACGGAGGGGAAGAGCAGCCAATATTAATTCTTGTTTTGCAGCTCCAGATGGTTTCTCTCACGGCGACTCCTCTGCAGAGCTGAGATCCACCTGCACCGAGGAGTTTCCCCCAGCCTGTGATTTTGACTCCTATCTGGATATACTTTCTCAGGTGAACATCATGTATCCTGACCCACCTCCATGGTAAGCACTTGCCTGAGATTCTCAGGCTTACAGTCCTGCACTGGCAAAGCCCACTACACAACTTCAGCTCACACAAGCTCTGAATACAGACAGACCTTGTTTAGCATGAGTGTAAGTTCAAGTTTTCCTTAGCAGAACACATTTTTACTAAATAGAGATGTGGACAGGAATTCTCATCCAGTGATATTCACATTAGAATTTATCATAGTAATGACATACTAATGAAACACACAAGTAGAATTACAATAATCTTCCTTCCAAAGAAGTGCATTTACAAGTCAAAGTTTCAAAATCAAAAATACATTTCCAAGAACTTCAAGTTACATTTATTACTGACCTTGAGAGTGTTGAAATCAGAGGAAACAGAAAAATAAAATTCCAGAAATTATGCAGCAGCTCCTAAATTGTGTGCCCACATTCACAGGGTACAGGAACAGCCTCGTGAGCCACAGGAGCTGCACTTTGGGCCATGGGCGTCTCCATGTGCCTCAGGCACCTTGAGGTCCAGAAATGAAGGAATTCAGTTACTCCCTCCAATGGACCAACAGCAATCATTTGAAGCAGAACATCACTTCAAGCTTGCTGTAGTGCTGTGTGTTACAAACAGCAAGCAAAGGTTAAACAGCCATGCTCCCCCTTTCTTTTTCTTTTTTTCTTCATTTTAAGCAGATTCTGTTTTGAGTTAAACCACTCTAAGACCAGCCCTTTTCTGACTGTGATATAGAACAACTCAGCACTATGAGCACAGCAGACATGGATCTTGGCTTTGTTTATTCTGTGCATGTTGTACAAGCAGCCCGTTATGTATTACCTACTCATCCTATATAACAAATGGGCTTTTAAGGATTGTGTAAATATTTTAGCAGAAAGCTCACAGGTGAAAAACTACTCTGAGGCTGGCATCTAAATGTGTAGAACTTCATATAAATCCACTTAGGAATTTAGAGTGGATTTTGGGCCCACACCCACGAGTCTTTACTAATAAAAGGCAGCCAGCTGACATCCCAGCAAGACTCTGAGTGGGCAGCTTGCCAGATTCCTGAGAACAATTTGACAATATATTTCTTTAGCAGACATATCATCAAAGATTATACCAAGGGATGCTTCCATTTCCAGTCAGAAACAGGCACAGGATATTTGAAGAAGAGAAGATGTTTCCATCTCTATGGAGTTCTGTTTGAAGGAGATAGGAGTGACACAGGATAGCACAGATTATCCACATTTTGCAGTAAATTCTGCACTGGCCTCTGCAACAAGCCTGGCAAGGGTTAATTATCTTGTGTCCTACCTGTTCTCAGACTATTCTGGGACACATAAAGGTGTCCAGCCACTGCCTCCTCCAGGTTCCCTGCTGGGCTGAGTGGACTCTGTCCCTGAGGATCCACTCTGCACACACTGGAAAACACTGCTCATCCCAGTAATTACATCACAGGTCCAAAGTAATGATTATTGTCAATGGTTTGGCTGTTTTTTCACTGCTACTGCAGTTAAATATTTTAGAAAAAGTAGCTTTGGCAAATCATCACAATCTTTTAATAAATTTTATGTCTTAGGAAGACAACTTGGGAACTTCAGGGAAAGCAGATAGCTGAAAGCAAAGCTACATGGAGACTGAAACTTGCTATTAATGCATTCTCCAGACCATTGCAACTGTTCAGAAAAGCACTGGGTGAGAGGCACTGTCTGAATTACTGCATTATGTAAAGCCTGAAAAATTCCTGTACATTCCAATCTCTGTATATTCTCCGGCATGGCATAACACTGCAGTGTCTATTTTTAATTAGTAGAGAGTGGAGATTATTTGAAAGCTGACTGTCAGACGTGGCCTGGAAGCAGAAACAAGACATGCCTGACCTTGTGCATTTAAAATATTAACTCCCTGGGATCAATCTCATTGCCTATGATAATATTTTGAAGAGTAGGTTTACTGAAACCTAGCACTGCCTAAATGAATGTAATTCCTCCTCCTAATTCCTGGAGGGCAAGATGTAATTTAAAACTAAACTAGCATGGCCAAAAGCTAATAATGCAGCTGTGGCATCTGCAGAACAGAAATGAAGAGCAGCAAGGAAAGCAACTGCACTGCTAAATAACCCTTAAGAATCTGAAGTGAGAGAGTTCAGTGAGTTAAAAGCAGTGGGTGCTGCCAGGATAATTTCCTTTATCCACCTGGTGCTGGCATCCCAGCACCCAGACAGCCAGGGCTCCTCACACCATTCCTGCCAGACCACACTCCAGAAATGGTTTCAGTAGAAAGCACAATACCTTTATTTGGCCAAGGAGTGGTTAGTCTAGAATGTTTTAGTTAGATTTTACAGCTGAGCTTTAAAGCACAAAATGAGTGGAAAAGAGATTTAAGGTGAAGGCTGATGAAACAGAGTCAGTCCCCGTGTCTGTGGCTGAGGGAGAGCTCCCTGTTCAGTCCTGCCCACTCCTAACTCTCCTGCTGGAAGTCCAGTAACACTGCTTATATAAAACACTATTTTTAGAAAAAATGTTATTGGTAAATTAATCTATGAAAATGCCTTGGGATATTAATATTTGCTCTGATCTCTAAATCACAAGTTTCATTTGAAACTCAGTCTGATTATCCTCACAGACATTTCCACTAACCCCTTTCCTGCATTAGGTTTAGAGGGATGCCAGGCATGGAATTTGCTCATTAGCCTGCCATAGTTGCAGGGTGGTTACAGAGAAGCCATTTGGTCAATTTGTTTTGACAGCCCAAAATATACAGTGCTGCTATCCACAGACATCCCTTTAGGACAGTTAATGGCTTTTTAATGAATCTCAGATCTGTGCTAGCATCTGTCACATTGATTTTACATAAGGTCTAGATGGGAAGTATAAAAACAAAATACAGGGGGGATGAACCAAACTGTTTCAGAATATGAGGGGTTTGTATTTCAGAGCATATTTCTGATATGTACAGACACTTGCAGCAGGGCTGCAAGTTAATGTTTCATAGTCTGTATCACCAGACATGGCAAAGCCTTTGTTTCTAAGAAGCTCAGTGTCAGAAAGATGAGCCAAGTGATCTCCCAACAGTTCTAAACCACAGAATTCTAATCCCTCCAAATGAGCAAACTGAACACATCCAACAAGGACAGAATAGAAGCACAATCTCCCTGCCACATCTTACTTATCATCATGGTCAATGTGACTTGGAAAGAAACACTGGAAAGCCTGTAAATCCAATATTTGCCATTTTGTTCAACATTTACTGTGCTGGTGTGAGTAAAATCACGCTGTTGACACTGTGGGGATGAAACCTTTATAGACAGAAATCATGAGCTCATGTTCACTGTGCTGAGTTCTTTGTAACACACACTTCTAGTGAGCATTGATAATTACCTTCTTACAAATATGTAGTAAGAAAGCTGGTTCAAAATAAGTTGAGATCACATGTTTGCGACTGAATGGGATTGAAATTGATTGAATTACAGTATCAACCAAAGTCCAAGTAAATTAAAAAGTATTACATTTTCTTTAGGAGAGTGAATAAAATCCAAACAATGAGGAGATTTCAAAGCAGGAAAGGAATTTTATCAGCTTCTCACCTTGTGGCCAGGGAAAATGCATCTCACCCCACTACATAAGTGTTTTTCCACTCTTTAGTGATTGGATATTAATGGTATGTACAGATCTTTAGGCAACCAAGATTATTGCCTTTTGCATCTAAGACTCGTGTCTAACACAGAACATCCCTGAGGAATGACTGCTCAGGAGGATGCAGGGATTTACCTTCAGGAATGGTTTTAATGGAAGCCACAGAAGTCCTCTCCATGTTTCACACTGAATGTTCCCCACAGGGCACATGAAGATAACAAACATTCAGCCCCCTCTATCCCAGTATTCATATTAAATCACATTGTGTGAGGGTTTGTTTGTGGGCTCACCTTTCCTCAGCTGGTCATCCTGCCTAATCTACACAGGATCTGTTCTAGAGAAAATTGTCTTGTTTAGGCTTGATAAATCCCAGTATTCTCAATAACCATGTTCAGCCTGCATTGTTTAAATGGGCAAATCAATTTAAAAATTACTTTAAAATGGCAAAAGGAAATGTTCCTGTCTTAAAGTCAGACACTAATTTCCCTTTAAATATATATTTTTAAAAGCCTACTTAAGGGACTTTCTTTTTTAAAACATTCTTTTCCATCCCCCCCTTCTGAAGATGCAAGTTAGCCATGCCAGCCTCCTGGATTTTCTTGAAAGGCAGAATTAGGCTTGACATAAAATCTTGCTATATTGTGCTGTATTCCTTTGCCAAGGCTGTTTTCCTGAGAGCAAACCAGGTGAGGAGCTTTTGCCACATTACAATGACAGCTGGAAAAGCATAACATGGACATTTGGGGTTAAGTTCAGCTCTTACTTCAATACCCCCACTGAGATTTTCAGTTAGTAAGGTAAAAAATGCCACTGGAAATATGACAGGTTTTAAGTCCATTAGATATCATGACATGAGCTAAAACTCTAAATTCCTTTAACTCCAAATTCCAAACACTCTAAAGCCCCTCCCTTCATATTCCAGTGCTATTCCTCATCAGTATTAGGCATAGAAACAAGTAAATTCCTAATTATTCTGGCAAACTTCTTATTTCAAGCTTAACTTTGTTTACAGCCATTTTATGAGAGTTTCTTTCTGTGGCATTTCTATTCCTCTTAATTATCCACACCTTTCTCTTTTTTCTTGTCTTTGTAGTCAAAAATGCTCTCACACCTCAGCCTGTGTGTTGGGAGGCTGAGGCACAAAATTCCCTTTGCTTTCTGCCATCAGAAATATCTGTGGGGAGGCTGCACCTTCTGACCAGGCTCTCTTTACACCTGCCCCAGTTCCACTCTGGAGGTGCAAATTATTGCTGGTTAAAAACCACCCTGCAGCAGTGAAAGCAGCGACACCTGATGGAAGGGAAGCACCAAGGATTTCTAACCAGAAATCTACAGTGCCATGCAGAGCAACCACAACTTAAAGCTGTCAAACTTTGATGACTGTACTTCAAAAACAAGGAGTATTTTTCTCTGATTTCCCAGCTGTCAGACTTTCTGATGCATACTGCAGCCAGTATTTCCTTCACCTGCTCAGAATTCATACCTGGAATGAATAAAGCAAAGCTCTTTCTAGGAATATGATCCTAAAACTTGTCAAATGGAAAACTTCCTCAAACATCAGCAGTTTCTGGTGACATGCAAGAATTGGTGATGGTGTTTAGAATCCTGTTTGTGGATTAACTCCATGGCTTGGGAAGCTACAAATTTTTATTTATCTTAACTGATTCTTGTTACTTAATCGGTGTCCAGCATCCTTTACTGTATAATGGTTAGAGAAATCTAGAGACCAAACACTGCTGATGACCGAGTCGTTCTTACTATGTATAAAATTAATGCCAGGCTGAATTGTATCATATGAAATCTTCATCCTAGAATGACTTGTTTTATTTAAAACATTGATTTCAATCGTTTAAAGCTGCACAGTTATGAAGAAACTGCATTATACTGGTTTCAAATGTTATCTATGTTCTCATGAAAACAGTTTACACTGAATTTAATTTCTTCTCTGGAATATTTATCCATCAAAGTCATAACTTCCTCAAGATTATCTTGGCACAGACTGCAGAATGAAGATGCAGCCTTTTAGTGCTCATTAACACAAACAGTCCTATTGTAATTCTGAGGAACTGGAAATTCCAGAAATAACTATGAACAGAAAAAAAGACAGAAAAAAACTAAATTCCACCTTTCCTGTCTCTTCAATGATTAAGTTACTTAAGCCCTAGGTGTTTTCTTGAACAATACCTTGGGTTACATTTTTTTTACTATTTAAAAACATTGAAATAAATATGTATATAAGTATGTATATAATTAGAATCTCAAATGGAAAGTGTCAGGATCAAAAATAAACCTAGAAAAATATCCTGGCTCATGATGTATGTCATTAGAGGAGCAGTTCTGTCCAAACTGATGCATTTCCTCATGGTAATAATAAATAGTCACCAAAGAAAATATGTATTCTAGGAGAACACCTCAATGGAAACATGGGCAGATTTCCAGGCTGCTCTCCTACAAACCTGGCTGTGAGCAAATTGTGCCATCACAGAAGGCAGAGTTCAGCATCAGCTCAACTGCCTACATGGACACCAAATACATACATTTTTTTTCATCTGAACCTCCTTGTAGAGAGTTACAGCACAATTGTTCTAATTTCAGTTTTTCTGTTGGGTAACAACATCATCTAAACATCTTTGTGTTGTTTCATCCCAGCTCCAGCCTGTCAGCACATGGAAGTTCCAGATTCAGGGGTTCTGTTTGCCATTATCAAAATACAGCAGGTCACCAGCAAAATGGAAACAGTGCAAAAGGAACAATTTTAGCAGAGTCAGAACGTGCAAAAAATGAACAAAGTGAACCATGAGACATCTAGTGCTCAAAGATTTCTTCATTCCTAGCTGTGCCTTTTTTCACTTCTTGTTGTTTGCATCTTAAAAAGTTCTGTCAGGGAACTCTCTCTCTGCCCCAGAGAGGGGCTCCTGATTTATGAATGACAGCCAGTTAAAGAAGCTCTTTGGGGTTTCCCTGGCAACAAACCCATCCCACTGCTTACTGCAAGAAGATCCAACAAATTTACAAAGTTATTTTGTGATAACTCCTCCTGCCACACTCTGAGTCAACAAGGTCATCTTGGAGAGCTGCTGCCATTTTTGAGCACCATTCCCCTCTCTGCAGATCACACTTACCTGCAGTAGGATGCTCACAGACATCAGCCTTCCTTGCTTTTCTCAGGGAAATTATCCCTTAAAAACTCAATCATGTGTTTACTACAGCAGTGTAGGTATTATAATAAAAAACAAGGCCCAAACCCATGCTGATAGCAGCACATTTCATGGTCAGTAACCCCTTCCTTCTCATCATTGCCTGCTGATACTGAACCTCCAGATAATAAAAGTTGTAGAAAGCAGTGGATTAAAGTGGATTCACCACAAGTACTGCAGCCAAGGATTTTTTCAGGGCTGTTATCCACAAGATGCAGAATATAATGAGTTTCTGTGCTCCATTACTTATGTTATGGTAACCCAACACTTTCCAAAAGCATTTTCTTTCCTGTCTAAAAGGATTTTCCTGTGACTGCTGTAGTGAACTTCAAGCCTGAGCTACTTTTTACATGTCCAATATTTTCACATTAGTGAATCTGACAGATAAAATACAACTCTTGTGGTGGGTTTTGAAAAAGATGAACATGTATTTTTGTTTTTCCATTTCATGGTCCTGCACTTTTCACATGGTCCTGTTTTTCCACTTCATGGTCCTTGCACTTTGTCAGATGCAAAACATATGTAAATATATATACACAAACATATGAATATACCTATACACACACACACATATACATATATATGTTCATACACACATTGCACACCTCTTTGTGGGTGTCACTCCCCTAGCAGTTCCTGAGGTTGCAGTTTGATGATTTCTGCCTGTGAGCTGCAGTTGTGGTGCTCCCCAACTAAACTGGGAGCTTCTGACTGAGGCAACCAAACCCGGAGAAATCTGGCCCAGAAAAAAACTCACATATAAAATACAAAATAAAAAAACAAAACTAAACAAACCTCCCAACTTCCCCCCCCACCACCACACCCAAATCTTTTTGCCTATTTAGCTGCAGATTAGGGATCAAGGTTTGGCTTTATTTTAAAATGACAGTAAGGTTTTAGTCCAGCATCATTCACATCAATACTTGTTAATCACCTGCAAGAAATAATTGCTATTGCAGTTTTTTCTAAGTAATCTTTCAGATCTTTTGAGGAATGGTTTTCCAGCCACCACCATACATGGACAGTGGATGCCTGTCCAACTCGGTATTATTTCTTATAATACTTGCTTGGATTCTCTAATAAAAAAGTTCTTGTAAAGTCATATAAGTTTCCATATTAAAGTCTCCTTGAAGGAGAGATTGCAAAATAAAATTCATGCTTGTAGAGTTAATAATGCATTATTTATCCTACAGGAATGCCTCTATAACAGCAGTCAGAAAGTACAACCAAAGTACTGAAGTTGTTAAACAGAGGGGGAGAAAATCACACCACAAAACAAACAAAGAAAAACAAAACCCCCAAAGAAAAAAATAATCTAACAAAAATACATTAAAAACCTCACAAAACACTTGGAAATTAAGGAAAAAATACAAAGTTGAAGTCTCTTTTATGACCTTAATTCATGTCCATTCTGCCCTCACCAGAGAATGCTAAGAACCTTATTATCTGCAGAAACAGAGCAGGAATTGTTTGCAATGTCAGCTCTACAAGCAAAGATCCCATGCATAGAAAAGAACACAGGAAATGGACATCAAGATCATAAACTGATAACCAAATACAAAAAGTTATTTAAAAAAGCAAAACAACACAACTATTTGAATTATTTGTAATTCTCTCCGTGGCCACAACAATCTGTAGGCACAGCTGTGAAGCTGCCAAAAAGCTGTTTAATTGAAGATCTGGGATGTGTTTTTTACTACCTTACTCAGTTTTTTAAATGTGATCTTAATTGCCAAAAATGAGGGGGAAGAACATTACTTGCTTTTGGAGAAAAAGAGATAATTATTTTGATCCAGCATATGTACTAAGGATAAAATGCCCTAACAGAAATATATTGATATTTGGAACTAAATGCTAAAATGACAACTCTTCAATACCATAATTCACACCCATTTACCTGACCCTTAAAAGTTTCCTTCCTAAGGGATCATTTCCCTGTTTATCCCAGCCAGCGGTTCAGTTCTTACAAAGCTGAGCTGTGGTCCAGAAAAGACATTAAATGAAAGCCAAGGCAGAGGAATCATCTGCAGATGATCAGGTAACAGCAGCAAGGAACAGTTCCCACTGTGCCCATTTCTCCTTTAGATCAGTGGCAGATTTCCCAGGAGCAGGAGACAGAGCAGCTTCTTCCCTTTTGTGTCTTGGCAGAAGGATACAGAATTTTCCACCTTGAAACTCACATTACTGTGGGCTTTTCTGAATGGACACTTTTCCCTGTGCTAATAGATTCAGCAAGTGCTCTCTGTTAGCCTGATTAAGTCAGTCAAAACCTGAGGAGAGATTCTAAATAAATTCACTGGGCTCTGGGTCAGCAAAACGTAAATGAAGTAAAGATGCAGCTCATAGGAATCCTGCAAGAAGTGGCTGTTCCTTTACCCTCACAGAGCTCAAGGAGAGTTGAGGAATTGGGTCCTCAATCTGTGACTGAGATCTAAGAACTTTTCAAAGACTACCATGTATGTTTGAAAGTTTCAGTGTGTTGAGTAGAGGCTGGAGTGACATCTTTTCCACATGCTGTAAAACAAAAATTCTGCTTCCTAACATGCTGAGACTTTTCTGATATATCTAGCAGCCCTCTTCAAGGTTTTTAGAATAGACTTGGGTCCTTAAATATTATTTTCTGATGGGGAAATCAAACTTTTCTAGTATGAATTTAAAGCCATTGTCCTGATGAATATAAAAGTAAGAGTAATGAAGGTAAAAATAAAAACACCTGTGGATATTTGAGTTTAGTTATGTAGCACTCTGATTTCACTTTCTTACCTCTCCCCCAAGAACCATTTCCATCACCCAGACTGGGGTTTGGGAGCTTGGTTTAGCCTGGCAGTAACACAGGTACAGGGACACAGTGTGTGCCTACAGTCTGCTGAGAAGACACATGCTCAATATCCCAATTTTCAGGAAATATCCCAGATCTTAATTGCTCTGCAGTTAGTGTGGCTGAGGAAAGAGGTTCTTAATTTGTCTGGCTCCAGCAGAAATGTTTTTTAGGTTAACTCAGTAGGGAAAAGTTGGGCTTTGTGTTTTTTTTTCAACAGGAAACATTCCCTTCTTCAGGATTGGATTATAAATGATCCTGGAATGGTTAAACAGCAGCCACAAAGCAGGTCTAACATTTAAGATCGTGATGTTGTGACTCTGTTGCTCTTGCCTGCAGCCAGGGAGCACAGAGCAGCACAAGGAGGGAGAGTTCCTCGGCACAGAGCCACGAAGCCTGGGTGCCCCCGGGCTGGCTCCCCTGGGAGCCCCACCAATCCCCTTGCCCTGCATTCCTGCTCTTGGGAGGAACGTGACAGGCACTGTGCCCAGCCCCAGAGAGACCAGCATGAGTCTGCCCAGCTTATCCAGCACAGCTCTGCAGCTCAGAAGGAATCCTGCTGGCCCTGGAGCACACTCCTTCCACCCAGGCTGGCCACCCAGGTGCTGGCTGAGCTCCAGAGACTGCAGTCAGGACAGCACAGAGTGCTGTCTGCCAGACTCCATCACCAGCTCTCCATACCTCATTTCACAATGAGACAGCAACACCACCTCCTTTCCCCCAGATTTTTCTAACCAGGCTCTTAAGGCAGGTGAGAGCAGGAACGAGCCCTGGCTGCACTGCACTTCAGGTGACTGTGCACCACTGGGATTATCTCTGGGTGTTTTTGAGTATCTCACATGGCAGGGTCAGCAAGGATGTGGGCTGAGGAACAAAACACCAGAAACTTGTTTTCTTTTCACTTTACTTGCCTCTGTTATGCTGAAATAATGTACTGTGGCATTTCCCCCAGGAATCTAATGAATATTTCTTTTTTTCTTTCAGCTACGACGAATGTGTGGGGCCAGGAGCAACACAAATATATATTCCCACAGATGATCCCCCTCCATATTCCCTTACAGACCCTTGCCAAAGAAATGAAATACCTTTAAATATCTGTATCAGGCAGGAAGATGAAGCAGCACCTGGGACTGCAGGACGGGCTGCACATTGTGCAGTGAGGCTGCAGGACTGGCAGCAGCCCAGCTCAGGCATCTCGGTGATCTCCCAGTGCGGAGGCTGCTCCCCCATACGGGACAGTGGTGTGTGAGCACAGCCTGCTCCAGCAGAAACATGGGACATCCTCCCACTGCCCAGCAGAGCCCAGATCGTGTCCATGAAAGTGGCTCTTTCCTTCAATTCTTCTGAAGAACTCAGACCAATGGAAGAATAAAATCTCTGGAAGTTTTACCAATTTTATATCTTAAAACAGGGATACAGTGGGATTTTTTTACAGTGAATTTTGCAACTTTACCTAAATTTCCCTGTTCATGCTTCAGAGTGTTCCATGGCATCACATAGCATAAAAGAGCAGCAGAGGCAAGCAGTGCATCTGACCTTTCTGAAGCATTGCAAAACCCATTGAAATCATGAAGATAAATGTTATACAGTCAAGCCTACTTACAATACTTTGCATGTTTTAGAACAGAAGGAAAAGGAAGAGCATTTTGTTGTCACTGTAGGTGTCACTAGTACATCTCATTCACTGTATTGACAACAAAGCATTCTTAAATATCTCTTTGTCTACCTATGTGTTTCAGTAGGCCAAGCACTGCCTAAAAAAGGATTATTATCAGTACCATGTAGAAGCAAAAGAAAAAAGTAATCATAATATTTTAATAGTCACATTATTCCTTTGGCACCAGACTTTCCAGGCCATTGCAAAGCCTGCTGCAAGTCTTCCTCGGAAGAAACCATGCACAAGTGGTGGAGAGGTGGCAGTGGCTGCAGCTGGCTGTGCCGGGGGAAGCTGCAGCACAGCTGTGCAGGCTGGAGCTGCACATCCTGCACAGGCCTTGCTGCAGCCAAGGGAAGGGCACAGGAATCCTAGAGGATGCTTCAGGCCGATTCCCACACACGGCTGCATTTCCAGGCACAAACCAGTGTCTTTTTCCATAAGGAGCCTGCCTGTTACCGTGTGACCACAGTGACCTCTAGGAACTGTGAGAGACGCTGGGCTGGGCACAGGAGCCTCGGAGCATTCCCAGCTTTGAGAGGAGGGACCAGGAAAAGGAACCCAACGAGTGAGCCTGGGACACTGGGATGGGAACCCGTGCGTTCCCAGCCAGTGTGCCAGGGCAGTGGGAGCTGGGCTGGGAGTTCAGCTGAGGCACAGCAGCACCTTGTCCCCAGGGATGGCTGGGGCTGCACTCGCTGCTCCCACGGAGCCTCCCATGCACCAGCCCGGCCAGGGGAGACTGAGTGTGGCACCAAGGGGCTCCCAGAACAGGCACTGGCTCTGGGGCGGGCAGTGCAGTGCAGACCCAGACCCCCAAGGGCACCCCTTGCTCCTTTTCCCCTCCTGGGAGCTGCTGGCCAAGCCCCAGGCTGGGCACGTGTTTGACAGACAACACATCCCCTGAGCTCCTGTCTGTGCACCCTGAGCTGGGCAAGATCCACGTGTGGGACAGGAAGATCTGCTTCCCCCACGTCCTTTTTATGGCCCAGCAAAGAAAAAAGTTGCAAGACTCAGACTAGAGGCCAGCGCTGAAATCCAACAGTAGGCAGCCAAGGAGGTTTCCGTGTATTGCCTTAAACAAAACAAAGTTTGGATCCTGTTGTTCACTTCTGCCTGGAAAGTCCCATTCCTCATGTGAAAGCTTCTGTGTGTCTGGCTGAGGACACACAATCCACAAGAGACCAAGGAGAGCTCAACCCTGAGCTTTCCTCGGGACTTTCCCTAGGAAAACTTCTTTGCTGTGTTGTTTTCAAACGTGTTGCTGCAGGAAAGTCGAGCTCTTAGTTTGCACTCTACATTTTTAACTAATTTTTAAGTTCTGTGTCTAATGGAAAACCCCTGGGTCAGTGTGGGTGCTAGCAAGAAGCAGAACTGACTGCCAGCACACCAACAGCAGGGATGGAGCTCCAGCCAGCCACTGGGGCATTCACAAGCCTGGGCTCCCTCTGGGACCAGGGCCAGGAGCCAAGGAGCTGTGGTGGAAGAGCAGAGTTATCACAGGCTCATCTCCAGGAAATTTCTTAAAGGCATTTTCACTAAAATAAAAAAGTTTTTTACATGAGAAAACGGACTTCATTTTCTATCCCCACTAAAGGATATGTAAAGCTGAGTATAGTAAATGTATAATGGTGTTTGAAAGGAAGCAGCATCCAAATTATTAAAATTGCACTTGCATTTTCTGTAAATACTGAATAGTTTTTAACTGTAATCATCATTCAACACTCCAAAGATTGACACAATTATAATTAATACTTAGATGGGAAGTAATTATATGGTTCTTATTGCTATATAAATTATACCATTACTGAGTCACATGCACAAGATGAGATATAAGGTAAGCATGCATTTTTTGCTAAGTAGATGACATTAAATATGTATTTTCCTAAAATGAGACAATTATTTTGCAGTTCAGCAAGATTTTCAATATTCTCAGTATACTATACCAAAAGAACAAAAATTCACCATTTTGCATTGCAGAACTGCTGGCAGGCATTGCTAGATGGTAGGCTCTGTTTCACATTTGTGTTTTTAACAGACAGAACTGCTTCTCTCCATAAAGTATTTGTTTAAGCAGTTTTGTGGCATGCAAAGTACCCTGCAATGAGAGAAACAAAACTCCACCCCACCTCTGAGGGGCTGGAGATGCACAGAGTGCCCCAGTCAGATTTACTGGCAGGAGAATCAGACGAGAGGGGAAGCACAGGGTGGTTTGTGCAGAAGGGGATTTGCTTTCATGGCTGTGAAAGCTCCTGCAGAGCTGCCTGGAACAGGGCAAGACTCTGAGACCTGCTTCCCTCGGGCTGCTGCTGGGGAGGGCTGGGGGAGTCTAATGAACCCAGGTTAGAAGTGAAATTTGATTTTTTTCCCCTGAAAGTGAGACTCTTCCAAGCACCATGACCAAACTGAAGGCACAGAGGGCTTTTCACACGTGGCAGATGAGTCCCGGCAATGTTACTGATGCTCAGTTTCTCTTCATGGTGGGAAACCCTTTGGTTTGGCTTTTAACCTTTCAGACAGGAATTTCCCAACCAGCTCTGTATCTGTGGTTTACAAAACAATCTGACTTTAAGTTGACTTCTCATGAGAGTGGGAGATTTACATATTACCTCGTATTAGCAATGCATTGGTAAAATTGTAGAAAACTAATCCAAGTCTTTCTTTCAGTAACAGTGAAGTGTCCCTGGCACCGTGCTCTGGGTTTGGCAGCATTTCTTACACATCTGCCTGCTCCCTCTTGTGGTGTGGAGCACTCCATAGAATCCTGTCATCCTGTTATCACAGAATAATCCAAATAATCCCAGCTGCTCTGTCACACGGATGAGAGCCAACCAAAACATCCACATCCACACTGTAGCATTTTTCTAAGTTACCACTGAATACCTGGGTTATGTGATTCATTACAAACATATACAATTAAAAACCAAACTGAATTAAAGGCAGTGTGCTGCCTTCTGTGATATCTTACCACCATCACTTGCAGGAGTGGTTTAGCATTTTCTGCTCTTGTTAATCTTTTTAACTGAGTGATATCCAACAAAGCTTATGGGGGATAGGGGGGAGCTTATAAATACAGCACTAGAAAGAAAAAAATTAGCTGTAAAACACTACAGAGAGAGGTTTGCAGCTCTGAAGCTGCACCAACAGCTTCCAATGCTACTACTGCAAGTGTTTAAACTCCTTGTAATGATGCAATAAGAAAATGCTTTCATTTCTTGAAAATATTGCAGATCTTGGATAAATCTCAGCCAAGTTGGCAGAGTGATGTTGCTCTCGAGAAATTCATCTCCAGCTATCAGATATTATCCTAAACCCTTGCATAATTCTAACACCAGTGCTAAAACGGAGGCTTAACACAGGCCTTTGCTTTATTACATGAGTAAAATAAGAAAGAAAACTGGAAATGCTATGTCTTGCTACATGATAACAACCCTGTATTTCTGTAGTCCTCTCTCCTGCTTCAATTTCTAGTATACTGATCTTATACAGAACTTTTAGTAAAGAACACACATGTATTTCTGTTTGCTTCTGTGCTTTTTATTTACATCTCTGGGACCACCCACAACTCAGC
This sequence comes from Rhabdornis inornatus, assembly GCA_013397075.1. Classification (NCBI taxonomy): domain Eukaryota; kingdom Metazoa; phylum Chordata; class Aves; order Passeriformes; family Rhabdornithidae; genus Rhabdornis; species Rhabdornis inornatus. The sequence goes on along the minus strand of VWZS01002198.1, from coordinate 138,491 downwards.
AACTGCTGAAGAAGCAACACTCTGCTTCAGTCACTTACGTTTGGATTTTACCTTTGTCAGAGGTCACAGGAACAACCACTGGAGAAGTCAGGTCCCTCCTGCTCTGGGGGACAAATCAGTGTCCAAGCTCAAGAAGAGCAGAGTCAAATTACTGAAGTCAGGATACTGAAAATGGCAACATATCACCAAGGGAAAAGATGAAAAAGCAGGAAATAATAGGCCAATCATCTCAGAAATAATCAAGCAGATCATTTTTTAGCACAGCAAGGTGAGCAAAGATGTATTTCCTGAATGGAAACCACATCCAATAGATCTAAGTGGTCTTGGTACAGTCTGACAAATGATTCCCCTCCTTAAATTACAGAAATAATTTCTAAGTGAAATTATGACCATAGACTTCTGTGAATTAAAATAATAATCATCATATGAGAGAATATTTATCAATGGCTGAAGTCACACAGGTGCACAACATCATGGTGGCCACAGGTGGTGACTTGAAAATTCAGATTCCAAAAGTCAAGATTAGAAAAGCACCTGGATCACAGGTGTATTTTCCAGCTGCTGGATTCAACCTCCATTTAACCCCATTTCAAGACACTTGTCAGCCCCACAGCAGAACAAATCTCATTTAGCCTCACTGCAGGACACTTGTCAGCCCCACAGCAGACACAGATCTCATTTAACCCCACTACAGGACACCTGTCAGCCCCACAGCAGACAGAAATCTCTTCCAGCTGTTGCTCAGCCCTAGCTCAGGGATCCAAAGGCAGCTCCAGCAGGAGGAACAGGACAGGCCCAGGGGTCACACCTGGTCTTGGGGGTCCCCAGCAGGGCAGGCAGCAATCGCAGTGTCAATGCTGTGTGCTTGGCTGACCTTTTTAAGGAGAGGGAAGACAGCCCCACAAGGAATGGGCTGTTCGGCCAGGATGCAGCAGAGTGATGTGAGCAGTGCCTGGGGGAAAGGGAATTCCAGCAGTGGGAGATCGTGGCCCACTCAGTGACCACCTACTGCAGATGAATGGCCCAGGGCAGGACAATCCCCCCTGAGGGCCGATCAGCATAAGAGACACAACCAGCAAAGAGTGCTATGAGCACTAATCAACACAAAACCTGTACCATTTGTGACCAGTGAATGCTGATACCTCTGTTGAAGTGTACAAATGGTGTAAACTTTGGATGATCAGGGAGCTTTAAGTGGGTTACCAGCAGCTCCCTGCTTTCTACAAACCAGCTTAAAGTACAGAACTGGCGCTGCGCACCGGGGAGCCACCGACACTCCGAGACATCCTGGGACACCCCAAGACATCCCCCCGCACGCCTTCCCCTCACCCCTCACCTCAGCGCTCCTGTCGCGACAAGCCCCGCCGCGCGCGCAGCCCGAGCGCTCACCGCCCTCCCGCCTTTCACTTTCGGTTCGCGGGGCTCCGCCCCCCACCGTGACTAACAGGCGGAAGAACCAATGGCCGCCCAGCGCGGGAGCGGTGCTGACCAATGGCCGCGCGGGGCGGGTCNCGGCGGCTGCTGGGCCCGGGGCGCCGCGGGGCCCTGGACGTGCGCGGCGTGGCCGAGCGCTGCCGGCGGGCACGGGGCGGCCGCGCCCTGCGCGACCTGCTCAGGGCGCTGGAACTGCTGGAGCTGCTCTGCGTCAACCTCCTGCTGTGCCCCTGGCGGCGGGAGATCCGCTCCCTCAAGGTACGGCACTGCCCCTGCCCCGGGGCTACGGGGCCGCTTCCCGGGCCGGGGCTTGGAGCGGCACCGGGAGGTGGAGCGGGGTCACGGGCAGGTCCTGCCCGGGACAGGGAGCGGGGTCACGGGCACGTCCTGCCCGGGACAGGGAGCGGGGTCACGGGCACGTCCTGCCCGGGACAGGGAGCGGGGTCACGGGCACGTCCTGCCCGGGACAGGGAGCGGGGTCACGGGCACGTCCTGCCCGGGACAGGGAGCGGGGTCACGGGCACGTCCTGCCCGGGACAGGGAGCGGGGTCACGGGCACGTCCTGCCCGGGACAGGGAGCGGGGTCACGGGCACGTCCTGCCCGGGACNCCTCAGCGCTCCTGTCGCGACAAGCCCCGCCGCGCGCGCAGCCCGAGCGCTCACCGCCCTCCCGCCTTTCACTTTCGGTTCGCGGGGCTCCGCCCCCCACCGTGACTAACAGGCGGAAGAACCAATGGCCGCCCAGCGCGGGAGCGGTGCTGACCAATGGCCGCGCGGGGCGGGTCCGCGGGGCGGTGCCGGTGCCGGTGCCATGGCGGAGCCGGCGCTGCTGAGGGAGTACGTGTCGCTGCTGGCGGCCCGCGCGGCGCAGGGACAGCTCGCGGCCTGCGCCGACCCCGCGCTCAAGGCCCGGGCGCGGCGGCTGCTGGGCCCGGGGCGCCGCGGGGCCCTGGACGTGCGCGGCGTGGCCGAGCGCTGCCGGCGGGCACGGGGCGGCCGCGCCCTGCGCGACCTGCTCAGGGCGCTGGAACTGCTGGAGCTGCTCTGCGTCAACCTCCTGCTGTGCCCCTGGCGGCGGGAGATCCGCTCCCTCAAGGTACGGCACTGCCCCTGCCCCGGGGCTACGGGGCCGCTTCCCGGGCCGGGGCTTGGAGCGGCACCGGGAGGTGGAGCGGGGTCACGGGCAGGTCCTGCCCGGGACAGGGAGCGGGGTCACGGGCACGTCCTGCCCGGGACAGGGAGCGGGGTCACGGGCACGTCCTGCCCGGGACAGGGAGCGGGGTCACGGGCACGTCCTGCCCGGGACAGGGAGCGGGGTCACGGGCACGTCCTGCCCGGGACAGGGAGCGGGGTCACGGGCACGTCCTGCCCGGGACAGGGAGCGGGGTCACGGGCACGTCCTGCCCGGGACAGGGAGCGGGGTCACGGGCACGTCCTGCCCGGGACAGGGAGCGGGGTCACGGGCACGTCCTGCCCGGGACAGGGAGCGGGGTCACGGGCACGTCCTGCCCGGGACAGGGAGCGGGGTCACGGGCACGTCCTGCCCGGGACAGGGAGCGGGGTCACGGGCACGTCCTGCCCGGGACAGGGAGCGGGGTCACGGGCACGTCCTGCCCGGGACAGGGAGCGGGGTCACGGGCACGTCCTGCCCGGGACAGGGAGCGGGGTCACGGGCACGTCCTGCCCGGGACAGGGAGCGGGGTCACGGGCACGTCCTGCCCGGGACAGGGAGCGGGGTCACGGGCACGTCCTGCCCGGGACAGGGAGCGGGGTCACGGGCACGTCCTGCCCGGGACAGGGAGCGGGGCCACGGGCACGTCCTGCCCGGGACAGGGAGCGGGGCCACGGGCACGTCCTGCTCAGGTCAGGGGCACATCCTGCTCAGGTCAGGGTGCCCAGCAGGTGCAGGGCTGCTCAGAGGTGTTCAATGGCCTTTACAGGCCTTGTTCTCTCTGAGGCTGGGAGTGCTGAGCAGCTCCGGGGGTTGGGAAGGGCGCCCCTCGTTGTGGTGAGATAGCAGAGAAGGTAAAAGCTACTCTGAAAGGCTTTGCCTTTCATCACACTAAGCTCTGACCAAAATCTTCCTATAAGCAGGATTTTTTTAGCAGTGGCCACCATCACCAAAGGCCAGGTGGGCCAGTGCCTCTCTGGTCCTTGCTCTCAGTTCAGAGCCTGCAGCTAGTGTAGTGGGAGGGACAGCTCCTTGGAAAGAGGAGGTGCTGGTGTTTTTTCAGCAGGGTGGTCACGGTTACCCCACTTCCCCAGGACACTGAACACATTTCATGGCCCAGAAGACACAGCCGTCTTCACACATCCCAAATTTAAACAGACTCCTCAAACACCCAAATGCAAACTTATTGCCCTTGCTTTGGCAACAGGTGCTGGTAAGGAAAAGCCCCCATTTCTTTGCTTCTTCCTGCACTTAGGTCTCACCTGTGGATTCTCAAACAGCTGTAAATTTCCTGTTCTTTCATTCATCTCCCTAAAACAGGGCAAAGCATAAGATAGTCAGGTCTATACTTAGTGGGTTCAGCTTTTCATAACACAAGAATCCTAGGCTGCATTAAAATTCATCTTTGAAGACCACTGTGGGTAACCCAAAGTGTAAGACAGCCTGCTGCAGGACTGAAATAATTCTGCTGCAAGGCACAAGTTGGAGAGCAACCCATACCTTGTGCATGTACAGATTTAACTAAAAGCTACTGAAATACATGGAATAGTATTTCCCATGTCCTGCCACTCACCTGCTCTGATGTCCCTGCAGTGCCTGCAACTGCCCCCCTCTCCACAAGAACAGAAGGCGAGGAGTGCAGGGCACTGTTGACAGATTTATTTGATAATTACACTGTGGCCATTCTGGGGTCAGTTTTGTTCTGAACCTCCTGCTTGTGACACTGATGCTCAGGGGTCAGCTTTGGTCTGGCCCAAGCTGGGCAGCCTGAAAACAAGGTAGCCTACCCCTGAAAATCCTGATTTTGCATTCACACCTCTGTCCTGTTCTGATTTGCCAGGAGTTGGTCATGCCCAGCTCAGAGAAGTCTCTCCTGTCACAGGGTTTCAGACAAAACCAAAAACCACTTCCAGGTTACAAACTAGGCCTCGTGCCTGGGGTAGCTCCAAAACCAAGCAAACATTGAACAGTTTTTTTAAGTTGTTGCACAGCAGCAGCATTTTATTGGTGTTTTGCAGACAGCTTGTGCAAAGAGAGGTGTTTGGACAATATTTCTGTTAGAACAGTCTCTCTTCAGAAAGGTGCTTTTAAAAAATGTCAGTTTAATTCAAGGGTAGTAAAGTTCACAGCAGGAGTCTGAACTATGGATAAAGAAAACGTTACAGACTTGTCACCAGTTCAGAAATGTGATTCACAGTGAGTGCATCACGTCTGTTTCTTTAGAAAATACCTCAGTGCTTCATTCTATGAACCTCTGTTTGTTTAAAAAGCTTAGGTTCAGCAGAACACAGAAGGTTTATTTCTGAGTTTCTCTAGTTTGACTAAAATGATTTCCTTACTTTCTTCCTTTTTGAATACTGGTACTCTTAGCCAAGACCCCAGCAGGTTGAAACTGGCACAACTTCACTGAAACTGATGTGCTGTAGCAAAGCTACAGTGCCCAAGAGGCTGTCAAAATAGTGCTGTTAGGAAAGCCTCACTCACTGCAATTCAAAACTCAGACTTCTAGAACACAGTCTTTTGAAAGCTGTAAGCAAGTTTTGAAGTATTTTTGATCTTTAGGAAATCAACTCTTTCACATTTCCCTGCACCCACTCCCCCAGTGTTCACCAGCTTTTCCAATGTTGGGTTTTGTTCCAGACCTTCACCGGGAATTTTGTGTACTACATCCAACCAGTGCTCCCAGAGGACGTTGTGAAAGCTGTCCTGGAGAAAATAGGTTATGTTGCAACTACAGCCACCGAGTTTTCACTTGTCAAAAAGAGAAACAATGAGGAAACGAAGCAGACTGCATTTGAGATATTCCTGGCAAGAATCGAGTGTGAAGCCATCCTTGAGATGACAAATGAAGACAATTCGGAGAAGAGTCTGCAGCAGGGAGCACAAACCCATCGTCATCAAGGAGAGGAGGGTGAGGAAGATCAGACACCCCAGAGAGGAGACACTGAAAGGCTGGGAAATGAAGGGAGCAGTGAGACACCTTTGTGCCTTGCTCCCCAGCAGAAGTGTTCAGCTACCTGTGCTGCATCCTTTGAAGCTGCTGGGAATCTGGGGATCAAAGGGGACGTGGCTCAGCCATCAGCTGCTGCATCCCCCGGCAGCCTCCAGGAGCAGCAAAGGCAAGGAATCCACACCACACATCTCCCGGGCAAGTGCTCAGACAGCGAGGACTTCCTGATCACATACAGTGACATTGTCATAGGACAGACACCGATCTTCAGTGAGACTCTCTCTCCAAAGGCTTTGGAGAAGGAGCCAGGAGCCAGGCTGAGTGAGGAGCGTGCTCTGACAGGGACTGCAGAAGCAGCTGCACGAGTGCTGGGGCCTGTGCCTCTGTCCCCAGGAGCCAGCGGCCCCCCAGCCTTTGCCATGTTTGCTGACAGCTCCTGTGACAGCAAAACTACCTTGGAGTTTGAAGCTCCAGGAGTCCCAGAAGGATCAATTGAAGCAGAAATTAATGATGCCATAAATTGCATAGACCCAGCCCCTGGTGATGAGCCCACTGAGCTGAAGTCTCTGCCCTACAAGGACTTTGCCCAAAACTGCAGCGTCCCCAGGGAAGAGGATGTTTGTGAGCTGTCTTTAAACTTCACAGAACTACAAATCAGGGATGCTCAGGAAGAACTCACGTATCCAGTAGAGGAAACTGGGCAGCCTGAGGCAGTGGCCTATGCAGGAACAAGTGACAGGCACGTTAGAGAATTTCATCACTCCCAAATAAAACATGCATACCTGACTAGTGCTGAGCTACACAACAGAGCAGTGTCATACACTGAGCCTCCTTCAGCTCTGTGCTGTACTCCTGGGCACTTGGAGGATTCCACTACTGCTTCTGACAGCAAGAGACTGCTCATGGACCCTGCTAAGGCACACCCAGCTTCTGAGTGCTTCAGGCACATCAGAGAGCCCCCGAACCTCACCTACATCCCCCCCCAAAGCATTGATGTGCAGCCCTCACACGGGGGCAGGAGCAGCACACCGGGCAGGAGGAGCCTGCTGCAGCCTGCAGGGGACTCTGCTGGAGGCAGGGAAGGGAAGCTGGAGAGCTGTAATTCCCAAGAGTCTGACACCCAGGAGCCTTATGTCATCATTGACAGAACCGACCAGGCAGTGCTGTGCCATCACACCTGAGCCTGTCTGCAGTGCTTTATTTGTAGTTACCTGGGGGGATTGTCCTCTCACCTGTGGCCTTGATCCTGTTGTCAGGGACATGATTACCTTTGTCAAAACAGTTCAAAAAAAACCCCAAACCACATCACTGCTCTGGGACAGTAAATAGCAGGAGTTACACAAATTCTTAATGGTTCCTTGGATGAGAAAACCTGAATGGTCACCTTTAAAAAGCGTAGGCAAACTTCTAAAAATTTCAATCCATTTAATTCATCAGTCAAATTCCTTCTGGCTGTTCTTAATGCCAGACAGGTTTTTTCAGCTGGGCATCCTACTTCTCTTTTTTCCCTTACCAGGCCTATTCCTGGAAGAGTCTTTCAGTACAAGGTAAATGGTTCTAAACTGGAAGACCCAGCTTTAGAAATGCCATACTGGAGTGCACTCCTGTTAACTTTCTTCATTCCTTTGAAGCTGTGCCTGAGCTAATCTTCCTCCTGACTTCTGCTGAAAACAGGTTTAGAAAGTTTGATAACATTCCTTTAGCTTTAAAGAGGGAAACAGCTCTTTGAACCCTTGGTTTTGTAGAGGCATTAACTGTGTTACAGGTTTTCTATGTGCCTCCATTTGTTACCAAAGTATTTTGTGGCCACCACCACAATTTCCAAGAGAAGCTTTGAGCATTGTAACTATTCACTGCCACCAGTGAGAGAGGTCCAGCTGCACCTGCCATTTCTCTTGCCCCTGCTCCTGATTTAATTCTGCACCAGAAGTTCACAGATTTTTTTCTGCAGGCCAGTTTATCTCACTAAAATGAAGAGAAAAAAAAATCTCATTCTTTGCCATTTTAGTGGCAGGAAAAAAATTGCTCAGAGAAGGATCCCAGTGAGCAGCAGAGGCAGGATCAGGGATATTCTGCAGGTGGGAGTGCTGTGTGGAAAGCTCAGGAGTGTTGGATTAGCTGGGAAGCTGGGGTCCCAGCACTGAGAGCCTGTGTCACACACAGCTCTGAATTAATTTAGGAGAGCACACTGCTGCTGTGCTTAGGCACAGTCTCCAGTGTTTCTTTATACAAATATCTCCAAGGGCTGTCAGAGGGTGGTGCCCAGCAGCAGGACAAGGAGCAATGGCCACAAACACAAAAAGTTTCATTTCAATATGAGGAAGAACTTGTTTTCCTGGAGGGGGCAGAGCCCTGGAGCAGATGCCCAGGGAGGCTGTGGAGTCTCCCTCTCTGGGACATTCCAAACCTCCCTGGACACACTCCTGTGTCACCTGCTCCAGGTGACCCTGCCTGGGCAGGGCTTGGACTGGGTGACCTCCAGAGGTCCCTTCCAAACCTAAAAGTTCTGGGATTCTGTGATACACTTGTTACCTAGAAGAACACTTTAACACCCCTTCAAGTAGCTTTTTCAGTAGCACTGAAATGTGTGCTGGTTTGGGCTGGGGTAGAGTTAATTTTCTTAACAGTGGCTAATATGGAGCTCAATTCTGAATGCTAAAAAATGGCTTTCATGTACAGTTAAAATATTAGCTGAAATTAATTATAATTTACTTTCATTCCTGAAAAAATTCAGGGGAGCACACATGGATTAGACTAGAAAAACCTCAGGAATTAAAAGATAAAGATTTGCTTTTTGAACAACTAATGGTTGATATTCTGTCATCCCCTGATTCCAGCAGTGTAGGAGAAACAGAACCTTGCCCAACACCAGGGGACTGAACTGCCTTCAGCTGTGGCTGGGCTTGTGAGAAATGGGTGTTGGGAACAAAAAGCATTCACAGGGCTGTGTCCTGACAAGTAACAGTGGCATCCCTTGGGCTGCAAGATTCTCTGTACTAAATCATTAAGTGACATTTTCTGTGCTGTGCAAAATGTATGTCCATAGTGAAATTAGAATTAAGAACAAACTGCAGATGACTGAGCTTCAAGTGTATAGAACAATTTCCAAAGAAATCGTTCTTTTGGACTCTTAGAGAAGAAAAAGTTTTGAAAGTTTAACAGAAGGTATCAAGAATATTTGGTATCCTCCTACAAAGAAGCTGCAATAAGTAAGATCATTACTTAGCAGACAAAATCTTACTTTTAAGCTCAGATTCTAAAGATTACAACAGAGCAGTAGAATGGCATTCCTGGAATCACAAGCTTTAGTACCAACTTAGTACTTCACTAGGAAATGCTCTCTCTGTGCATTTACCCTTACTAAGTTGCAGTGATGAAGAAAAGAAATAGCTCATCAGATGGGAATAACAGGACAGGAGCTGTAATTCCTGACTGACTGGTTCTTTCAGTGAAATGGGTTTTAGGCAAACCACAACCCTACAAAAGCAGTGATGTCCAAAAGCAGCACCATCAGATACTGTTGAAAAGCCACATAACTGAATGTTTCTATCCTGCACTAAGTGCCTGACAAATGTCTGTACAAAGTGATCAAAATGCTAATGAAGCCTTGCTTGTTCCAGCTAAACTAACCAAAACCAGTAGGGGGAGAATACATTCTGTATTTCTGGGATCATTCCCCTAAAATTATCCAGAAAATCAATGTGAGAGCAGTCCAAGTGCTGCATTGAAAGGATTCCCTTGAAGGCAACACCCAGAGGGTAAAGCACAAGTGAAGGGCAACTCAGCATTTCCTTTAATAAGTCCAAGAATGAAACCCCCACTGGTCTTCTCTACTCAAAGTACTTACAGGTCATAATAAATTGATCATTATATAAACCAAAAAAACCACCTGTGTGTTACTTTACAAAAAGAAGTAAATTCAAAGAATGCAAACCAGTTAAGAAATCAATTCATTCTAGGATTTTTTTAGAAACATTCGAAAAGAATAACAAATGCAGTCCCACGCACCCTGTATTTTCACTGTTCCTCAGTTCAGCCAGAGCAGGCCTGGGGATCTCAAGAACACAAAATAAGCTCTATAAAAAGCTGGCTGAAAAAACCCTCAGGGCCATTCTGCAATCACTTACAAAAACTGTGTTTTGAGGGTTTTAAAAATTTTTTTGCACTGAATTCACTACCAGGAACTACCAGTGCACAGTTCTCTTCAGAACTAAGCTATATTGTGATGTCCTGTAGAGCAAAAGAACTTCCTTTCATTGAATTCAATGAAATTGCATTAATATGGGTAGGATTAGAGCAAAACACCATTTCAAACTGGTAAGATCTGTTTAACAAAGCTACTTTAACTTGATGCACTTCATTTGCTTCCTCCAATAATAAAAGAATGAACATGCTGCCGCTGGTATGAAGTGTGTAAAGCCTGGGCAGGAAGGGGTCAATGCCTTGCAGTGCCTCAGGCACCTGATGGCCACTCAGGATGTGCCTGGAAGGGGGAACCAAGGAGCAGAGGGTGGGGCAGCACCTTCCTGGAGCCAGTTTCCTGCTCAGGTCCATGGTGCCCACACAGCACAGGAGCAGGAGTGGGCAGGAGCCAGAGGCCCTTGAGATCACCCAGGCCTCAGAATGCCCCTGAGTCCTGCCAAAGGCTCTGCACAGCCCTCAGTGTTACAGCTGACAGGAGGAATAATTTCCCTGGGGAGGGATACAGCTGTTCCCATGCTGAACAGAATGCCTACAACCCTCTGAACCTTTTGTTTGGTGGGTACCACCCCAAGAGATCAAGATTGAACGTTAATCTGACCATGGACATCAAAATTCCAACAATCTGGCCTCGTTGCTGTGAGATCTTTCTCTTGTCTTCCATACTTTGAGGCATTTTTGTACTTGAATAGAAAAGAACCCAAAAAGCTGCACCCCTCCTTTCTACTGCAATTCAATTGTTTGAAAATCACAGAATCACTGAGGTTGGAAAATACCTCGGAGGTCACTGAGCCCAGCCTGTAACCAAGCACTCTGTGACCCAGCCCAGAGCACTGAGTGCCACGCCCCATTTCCCCCTGGAGCTGCAGTGCAGGACCCGGCCCTTGACCCCATTGGACCTCATGGCTTTGGCACATTCACCCAGCCTGGCCAGGGCCCTCAGCAGATCCCATTCCCACCCAATGGGTGTCACCCCAATTAGCTGAGGGTAAACTCAGTGCCCTCCTCCACACCATGCATGAAGGTGTTAGACAGGACTGGTGCCAGCATGGATCCCATGGGGATCCCATTCCCACCACTGGGCCTGACCATCAGGCAGTTCCCATCCCAGCCAAGGATGGCCCTGGCCAAGCTGGGGGCTGCAGCTTCTCCAGGAGCTCCCATGGGAGAAGGGCTCAAAGGCTCTGCTGAATTCCAGGGAGACCATCCACAGCCTTTCCCTCACCCACCAGGAGGTGCACCTAGCCTTGGAAGATCAGGTGGGCCAGGCAGGACCTGCCCCTCCTGAGGCCAGACTGGCTGGGGCTGATGCCATGGTTATCCCGTGGTTATCCCGTGGTTATCCCACCCCTGCCGTGTGCTCACACTCAGGATGATCTGCTGGGCACAGGGCCAAACTGACAGCTCTATAATAATCAAACCTCCCCCATACACACACTGGCCATTTGGTGGTGTTTCACCCCAATTCACCCCAAGGAGGCTATTAAGAGAAACCTCAGGTATCTTCCCTCAGAGGGGTGTTGTAATAAACTGTTTATTTCAAATTACAAAACCAGGGCTGTCTTTGGGGAAAAAAATAGGAAGAAATTAAAGTTACTTCTAGGAAGCAGCAGTGAAGTGGGAAACGAAGGAAACAGCCATATTTTAGCTGAACAGAACTGACACAGTAAAGCTGATGGAAAACCTAAAAACACAAAGGGAATTGGCTCATATTCTCTTCCTTATTGGTATACAGCATTCTACAAAGCATAGTGCAAAAACAATACCCATTATATTTAAATATTAAAAATACCAAATCAGATTTCAGTAGATGATTTTTGATACAACAGTCACAGGCTTCTATAAATTATGTTGTCTGTCAGGTGGGTTCAGTATTTGGTCCCGGTTTTCTTCATACTTCTCTATCATTTTCTGCATGTCATGGTCAGCTCCAATAACCTTGGAAAGAAGAACACTGGAAATAACTGGCACCATAAAACTTTTCTTTTGAGCAGAACAGAACAGGACTACCAGTGCAGCCAAACTGGGGTACTCCTAGGGATCTGCCCAAGCTGCTTTCTGCTGGGAATTTGGCATTCCCTGAAAAGCTACACAGCAGATCCTGCAAGCAATCCCAATGGACAGCCCCTGAAATTCCACTGCAGAGATGGCAGACCCCACTTTCATGCTATACACTAACAGCTATCACATTTGTCAGAGGTTGTCCTTCTGTAAAGGTTATCAGAAAAAGCAGATTTATTTATTTTTACCACTACACAATGCTCCTATTATTTGGAAAGCACAACCCCCCACATACCTAATTGCTTAAAATAATACTCACAAGTACTGGGCAGGAAACTTCAAACAGTGCACGTTTAATGAGCCACTCTTCGTAAAGCTCGTGAATAGCTTCTAAATATTCCTAGAAAAGAGGCACTGGAATAACACAAATGCCTAGGGATGACACACACATTGCAATCTTTATCCGTTTGGGAAGTAGTTAAGAAACACATATAAAAGCCTGCAACACATACCTTCCACTAACAAAAAATAAAAAACATCAGAAGGTTTTTGAGAAAAATTAATTCCCAGTACAAAGTTTAACTCCAGGAAGACCTCAAAGACACAGCTTACAGGAGCACAGGGCTCTCAGCTCCTTTTAAGATCAAACAACCATGATTCTCTTCCCACAGGTAAAATGTTTTACAGATAAAAATATAACAAAGTAAGGACAAAAAGGGCAAGACTGCAAAGAATATGTATGGGAGGCACTTTCTGTGTCAACACATTTCCCTAAAATTCCCAGTTCACTTTCTCATAACTCAATTTCCTCTAAAAGCTCTTCTGTCTCTCATCAACTGGTTTTTTTTCTTCATGGAGACCCCTTCACATTACTCATTCATAACTGCTCCCCTCCTCTTCAGCAGAGCTGCAAAATAACAAGGGCTCTTCAAATCCATTACAGGAGGATTTATTCTCAAGGCAAAATTTCACATGGCCCAAAATTTAGCTCTTTGCACAGATCTTCAGCTGACAATTGCTTCTCCTGAGCCACCCACCCAGAGCTGCAGAGGGAACTGCATTTCTGTCTGGTCAGGATTCTTTAGAAGCCTTGTGGCATGAAGGGCCATGCTTAAATTGGCACAGAAAGTCACCTTCCATCACCACAGTTTATTCTAAAGCAGATTCCCAAGCTCACAATTTTCGAGGAGTTGCTTCTTTTCAGCCACAGCAGAGACACTTTTCATGCACAAACATCCTGGTGAGAGCAGACAACAAAGTGCCCCCAGAAATCTCAGCACCTGCAAGCCCAGGTATCCATGCTCCACCTGGGTCCTTTTGTGCCATTTAATGGTACAAAGGCAATTGACTTTTACATCCTAGAGAAGATTAGCAGTGGATTCATACTGCACCTAAGGTCAGCTACAGTGCACTGGTTACTACAGCAGAACACCTGGGAGAGTCAGCGTGCATGACAGATCGGTTTTTAAAAAGAAATGAAAATTCAATATTCAGGGTTTAGTTTGCAGTGGAAACAGCTGCAGCACATTTTGGCAATATACTCAGGATACAATTTTAGTATTTAGATTGGAATCCTTCTATTTTCAAAGCTCCTTGTAAGCACATGTATCAGAGGAACTCCTTACCAGAGGAATGACTTTTTCCTCTTCCCTGCATCGTGTCTTTAGCCTCTCGTAACAAACTTTAGGAGATGTCTGCAAATAAACTGCAGAAACAAAAAATGTAATAGTTATGTTCAAGGATCAGCTTTAAAAGCAAAGAAGAAACTCACATCACAAACTATAGAAGGGCAGGATCCTGGCTTGGGTACCACCACTGGATCTCCCCTTTGGCACTGCCATGAATCAACCCATGAACCTCCCACAAACCCAAGCTGTCTGATGGTGCTCACTTCAATACTGAATTGTGATTATTTATGGGCCAAGAAACAAGAATTACTTTTTCTCCCAGAAAGGACACCCACCCACAAACACAGCCCTCCAGACCCATGAAGATGTTACCTATCAAATCAACTGAAACATCAGTGTTGTTCTGGATCCAGTCAAACCATTCACTTAGGACAGCATAATCCACCTCTGGCATTTTTCCACTGTACAAATACAAGAGGCATCACCCACTGAGCAGCATGCAGAGATCAACTCCAGACTCTCATTTTGCTCACCTGACCAGAACCCCTCCTCATTTACTCCAACATTCATGAAAAGAAGGCAAACATTATGCCCACCCAAACTGAAGGCCACAAAAAACATTGTTCATGAAATAGAAAGACCAGATCTTTTCCATTTTTTTTTTTTTAAAGTACTCAATGGTATTTATTGCTCAGGTTCTCTGTATCAGCATAAGTTCAAATCTGTCCCAGGGCATGTCACCAGAAGGGCTGGATTTACTGAGCAGCACCAACAATTCCTTACAGAAGCCACAGTAAAGGCAGAAAAAATGTAATGTCAATGTGTCAATAAATTTACTCCCACCGTAAGAAATATTTGTGGAAAGAGTAGTGAAATATCCAATATGCTTAACTGGAACTCTGAACTCGGAGCACAGAACGTTGGAGACAAATGTCTCAAAGTTATCTCATCAACAATAATACAGTATCAGACAATTCCAGTAAAAGAGAGTTACTGAGGACATGTTAAGAATCACATACTATGTTTTTGTAAGTGTATCAATTTTCACTTATTACCATATTCCTGATTGTCAAATATTACTAATTTTAGAGTATTTTCTCTTCAAAACTGGTGACAGTAACACATACTCCATAGTCTTTCCTAAAGGCTTCTGCAATAGAAAAAATTTTTAGAAGATGGAGTTGGGAGTCTCCTGTGCTCTCCAGCTGAATGATTAAGACCAGTTATGCCATTTTAAATAGGACTGAAGAAAAATATTCCACAGATTTCTAAACCAGTTCCCTGGCAACTTGCTTTGATCACTTCCAAAACTGAGCAAAAGTAATAAAGGTACTTCCCTAAGCATGGAAAAAAGTAAAATCCCTATCCCTGTTTGTACCCACCCCCTCTTGATCTGCCATCCAGAAATGGGCTAACACTGGTCACTGCTGCTCTTCTAATACATCAGTTCTGGGCAGCAGGGACCTACATCAGCCAAACTCTAATTGTGCTGCTCTTCTCCAGGAGAGATGGGGGGTTGAAAGGAATTGGAAGAAAAAGCTCCACTGCTCTTACCCTAAAAGACAGACACATCCAAGTCAATTCTGCATTGACCTGCCCTGCAGACAACACACCTTTGCTTTCCCTGAGCAGTCCTGGGAGGACTCTGGCTCAAGATACATAAAGATCCAGGAAATATAAAAGGCACAAAATTATGTTTCAATTTCCTAAGTTTGCTGACATTTGACTCCTACCAAGTCATGTTTTTACTGCCTAAGTCCAACATGAACAGAGCAAGTTTTCTATCATAACTAGTGATGGATTCAGAGGGACAGTGAACGGCAGTGCTCACCTACAGCACACCATGCACACTCCTGTGCACACATTTAAAACTCACCCAACACAGCCAGACTGACTCATTTTTAATGTGTCACAAAATAGCTACTTCCATACATTCCTCAGTTATTCCTTGTTTTATTTATCATCCTTTTACACATCCCTTTCTTTTGGCTTGCTGTTGGTACTATCAGCTGCCGTCCAGCTTGCTGTAACAAAACAAAGCAAATGCCCTTTTCCCAACATTTAAAAAGTGCTGAAGCCACAAAACATCTTAGGTGCCCTTAAAATTGTTACAATTTTAATTTTGTTAAAATTATTACATTAATTCACAGAGTTGACACAGATTTAGCCTCATAGCAATTAAGTCTTTGGGGAAAAAGCACTTTGTCTACAATGAAAAAAGAAGTCAGGAACTAAAAATGAGGCTATTCCAGGCTGCTTGCACTGTGTGGACTAGGATGAATAATGTGTGTCTCTCCCCACTTCCAAAGGCATTTCCGTGGCAGAGAGGTGCTCGTGCAGCATGGATGACACCTTGTGGCACAAAGTGGGTTTGTCCCTCAAGACCACTGAAAAACCCACTAAAACCCATCTGTCACAAACACTCCTCGACAGAAGGAGCATTCCAAACAAGGAAACAAACACCTGATTCCTGCACTATTTCAGTTAGTTTGGGACGGGTGACTTATACCTAGGGCAGGTAATAGGTGATGCTTCTTTCTTTACTCACAGCCTACCAAGGCTTGCAGTCCTATTGTGATCCTGGCAATCCTGATTCTGAGCAAGAGCACAGGACTTGAGTCCCTGCTTGCAAGAAATGCCAATCCTGGATGCCAGGCTAGATAACACTGCCCAGTTCTCTCCCTCCTATAGTCTTATTCTTTACATCCTTGTGGGTTTTTACCTGTCCAGCATGTGTTTGATTCAAGCAAGATTTGGGTATTCAGCTGGAGAGCAGATAACTTCAATAGATGGTGTCTAAATAATACTGAGTGCTAAATATCCAGGAGCACTGCTGAAAAAGGTTTTCCAGAGTCCTACAGGAAGTGGGCAGCACACTCCATACCAAACACACTGCCCCTCCAACACAGAACTGGCAGATTTCACAGGCCCCTTAAATGCACATTACCAAAGAAATTATCATTTGATTACATATATATTTAAAATAATTAATCCTAGCCACATCCCATACCTTCGATACAGGTTTTCCACAAAAATGTGTTTTGCACTGTGAATCGATCGCTCCATCATCCTTATGGGGGAAATCTGCAACACAGAACTTGACTCTGTACATTTTCATGCTTGTTTCTTTTCACACTCATATGGCACATATGAAACACCATTTTCAGATCTTGTGAGAAACAAACTTACTGGAAGGGTGGGAGCCACAAAACAAACAAGGACTCCTGTTCTTACTCTAATTTGTTATTCAGACACCAGTTCAAAGCTAAGCACTCAGCATTCAGCTGAGCAGTGGAAGGTAACCCGGGGTACAAAAAGGCAGCAATCCACTTGGGGTCTGCAGGACAATGGGAACTATTGCTCCCCAAATTGCTGCCCCATCCCATGCATTGCTGGGTCACAGCACAGGGCTGACATCAGACACATTCAAGAAAGGAAACAGGACTTTTAAAAGAAATAACTGCAGCTGACAGAGCCCTGCCCTCAGCCAGCCCTGCATGTGTTCCACCAGCACTTCATGTTGGAGCAGGGAGATCCTCTGACACTCTTGGGCCCGGCAGAGCAACTTCTCACAGGTTTCTGCACATTAATGAAGCAAAAATGGCACCAACAGGGCTCAAATAACAAAACAGCTCAGACTGAAATACATGGAAATCCTCAGGAATTCTTGAATGAACTTCTTCTCCAACAGAACAGGATTTCTATTGTCTTGGGAAAACACCTCTTCCAAAAACCTAATGATTATATATGCCACTTTCAGATTTGGCACCGCTAAAAGTTTGCCCTGACACAAACTCAGAAAACAGAACATAAGAACAATCAATAAAATATAAGCATGGCATCTAAGACCAGATCTTGTAATCAGGGAATGGAAGACAGCA
This sequence comes from Rhabdornis inornatus, assembly GCA_013397075.1. Lineage (NCBI taxonomy): Eukaryota > Metazoa > Chordata > Aves > Passeriformes > Rhabdornithidae > Rhabdornis > Rhabdornis inornatus. The sequence goes on along the minus strand of VWZS01002198.1, from coordinate 121,226 downwards.
TAGAATGTAACAAAAGGTGTTTTAAGGAGAAAAGAATGAAGAAATTTTGATTAAAAGGTAGGATGTGAAATTTAATATTAAAAAAAGGAAAAATTACAAGGAAAAGAAGGATGTAAACCACCTGAAAAAGCAATAAAAAATGGAAGTATTTTGCATAAACAGAAGAAGCAATAGCTAAATTTGTACTAGACAGCAGGAAGCAGTACTATGAATTCTAACATGAGATTACTTGGTGTTTGCCAAAGATATGAAATAATGAAATTACAGACACGTCACTGACATGAAATGAGGAAGAGATTTGTGCAAGGCTAGCTCTGGAGGGTGTGCCCAAACAGCAGGATCAGTTTGGCAAAGTTGTGAGCAGGCAGGAGGCAGGGGTTTTATCCCCAGAGCACACGCTGGGCATATCAATGTCTGCACCACAGAAATTCCTACTCACTGCAAGAACAAAGGATGAACACACACAGCATCTTAACTCTTGAATACAAGGTTAAAAGGATTTAGCACCCATAACCACATCTAATTACTCTTAAAATTAAAAGCAGTTTCCTTACCATGGGCCTGGTGTGCTGCTCCAGCATGGTCAGCTGGACATAGGTCTGCAGAGTTATCCCCCACCTTGAAGCATCCTGGTACATTAAGCCCTGAGGTCAGAGATGGAAGCAGGACAGATGGACATTTGTTAGGACAAACAGCACAACAGGAAGTTAGGTATTTAGAAAGCTTTTGCCCTACAACAGCATTGCTCTAAGTGCACTAAAACAGCTGCCATCAGGTTTGACAAGAATTAAGTGATCATTTGCCCTCCACAATGGAGATGAAGAATTATGGCCCTGTCTCTACAGACACTGAGTGGGAGGTTGGCTGAAGTCAGTGAACTGTTCTGCACATGGAACAGTTGGAACCAAGTAACGACAAAAAACCTATCTACTACTCTATTTTTGTGCATTGACAGACTCTCAGTACACCCAGTGCATCCAGAAATCATACAGGGTTCTAAGTATGGTCTGGGCCTCAGAAAAGGTGTCCATTAACACAGGCAGCTGTTCTTCCCAAAGCATCCTCACAGCAGCTCCCAGGTAGCTGTTCCACTTTCTGATTGCTGCAATTCCACACACACATAGAATTTACAAGCAACAATCCATCCTGCACAGCAGAGAAAGGCTCTCACTCAAAATAAAACATCATTCAGTGTCTGTTGGCTGAGCTGACAAGTTTTAAGCCAGCAGCACAGCTTCAGCCCACAGGTCTGACCTTCTCCTTTTCTCCCTGTCAAGATAAGACTTTCCCAGTGCTCCAAGGCCGAATTGGTGTTGTGCAACACGTGCCCCACCCCTTCACCAACAATCAGAAAGGTATCAGCAACTCCTAGGAGGGTCAATTTACTGTTCCAGAGGGTCTGGGCTAACACTCATAGTATTTGACACATGGTAGGGCAAGTACGGTTTGGGGTGTGTCCACACGGAAGACTGCAGAGCCCGAGCACAGATCCCTGCCTCAGGCACCTGGAGTGTGTGCAGAGGGGCTGAGCCCCAAGCACAGCACTGACAGCAGGGACCACTTCCAGCAGCTCAGCAAGGCTGGTGTGCAGCTGCGGCTGGGACCCAGGGACATCCCTGAGGGGAACAGTTCCAAGAAGCCTCGGCCACCCAAAAGGCAACAGAAGCCCTCAACACCTCACTGGGCTGAATTTTCCTTATCTGCAGCAGCCACAGGATCACAGATTTATACAGTGTTAAGGGGTTGGAATGGACCTTAAGTCCCATCCAGTCCCACCCCTGCCATGGCAGGGACACCTTCCACTGTCCCAGGCTGCTCCAAGCCCCAATGTCCAGCCTGGCCTTGGGCACTGCCAGGGATCCAGGGGCAGCCACAGCTGCTCTGGGCACCCTGTGCCAGGGCCTGCCCATCCTCCCAAGGAAGTTTCCCAGGCTCCACAGAGGAGGTGCTCCAGGCCCCTCAGCACCTCCATGGGCTCCTCTGGACTCACTCCAACAGTTCCATGTCCTTTTTATGTTGGGGGCACCAGAGCTGTTCACAGAACTCCAGTCAAGCAACATTAACCGATGGGATCCACCCCTCACTTCGAGTGACATCCTTCCCTTCTTTGAAACAGGCACAAGCGCATTTAGAAACAACTGCCACACTCAGGGCTTACCTTCCTGGGAATTGCTTTAAGTCACACCCCACTGGACACCCAGTCCTTGACAAAACCACATTTTATATGCAATGTTTCTATTACATGCATGTCTTAATCACAGTAGAAGCTCTTTTGCTTCGTGGAGCTTTAGTTTTTGCTGTGTGAGATTTGGATCACACCTTTTGCAGCAGTTTTGCTGGCTGACAAAAAGCCATCACACATGTCTTGCTAAAAGAAAAATCGCTGTAACTGCGGAAATAATTTCTGCCACTTACCAGGATATTATGACCTCGAACATTCCTCCACTTGCTCAAGGGTTCCTTCAAAACCTGGTTAAAAATAATTACTCCATGTTAAACACATCTTAGATTCAAAATACTTAATGTGACCCTACAAGTGTACAGCTATTTTTAAGGAATACTTGTGCAGTAAATCAGAGTATTCAGGACTTGTATTGGAAAGCTCATCCTTAAAAGAATTCTGTAACACAAAAGGTAATAATGAACACTGCTAAAAATAGAGAAATGTCAATATCCAATGTCTTCTTAGCATTTTTAAACACTGATTAGATTAGCCCATCCCCTCACAAATTAATTTCTCAGAAAGTAACACTTGCCAGCAAAGGAGGAAGATCAGACTGCTACCACATTCGTGTTCATTTTATTTTTGTGTTCTAACAAAATGTATTAAAATATTTTACAAAATGAATCAGAAAAGCTTCTACACTGAATAGAAAAAAAATCACAAGAGACCTGTCTGGTTTGAACAGGGTCTAAATCTGCAACAATACTGCAGTCAGGCCTAGGAAATCTCATCAGCGTGGGAACTTAAGTAGCTACTTAAAAATGCTGCACTGTATGCAAATTGAAGTCTGTTATCCTTTGGATTAACAGTTAATTACTTCATAAGGACAATTCTGTTAAATTCCCAAATAACATCTGGCAACCCAGCATTTCTAGAAGGACTCCTAAAACTTATTACCAAATGTGTTGCCAGGTCTGCTGGGGAAAGCACTAATATCTGTTGTATAAAATCAATTGTTCACTGAGGTTTGACCTTGATTTTGTTTAAAATACAAGCCTGTCCTTCCCCTAACCTGGTTCTAAGCAACATGAAATCAAATACCATATCAGTCTAAGAAATCTCCTGAAACAGTTCTAACAGATTTTCCTTCTTTAAAAAAAGTCACCTATTCACTGGGATCTCTGTTACATGGCATAGATATTTTTACATAATAATTCTTTACTTTGCTTTCACCAGACCCATCTAAGATTTCAGTGACAGGAAATGGCAAACAGACAAGTCCAAACACGCCCATGCTCTGTGGGTTGCTGTTATTTTATAAAGGTACAAACTCTGATTCACAGGTTTTACTGGTATCTTGGCATCCAGTACATACTACATTTCTCTGCTGCAATTTGACAATAAAAAGTTGGGGTGGTGCCCCAGCAAGCCCCTGGCTCAGCCCCTGCTGCTCCCTCCTCATGCACTGAAGGACACATTGGATCTAAGACAAGCAGCTGCTCAGTGAGGGAAATGAGGACAAAGAAATGTGCACCCAGTACCTCAATGTTGGTAGTTTGTGCAAAATAATCCAGGCATGTTGTTTTTCCACTTGCAATGTTGCCCTCAATACAGATCTGGTGAAAAACAGAGCCACTTTGAGACTCACAGTGGGCAGAGCAGTCATCAGTGTGGTAGAAATGCACCCTGCCTATTCCAACATGCCAGCTCCCTATGCTGGGAAGAGATTATTTCATGGGAAGGCACTGGGGATCTGTTTGGATGTTGTCATTCTCCCAGACCACCACTTTTTCCCTCCCTGCTACCCCCATAGCCAGCCCCTACCCTGCTTCCAGCTTCCCTCCCCTTCCCCAGGGGTTCCAGAGGGTCACCTGCTGCTCCTCACTCCGCCACAACCCAACTCAGAGACTTGACTCCCAACTTAAAATAAGTGCCAGCTGAAGTAATAATTTCAGCATCCATTATATAGATAGCTTAAACCTTAAGAGAGACCACACTTTTATTTTCAGAAACCTAAACAACTAAAATAAACTAAGAGAATTTTTTTCAACTGTCTTAAAATAACTTATAGCCCAGGGGGGTTACATAAGGCAATGGCAAGGCAACACATGCAACACTGAACCCAAACTGCCACCTGTCCTGACAGAATCCCTCACAATTTTTGCATAGATCTCTCACAATTTTATTACAATTTTCAGAACTAGACCAGCATAGCCTTACACAGAGTATGACCCAGTGCCAGACCCACCACTACACAGTGACATAGCTAAGGCCAACAGCTGCCAATGCACACTCACTCAAATTATAATGGAATTATAATGAAAGAGGCTGCACTTTTTACTTTGTTTTCTGAATAAAATGCAAATACTTACAATTCTCTTTCTAGCATCTTTTTTTATCAGATGCTTATCTAGAATGGAAATAAACAACAGTTAAAATCAAAGCAGTCTTCATAACTTAGTTATACTGCACCTCTTAATGTGAGAACCTACATTTTTAGGTTCCCTACAGCTTAATAAGACTATTTTCTAAATTATCAACCTTCAAGGTTTTAGGTAATTATTGGGTCATGTAACAGACACATTGTGGCACTGACTGCCACAAGATTCACACTGACTGCCACTTGACACACTGACACTTGACACTGACTGCCAAGAGTCCAACGAATGCTCACACTTTCAGATTTTTGCTATATCTGCTGCCCCTCAGTGGGTTTGCGCAGGGGAAAAATGAATTTTGGAAAGACCAGTTGGAGCAGCACCCAGTGGCCTCACAGCCCGGCAAGGTAAGGGTGAGGATTACAGAGCAGCCCCAAAACAAGCACCTTACACCTCAAAACTGTGGTAAAAAACCTGTCCAAGCCCAAGTCGAGCTTACGAGAGACCCAGCCAGGCACGGAAGGAAGGCAGGGACGGGCTCGGCGGTGACACCCGGTTAGAGCTCCAGGGTCTGACCCGGCTCCAGCTCCCCCAAAGCCACTCCTGGGTCTGCCCCCGCTCCCGGGTCTGCCCCCGCTCCCGGGTCTGCCCCCGCTCCCGTTCCCCCAAAGCCACTCCTGGGTCTGCCCCCGCTCCCGGGTCAGACCCCACTCCCGGGTCAGACCCCACTCCCGTCCCCCCAAAGCTACTCCCGGGTCTGACCCCGCTCCAAAGTCTGACCCCGCTCCTGCTCCCCCGGAGCCGCTCCCGGGTCTGCTCCCACTCCTGCTCCCCCGGAGCCGCTCCAGTGCATCCCGAGGGCCCGCATGGAGCCGAAACCGGGCCCAGGGGCGGCCACCGGCCCATCCCGTCCCGTCCCCGCGGTTCCGCCCCGCACTTACGGCCGGCAGTGGCAGCGGCGCGGGGCGGGCCCGCTGAGGGGCCCGGGCCGGCACTGCCCGCGCCCCGCCGGGCCCACGCCCAGGCCGCGCCCCGCCGCCACATGGCCCATCCCCGCTACCGCCCGGACCCGCACGGACCCTCTCCGGCCCGCCCCAGCCCTTCCGCCTTCGCGCCATCACTTCCTTTCCCCGGCGCTCTGAGGCGGGGCTGGTTCAGCGCCGGCAATGGCCCCGGCATCACCTGTGTCGTCGACCCCGGCATCTCCCCGTCTCCCGCGGCCGACCCGGGGTCCTGGTCCCGCCGCGCACCGCCAGGGCCGCCCGGCCGCCATGGCGCGGCTGGAGGTGGACCGGACCTTCCTCCGCTCGCCGCGGGGCTCGCTGAAGATCTCCCGCACGGTACGGCCGGGGGCGGCCTCGGGGCTCGTGGGCAAGGCCGGGGGCGACTCTGGGGCCTGTGGGCAAGGCCCGGGCCGGCGCTGACCACCGTCCCCTCTTGTCCCGCAGCTGGTGGCGCTGGCCGCCCTCATCTGCTTCGTGGCCTCGGGGGCGCACGAGGCCTACGCGGCGCTGGCCGGCATGGAGACGGGGATCAGCGTCCTGTTCCTGCTGCTCTACCTGCTGAAGCTCGACGCGCGGATGCGGTTCCTTTTCTGGCCGCTGGCTGTGAGTACCCGTGGGCTCCGAGTACCGGGGTGCTCTGGCTGTGAGTACTGATGGCTGTGAGTACCGGTGTCCCCTGGCTGTGGGTACCAATGTCCCCTGGCTGTGGGTACCAATGTCCCCTGGCTGTCGCGGCCGCTGGCTGTGAGCGCCAACAGGCCCGTGAACAGGAAGGATCACCTGTCCCAGGGGACATTATCAGCTGGCTCAGTGATTGTTTCTGTACAGGTGAGGCAAGCCAGTGTTCTGTGCAGGTTGAGGCAGTGTTTCCTAACGGAGCGTTCTGTTCCATCAGTTCCTGGATGGCTGCTGGATTCGAGAACAGCCCCTCCCAGCACTGTTTGCCTCGCTGTGTAACACTTTCACATCACAAATGAGTCACACACTTTCACTCAAATACTAACAAGTTGTCCTCTTACCTCCCTTTTGTATGTGTATTTGCTGCTTCAGTCTATCAGGTGTAGCCAAGTTGCAAAAATTTGACACAAAAACAAAAGAAGAAAGGTAAAATGAGGAAGTTTTACTATAAACGCTCTTTTTACCATCACACCACTGGGTGTCAGTGTCCTCTCACATGGATATTGCTGTAACTCTGTTTTCATGGAAATCCAGCCGTTTTTAACCATCCCTTCTGTGTTGGGGACTCTCCACGTTCTCCTTCAGGCCTGTATTTCAGAATAAATATTTTGCTTCCACTGGCTGTTTCAGGATATTTTCAACTCGGTGATTGCAGCGTTGTTCCTCCTCGTTGTGTCCTTGTTTGCAATAATAATCAAGACCAACAAAGGGACATTGGCTGGAGGAGTAAGTAGGAACATTGTTAATGAATTTCAGTTCTTAAAGTGCAGTGATTTGAACCTCTTGGTACTCACATTGTGGTAGGACCATGCAAACTGTCTTGGAAGAATACTCTCAGCAGTAGCAAACAAGATACGTCCAGTGTATCTCACTAAAAGAAAATAATCCTCACATTTAATTTAAAGATGTTACAACGTTTGGGAATTACTGCCGAGAAGTACTGAAACACTGAAAATTTCTAGGGTTTTTAAGTAACCTACATTTGCTACCATAGCTTGAAATCCTAGGTGGGAGAAACCCTAGCTCCTTTAGGATTATCCAGTTTGGTTACACTACTTGAGAAAAAATGCCAACAGTCCTGCTAAAAAGAGTTGAAACTTTTTAACAGACACGCTGGTACCTCCCTCCTGGCCTGTAGCTTGTTTTTTCTGACACAAACTGAGGAATTATGTCAGTTGGAAAGAGGTTTTGTTCATAATATGATTGTAAGAATTTCATGTTCTTAAGATCAAACCAGTTTAATAGTTTGAGTAACTGATATTTTTAATTCAAATGGCAACTAATGTAATTAACCTTAATTAACAATAAGGAGGGGAGGAAAGCCCCTCAGTTTTGAAAGACTCTAGAAGTACAGGATAAGCTGAAATGTGACAATCAACCAAAAGAAACCAAAAACCTGCCACAGAGGTCTTTCAAACTCAGCTTAGGAGATGATGAGGGGGAAAGCTGATGGCTTCACTGCCAATGACATCCTAAGCAAAAAGGAGACTTTCTGATGGAGTGACTGTGCTGGAATGGAATTCATATTCTGAGTTGTGAATTTCAGAGAAATTAAAGCTGGGAGTAGGAGACTGAGCAGGTAGCTGAGAACACAAGTTTGGGTGGAACGTGTGACATCTTCAGTGCTGGGAGGGACAGAATCACCCCCAGCCTGTTCTCCTGAGGCACAAACTGCCTTGAGCTGTGCTCTCCCAAAAGCTCTCCTGAAAATAACTCCCCAGATCAGATACTTCAGTGCTTGCACAAAAAAACCCCTGTGTGCATGTGGGTTGGGGCTGAAGGGCAGGAGCTGAGCGAGTTAACTCAGTGGCTCTTCTGCAAACACATTTTCTATTTACCTGCCCGAGGTTGTCTGTTTTTTAAATCATTTAGTACATTTTCTTCAATTTGGGATGTATTTCCCATTCAGAGCTTCAGAGGAGACGAGAATTTTCCTGCTGGGCTTGTTTCTACAAATACTGACTTTTCTCAGGGCCAGTCCCATTAATTAAGCAACCCTTAAAGGGACAGAAGGGCTTTCATTTAGGATAAAAGCATTGTCTGGCATAATGCAGCATTAGCTTAGCTTTCAAGGAGAGCACCACGCTATCTCCAAGGCCTGACACAAACATCAAACAGAGCAGGCTGCAGACAGCTCTCTGAAAGGCTGATGGGATGTAAATGTGGGTGTTATTTAATTTATCAGCTGTCTCAAATCATACACGTTTTCAAGGCCAGAACCAAGTTAGGAAGATATGTTTACTGCTACCTTGATGAGTCACTACAGTAAAAGCTTGAGATTGATTAGAGGAACTAATTTTATGGTAATTTTTATAGGTGTTGGGTCTTGTATTGCTTGTTCTCTGCCTTGTCGACGTCATTCTTCTTTGCAAGAAGATTAGCCTTGATAAAGCAAGAGGAAGGAGTGCTCCTGCTAAATAAGATTGACATGTTAGTGAAAGAATGAGTTCTCCATTCTGTTTCCCCATTCTCTTTTAAATAATTTGTATTTTGACGTGTTCACTTTTGAATTTCCTGTGCACTGATGTTTCTGCAAGTATCATTCATAAGGTTTTGTACGGTTCCAAAAGTAGTTTCAGCGTTGCAATTTCACCAGTTAAAGCTTCAGAGAAAATTGTCATGTTTTTCTAAAGTTAATTACGTTTTTACTATATGAAAGTAATTTTCATGGTTGTCTTGTTTTTACTGTATGAAAATAACTTTCATGGTTGTCTTCTTTCTCTAATAAAAAGAAAATACAAACGGGCTTAAGTGCATTATTTAATCTTATTTATTTACTAAGTGTAAAAAAGTACATTAGAGTAAGTGTACATTTTAAAGTAAAGTAAAAATGTAATGACCCAGTAAATCATCCTTCGGAAAGATTTTCTTGTGCCATGTCAATTGCATGTTAAAGCATTCTCCGAGGCATTTGGATGCAGAAATTCCAGCCTTGAGCGGGGTTTGGCCTGGGTGACCTCCAGCAGCCCCTTCCAGCCGCGAGCGCCCGGCGGTTCAGTGGCAGGGACAGGAATCCCCCTGGCTCCCTGGTGTCGGTGCAGCAGCAGCAGCACAGCTCCATTGTCCCTGTCCCGGGGCTGGGGGCGGGCGCCCACAGCTGGGGATGCTGAAACTTTTTTTTCACGTTTCCGCAGTGTCACGATTTCCGCTTCCCTCCTTCAGAGAAAAAAAAAAAAAAATCCC